>BLBF01000005.1:39171473-39211832 GCA_015471245.1 Laticauda colubrina | reverse complement strand
ACACACATATATATATATATATATATATATATATATATATATATGAGAAATGGAAGCTGCCTAATTCTTATAATTAGTCTTATGATAAATACTGTACTCTGCAGCAAAGATAATGAGGAAGAGAACTTATTCATTAAATATTATGAGCACCTAGGAATTTTCCTACGGAGATAGCAATAGCAATAGTACTTATATACTGCTTCAAAGTGCTTTAAAATCTTATCTAAGTGGTTTACAGAGTCAGCACATTGCCCCCGATAATCTGGGTCCTCATTTTACTGAGCTTGGAAGGATGGGAGGCAGTGGTGGTATTCAGCAGGTTCTGACTAGTCCTGGAGAACCAGTAGCAGAATTTTTGAGTAGTTTACAGAACCAGCAAATACCATCTCTGACTGGCCCCTCCCGCATCCATTCTCTGCCTCCCCAGTCCCAGCTGATTGGCTGGGTCTTCTTTTGTTGCCCTGCACAGGAGAACAGAGCTGGAAAGCAGGTTAGTGGGGTGGAGAAAGAATGGGGATTTTGCAGTATCCTTCCCCAGGAATGGGGTGGGAATGGAGATTTTGCAGTATCTTTCCCCTGCCATGCCACCAAACCCCGCCATGCCATGCCCACCAAGCCACGCCCACAGAACCGGTAGTAAAAAAAATTGAATCTCACCACTGATGGAAGGCTGAATCAACCTAGAGCCAGTTGAGATTCGAACTGCCAAATTGCAGTCACCAGCAGTCAGTAGAAAATAGCCTGCAGTACTACATTCTAACCACTGCACCACCACAGATGTACAGTATATGGTTGGTTTTTGAATATTTGTTGAATAATGGTAGAAAATGGCCATACCATGTAAGGGATAGTATGTTTTACTCCTTCTCTTCTTTCACAGCACTATCCAAAACAGCTGTTCCAAGAAAAAGCAGAAGAGCGAGTATATGTGTTTCATCTTGAACTCCTGGAGGAAAAAAAGAAAGGACAAGTCATAGTAGCCTCCAACCTTTAATTTTGACTGATAGAAATTATTCTTGTAGAAAGTGAAATGAAAATTGAAAAAGTACCAGAAGAGAACAATTCATTTGTTTGCTTGCTTGCTTTTGTAGCAGCTGGTATAATGTCAGATGTTAGTTTCCCTGTGCATCTTTTGGAAGAAAGCAATAGCAAGAGCACTTAGAAGTGAAAGTGCTTTATAGCACTCTCTGAGTGCTTTCCAGATTCAGCATATTACCCCTAAAATCTGGATCCTCATTTTATTGATCTTGGAAAGATGGAAGGTTGAGTCAACCTTGAGCTGGTTAGGATTGAGCTCCTGGCAGTGTGCAGAGTCAGCCTGCAACATCGCATTCTAACCACTATGCTACCAGGGCTTAGTAATGCCTGTCAAATAATTACATTTATTGTTTAAAAGGCTCCTCAGTTTTTAATCCTAAATTACATACCCCAAATTATAATTTACAGTGAGATAACATCATCTGTCATCTGACCTGCTTCCAGCTGCTTTGTGCGCAGAAGAATTTGCTACCTGTTAACTTAAATCTGGATGCCATCACAAAAAAATTGCCATGGGAAACTTTGCCAGTCACATAATCTTGTTATCCCAGATATACAGTCATCTTCGTTGTCAACATCCAAAAGCATTTTGGAAAAGAAAGATAGCATGTATACTTCATCAAAATTCCTGATCATCCATTAAAAAAAAAATACAAATAAATATCTTAAAAATTGCTTTACAGTTTTGAAGGAAACAGCCAATGGTTTGGAATTACCAGTGAATTGTTAACCCTCCCTTGATACATCAGGCTGTATAGACCAATAATTTTACTCAGGGTAAGGCAGTTTAACTATGAAGCACCTTTTCTTAAATGGATACTCTGGTGTTCTCATTTGTCGGCCAAATGAGATGTTGATCCCCTAAACAGCTTGAGACAAATTGCCAGCAAGAGCACCTTCTCCCAAATCTACCCATCCAATGTTTAGAAACACATTTAGAAGCTTCCTTCAGGTACCCTCTCCCAATAAATTGAGTTCAATGCCTCCCTTTGTAAAAAAAAAAAAATTGCATTCAGTGGTGGTTTTTCACTTATGGAACAAATATTCCCACATCAAATTTGTCTGGTGCCATCTTTAGAGCAATGAAGATGCATGTAAAACTTGTTGTAGTCACTGTGTATCTTTTTTAAATAGAACATTCACTTTGAAATCTGTGTTTTATAAACACCATTTGTTTGTTGAAGTACTCTGGTCTTGGAACATTTTGACATTTTCTGTGTTTTGCTGATAGCAAATTGAGAAGGATTGAAATGAGAGTATGAGACACTATCTCCTTCCTGGTCACTTTTCTTATCTGGTTTTGTCTTCTGTTAAAATATTTGGTTGATTTAAGGATGTGACAGAAAAGGGAAGGAAACAGAAGAAAGCTGAACTTTTTTAGGATCTATTGTTGTTCTTGGACAATAGAATTCTAGCCTTAACTGTGCTTTATGCAGTAATATAATGTGAGCCACTTAGAATGTAATATATTGTACCATTACAGAAATAGATATAAGCATTTATAAATATGGTTCTGTGCTCATTGTGAGATAATTCTTTATGTAAGCAGAACAGACAATAACTAAATTTTGAGCAGCAACAACATTAATGTACAATGCATTTTTTTTTCCTATTCAAACCATCATTGAAAGAAACTTTTGGTTTTTTCCAATCAATCTTGTCACAGTCCTCCTATCTTGAAAATATTAATTTTCGATCATATTCATGGATGTTTTCAAAAGACTATTTTACTCTGCAAAACTTTGTCATCACTTAATATATATTGAACTATGAGCCGGTCAAATTCATTTACTAAAATGGAAGGCTATAGAAATCAAATCAAACAAACAAATATATAAATAAATAAATATGGAACTAGATCATATTATCTAAACCCAATTATTTAGTGAATAACCACATAGAAACTCTTCGTCTTATATTGTCTCCTTATAACCACTCATCTTTCATTATATTTCAAACAAACTAACCTTTAACAATCACCAACATAGCTTCCAGTCCTTTGATGAAATTGATTTCTCCACTGCAAGTGACAACATAGGAAAAAAAATTAAATTGAACATTTACACATTTTTTTCAAGAAACTTGTCATAATTTATTTTGCAGGCTATGTAGCAGGATGTAGTATTTATTGGTGATGGCTGGGGAGGACATCTTTCTAAGTATATTAACTTTTAATTACTGGCTAATGGTTTTTCAGGGACAGGATTCAATAGTGTTTTACTATTGCCAGTAAAGCCAGGTTCAATGGAGTATTTTCCAGTGCTGCCAGTAATTCATGCATAATAAAATATTATGACAGACAGGAGCTCAATTTAATTGTTGGTATGAAATAGTTCACCTGATAAAATACACTTGAATTATCCATTCAGACAAAAAGATTTTGGAAATTGGGAGAAGACAAAATTGGAATTTCATCAAATAGAATACTGCAACCTGAACTAGTATTTTTCCCTATAGTACTTTAATACACCACTATAGGTAGTACACTTTCACCACATTTCTACATATAGTATAAAATAGCAAGGGGAAGGCTTATGAAAACTCAAAGAAAGGACTACTGAAAATCTCTCTTTTCACCACAATCAGTTATAGGTTACTATAGCTACAATTGGTCTGAAGCTATTTTGGAGGGCATATCAATCTGATTCAGAACAGAATACATTCACTCTGAAAAAAATGGGAAAAAAAGAAAATCACTGATTAGTGAGGCCTAATCATTACTGCATTGATTTAAGTGAATGTTGTTTATCAAGGTATGCATAAAAAAAAAAAAGCAGAAGACATGTAAGGGTATGTCATTTGAATAAATTTTGGGTATAAAGACATCCCTTTCAGAGATCAATTGCAGTTAGCTTCTTTTGGTCTGTGCATTATGCCTGGGAGAATCATTCCATGTGTCTTTTAGGGCCCTGTCACACTGCCCAATGGTTGCAAAATGTAAGTAAAAAGGACACAACGGATGAGAAAAATGTTCCATTTGTTGTTATCCGCTCTCAGAAGGGGCGAAAATTTGCATAACCAGAGCGGATAACACGGAAAGGAACGGATGCGAGGAGGAGGCAGAGCGGATGGAAAATGGATGCGGAACGGAAGCCTAGCGGATGGAAGAGGATGGGAGCGGATGGGAGCGGATGGCACATCTGCTAGGCTTCCAGGGGATCTCAGCAAAGCGGACGTGGAATGGAAAGAGCGGATGCAGAGCGGATGCAGAGCGGATGAAGCGGATGCAGAGCGGAAGCCTAGCGGATGCACAGCAGAAGCCTAAGAGATACCTAGCATTAATTGCGCATGTGGGGAGGATGCATTGCGTAAGCCCCGCGGATATAAGGGAAGCAGCTCGGAAGCAGGTCACCATTCAGAGGAAAGACCTGCTGCCGGATGGATTGACAGCCTTTCCTGCCCTGCCTGCATGCCTGCCTGCAAGCCTTGCTGCAAGCCTTGCTGCCAGCCTCCCTGCCAGTCTTGCTGGCTGCATGCCTGCCAGACTTGCTGTCAGCCTCGCTGCCAGCCTTGCTGGCTGCCTGCCTGCCAGACTTGCTGCCAGCCAGACTGCCTGCCAGCCTTGCTGCCTGCCTTCCTGCCAATCTTGGTTCATGTCTGCCTGCCAGCCTTGGTGCCTGCCTGCCTGCAAGCCTTCCTGCCAGCCTTGGTTCCTGCCAGCCTCCCTGCCAGCCAGCAACCCCACAACCATGTGGAAGCACAGCAAGCCTCAGCCATCTGCTGCCAGCCCTTGCAAGAGGGACAGGGCTACCATCCCGCCCACTGGCCCTCACTCTGGTTCTGCTGGGGCTTCTGCAGCACGGGCTCGCTCTTCTGGGGCTGGGGCTTCTGCGGCTTCTGCTTCTGGAGGAGCTGATGACAAGCACTCCAGCACCAGCCACCTCCACAGCACCTGGACCCTTCACCCCTGAGACTGAGCGACCAAGAGGAGTGCCAGAGACTCATTTTTGTTTTATAGCTTGTTGTTAAAAAAGTCTATTTTTGATTCACACACTTGCTTCATTTCTTTTTCTTAATAAAGTCTTGGTAGAAACTTTTAGAAATGGTTTAAGCTTTGCATGCTTGTGGGATGGGTTAAGATAGCAGTGGGATGGGCAGGGATACCTTTAGGATGGGTAATAGCTGTGAGATAGATAAACCTCCAGTGCAAGCATAGTGGGACTGGATGGTCCACCCTCCCAGGTGCCACACCTATGGCCCTTTATTATCAATAACAATGTAATCAATCATCCACACATGTCAACATAAACACAACTCTTTATTAAATGCCCTGTTCATTGTAGGCCCACCCAACATACATGGCCCAATCTCATCAGTGTGATGAGACAGGCTGAAGGAAGCATCCATTAATCATCTATCATCCTGTCTTGCCACTCCACTGCTCCAGCTGGGGAGTTGCACCAGTGTTTCAGGAGGTTGCGCTGCTTCTTCCCTTCATGTGAGGCTCTGTTGGGGCCTTGCACATCCTCAGTGTCTATCAGGTTTTGCCCTTGCCTCCATTCCCCAGGCTTCATGTCCCCATTGCCTTGTTGGAGGTCCACGAGCCTGTTCTGCAAGACTGGGTAGCGGGTAGCACATGAGATTGTGCAGGATGCAGCAAGCTTCCATGATTCTCCTCACAGTCTCTGGGCGATGCTGCATGGTGGTGAGAAGTACCTGGAACCTATTGGCCAGGATGCCAAAGGCATTCTCCACCACCCGCCTTGCCCTGGACAGCCTGTAGTTGAAGATCCTCTCTTCACGGGTGAGGTATTTGGAGGTGTAGGGCTTCATGAGGTAGGTTGTGAGGGAGAAGGCGTCATCCCCCATGATGAAGTAGGGCACATCTTGCGTGTCATTGGGCAGGGGTTCATGATCTGGAAAGCCCACGATGAGGTTGCGTTCCAGCCCACCCTTGTGGTCACTTGCGTTGTATACCTGGGCATCTGAAGATGAGCCATTGCCTGAAGCATCGATGTACATAAACTTGAAGTCAGCATCGACCATGGGGAAGAGGATGATGCTGAAGAAGCCCTTGTAGTTGTGGTAAGAGGACCCTGAGTTGGCTGGAGCTTTGCAGGCCACGTGCTTGCCATCGATGGCTCCAATGATGTGTGGGAAGTTCCACCTCTGATACCACTGCTCTGCAACTTTCTTCCAGCCTTCTTCAGTGGAGGGGCAATGTAGGAGCTCCTGCTTGTATTCTTCAATGATGGCCTGCACCACTTCTCTGACCACAATGCTGATGGTGTTGTGTAGCACCCTCCAGCTGTACTGCATGCTCCTGTAGGTGGTCCCTGAGGCCAGGTAGTTCAGAGTGAGTGCCACCTTGAGCCCAGGTTCCAGGCTGGGCCAGAAGTTGGTGTTTGCCTTGGTCAACCTGGGTGTCAGCCGCTGCACAACTTCATCAAACATGGCTGGAGGCATCCTCATGAAGTTCTGGAATGCCCGAGTGTCTTCGTTCCTGAGCTCCACCATCAGCTTGTTGTACAGTCCGTACTCTGCTCTTCTGATGAACCATCTTCGTACCCAGACGCTTCTTGGCCGCCTCTTTTTCTTTCCATAGTAGAGTTCACAGAACCTGTAGATCGCTTCGCACTATTGCAGAAGGATGGTGGCTGCCAAAAGGACTTTGTTACGATCCACAGTGGACATGACTTGATGCTGTGGAAGAGGAAGAGTCAGATGAAGGCTGCAGAGGTCTGCACAGCTGGGCTGCTGGGCTGAAAGCGAGATGCAGGTGAGTTGCTCCCCCTTTTTATAGGCAGTATAGGTGTCCCTATCCTCTAGGCATCCTCTATGCATCCTCTAGACATCTTTAATATCCGAGATAGCTCCCCTCTGCAAAGGTTTTTTCCGTTTTAAATGCTTTGTTTCCATGCTGCATCCACTAGGTATCCGTTCTGCATCCGTTCCGCGTCCGTTCCGCTTCCTCCCTGTGTCTGAGCGGATGCGAGTTGCACGGATGCGCAGCGGATGCCTAGCGGATATAGCGGATGCATAACGGATGCATAACGGATGCCTAGCGGATGCGTAGCGGATCCAGAACGGATGAATTGGATACATTTTCCGCGCAAAAGTTTTGAGCAGCTCAAAACTTTCTGAGCAGATGAAACGTCCATAAACGGATGCTGGACGGATAGAGAGGAAGCAAAATGGAGGCAGTGAGTACAGAACGGATACATCGCATTAACCAACTGATGGCAAGCTTTTTTGTCTGTTTTACATCCTCTTTGCATCCGTTGGTGCAGTGGGACAGGGGCTTTACCTGAAAATATGTGTAACAAGGAAAAGCTATCCTACATAAAGATATTTATATAATGTTAATTAGTGTAGTTTTAATCAAGAGAACATATCATTTAAGAATGTTGTTTATTTCTATTTCAAATATATCAACATTTAGAAAATATATACAGATGATATGGCCTAGGTCAGTGGTTCCCAAAGTGGGCGGTACCACCTCCTGGGGAGGCGGTGGGATGCCTTAGGGGGGTGAAAAGAGGCAAGGGGGTGTCAGGGGGCCACTAAGACATGACAGGGGGCGTTTGAGGTGCTGGCCCCATAGGCTCACTGACTGCCAGCCACACAGCCCATTGACTATTTCATCAATTCATAGCTGGTGCCTCAAATGCAGAACCCGCGCAGAGTGAGCCTTGCCAAGCCTGGGGAGGGGGAGAGGTGGGAGGTGGTGGAAAGAGGGCACCTTAAGCTTGCAGGCTGCCCTCTCTGGTGGATGTGGCAGAGGCATGCCAGAAGGCCTGAAAGCAAAACCCTCCCAAGGCGCACAGTGAAAGGGGTGGGTGGTCTAGCATTAAGGCCCCCTTCCCCAGAAGAGAACAAGGGAACGTGCAGCGCCCGCCTGGCCTCCACCTCTCCAGCCAGCTGGGCTTGCATGTAGGATGCAGGTGGGTGCAGCTGCGGCTCTCCTAGGTGCTTGGTTCAGTTCAGATTGGCTCGACTTGGCTGTCCTCGACCTAGAAGTTAGCCTCCCTCTGCAGCCCGGTTCTTCTGACCGAGGCCTGCGCTTGCTTGCTTGCTTGCTAAAGCCCCTGTCCCACTGCACTAATGGATGCAAAGAGGATGTAAAATGGACAAAAAAGCTTGCCATCCGTTGGAAAAATTCTATGCATATGTTGTGCACTCACTGCATATGTGTTTCATATGCTCTATCCCTCAAGCATACATCCACTGAGATTTCATCCGCGCAAGAACTTTTGAGCTGCACAAAACTTTTTGAACGGATGAACTTTCCGCTGCGTACGATGTACATCCGAGGCATATATGGGCAACAAACATTCTATGTCTGTTATCATCCATTAAACGTCCGCTGTATCCTCTCGGCATCCTCTGGCCATCCCCTCAACTCACATCCGCTGCAGCTGAAAACGGAAAGAGGGAGGAAACAAAAGGTACACGGAACGTCTACACAGCGTTAGTAGCACGGAAATAGAAAGGATGTAAGCATATGCATCTCGTATATAAAGGATTAAAATGGACAAAACGTTTGTATCTGGGATGTATCTCGGATATTTAGGATGTCTGCAGTATGCCTAGAGTATGTAGAAGGACACCTAGTGGACTACTGATATTTCCTACAAAAAGGGGGAGGAAATCATCTGGATCTCAGTATGAGTCCAGCAGCCATGGTGTACAGACCTCTTCACCCTTGGTCTTGGTCTTCCACATCATCAATTCTTCTCCACCATGGATCATAACACAGTCCATATGGTAGCTGTGATCATTCATCACCAGAACCAAAACCTGTTCAGACTGTTTCACCTTTTATACAGAAGGAGAAGAAGGAGACGTCCAAGAGCTGTGTGGGTCCGAGGATGGATCGTGAGAAGAATGGAGTTTGGATTGTATGACCAGTTGATGGTGGAGCTGAGGAATGAAGACCCTTGTGCATTCCATCACTTCATGAGGATGCCACCAGCCATGTTTGACAAACTTGTGGAGCATCTGAAACCCAGGTTGACCAAGCCTAGCACCAACTTTCATGCCAACCTGGACACTAGACTGAAGGTGGCATTGACTCTGCGCCACCTGGCCTCTGGAACCACATACAGAAACATGCAGTATGCACGGAGGGTGCCAGACAACACCATCAGCAAAGGGGTCAGAGAAATGGTGCAGCCAATCATCAAAGAATACATGGAGGAGCTCCTCAATATGTGGAGGAGCACCACTGAACAAGGTTGGAGGAAACATGCAGAAGAGTGGTATCAGAGGTGGAACTTTCCCCACACAGTTGGAGCCATAGATGGGAAGCACGTGGCCTGCAAAGCTCCAGGCAACTCAGGGTCCATTTATTTCAACTACAAGGGCTTCTTCAGCATCATCCTCTTCGCCATGGTCGATGCTGACTACAAGTTCATGTACATCGATGCTTCAGGCAGTGGCTCATGTTCAGATGCCCAGGTATACAATGCCAGTGACCTCAAGGAGGGGCTGGAAGGCAACCTCATCATGGGCTTCCCAGATCCAGACCCCCTGCCCAACAACACACAAGATGTGTCCTACATCATCATGGGGGATGACGCCTTCTCCCTCAGAACCTACCTCATGAAGCCCTACACTTCCAGATTCCTCCACAGTGAAGAGAGGATCTTCAACTACAGGCTGTCCAGGGCAAGGCGGTTGGTGGAGAATGCCTTTGGCATCCTGGCCAACAGGTTCCAGATACTTCTCACCATCATACAGAATGAGCCACAGACTGTGAGGAGCATCGTGGGAGCTTGCTGTATCCTGCTCAATCTCATGCGCACCCGCTACCCAGTGTTGCAGAACAGACTTGTGGACCATCAGCAAGGGAATGGGGACATGGAGCCTGGGGAATGGATGCAAGGACGTAACCTGATAGATACTGTGGATGTACAAGGCCCCAACAGAGCTTCACATGAAGGGTAGAAGCAGCACAACCTACTGAGACACTGGTGCAACTCCCAGCTGGAGCAGTGAAGTGGCAAGACAGAATGATAGATGGTAAATGGATCCTTCCTTGAGCCTGTCGCATAACACTGATGAGATTGTGCCATGTATGTTAAGTGGTCCTGCAATGAATGGGGCCTTAATAAAGAGCTTTGTTTATTTTGAAATGTGTTGATCAATGAATAAATTGTTATTGATAAAAAAGGTCCATATTTGTGGCAGCTGGGATGTTGGACCATACAGTCCCACTATGCTTCCACTGGAGGTTTATCTATCCCACAACTATCCTTATCTATCCCACAAGCATGCAAAGGCATAACCATTTGTTAAAAGTTTTCACCAACAAGGAGGAGTGTAGTGGGGCTGTCTGGTCTGCAGCTGGGTGAGATGTGCTGTCTGTGGTGTGCGATGAACCTGGGCCTGGACTGGGAAGGTCTGTTTTTGCTGTGGGAAGACCTGGTACTCGTAGCCTTGGTAGGCGAGGGTCTGTTGAAAGCCGTGGAAGGGCTGTGACATCGCCTGGGGTGGAGGAGCAGACCTGGACTAGGTAGGAGCAGCTTCAGCTGGGCCTTGAGTGTTGTGCAGAAGTGCTGTTATCTTCTCCTTCATCACCTGGTACTGAGCCTTGGGCAAGTCCCTCAGTGTCTGGCTCATGTAAGTGATGAAAGTGTGGCGGCCCGAGGATCCTCTGTCCAAGTGGACCAGCTGAGAGAGAAGTTCTGTGCTGGTCTTCATTGTGTCCCTGATCTCCAACAGGACACTGTGGTTCTGTCCCTCCAGTCTGCCTCTCTGCCTTCATCCTGTAGAGCTGGAGGTGGGGGTAGGGGTGGGTTGGTCACTGGTGGTTGATGCTTCTTCCTCCATTTGTGACAGGGGATCCTCCAAGTCCGCCGGCATGGGGACTGCAGCTGTCGGGAGGGTCTTTGCCATGGGTCTCTCTGAAGACACCTGCCTGGACAGGCTCTCTGGCTCCTGACTGGAAGAGGACTGGCTGTCTGTGGGCTGTCTGAGGGAGAGGGGTGTCAGAGGGGCTGCTCCTCGGTGGCGGATCTCACCCTCCAGGAAACTAAACTTGGCCATGATGTACATCTCCCCGGTTAGTGAGCTTGACAGCGGCCTGCCCGGATTTTTTTGAGGTGTAGCTTGCCATACCAGGTGTGCATGTGCTTCCACTATCCCAGGAGTACATCTGCATTGTTGCCCAGGTCTCTGCCTTGTCTCTTCAAGCTGCCTGCTTCTTCTTGGTGTCGCAATAGAGTCTGTGGCCCTTTCTCCAGAGGTACTCGTTCTCCCTCAGCCATTCCAGCACCTCATCCTCATGGTCCTCAGAAACGGTGTACTGTTTCCTCTCTCCCTTTTCCTTTCCTTGCCTCTTCCTCCCTCTGGTGGGGCCTTCAGCAGCAGGTCCTTCAGGGGCTTAAGCAGCAGGTCCTTCAGGGGCTTGAGCAGCAGGGCCTTCAGCATCAGGGCTTTGAGAGCCTTGGGGCTGGTCCACCACAGCAGCAGCAGCAGCAGCAGCAGCAGTAGCAGTAGCAGTAGCAGTTGCAGCAGCAGCACCAGCACCAGCAGCACCAGCAGCTCCAGCACCAGCAGCACCAGCAGCTTCAGAATCAGTGCCAGGGGATGGGATGCTGGTTCTGTCCTTCTTGCCAGGGCTGGAACGAGTAGGCATGGGCTTCTTCTTCTTGCCTGACTGATGAACCATGGTGTTCCTGCAAGATGTATGTGGCAGCACAACTTTCCCCTGTATGCTGACTGCGTGCATGCTGCATCCTTTTATATCTGTGGCGCTGATGCAATTCATACTCTGCATGCGCAGTGAATGCTTTGCTTCCGATATACATCTGCTTGGCATCCGCTTTGTTTCCTATAGGCGTCCATGATGCATCCACGTCATCCGCTATGCATCCTCCCCTTCCGCTATGCATCCGTTTTGAAATTCTCCCCCGGAACCCCTTCGGAGGTGTCATCCACTAGGCTTCCTATGAACATCCATTTAACATCCCCGCTATATACTACCCACGTCCGTTCTTTCCCATTCTTTTCCGTTCCTTTCTGTTCTGTTTATGCAAATTTTCACCACTTTTTGGAGCGGATGACAATAGATGGAGCCACCCCCGAAATTTTGCTCATCTGCTGTGTCCTTTATGCATACGTTTTTCATCTCTCAGCCAGTGGGACCTAGCCTTTAGTTTCCAAGTGATCGTTCCCTCCACCTTCACTGGTCTGGGCTGTTTCCACATGCCTCCCTCCTCCTTGGCAGAGTATAAAGATGAGCAGAACACTTCAGTGAAGTTGGCTGTCTCTGAGTGTGTGCAGAGTATCTCCCCTTGCTTGGCCCTGTGGAAGTGAACCTTGGGTTGAAGCAAAGAGTGTGAGGTCGGTTGCATCGCTGCCCTGGGGAGGTTGGCATTGCAAAATTGGATGCCAAAGAGAAGGAGAAGGAGCAGAGAGGCAGCTGCAGGGGGCTGGAGAAGGGGCAGAGGGTCAAGTGCAGGGAGCTGCAGAAGGGGCAGAGGGACAGCTGCATTAAGGAGCAGGAAGATCTTAGCCATGGTTTATTCATTGACAAAGCTGGAATCAAACAGCATGTTAAACTCTAAACTAGAATGGCTGGGTTGATATATTCCGCCAATTCCAACTCTGGCTTTGCTCTACTTTCCCAAAGTGCCACCACTGTCGCATTCTTTCTTTCTGTCAGTCTGTCCGTCCGTCCATCCATCCATCCATACATACATCCAAAAGGTTTGCCTGTCTGTCTACCTACCTACCCATATACCAATATAGATCTATCATCTATCTATCTATCTATCCATCCATCCATGCAAAATGTCTGCCTACCTGGCTCCTTGTCTTTCTGTCTACCTACCTATCTACCTACCAATATAGATCTACCTACCTATCTACAAATCTATTTACCTACCTACATACCTATCCATACATTCATCCAAAAGTTCTGCCTGCCTGCCTGTCTATCTACCTATCTATCTACCAATCTATCCACCTATCTATCTATCTATCTATCTATCTATCTATCGATCTATCGATCTATCGATCTATCTATCAATCTATCTATAGCTTCAAGTGCCTTAATCTGATTGGCCGAGAAGGCCATTCTTGGATTGGCTATTAGGGAACCAATCCGATTGGCCCACCTGACGGCGGGAACACTCAAAGTACTGTCATTGGCCACAAGCTGCAAGCAAGCTGCTATAAGAAGGGCTGCCACGGCTTGGGCTGTTGTTCCATTACCATTGCCTTCTTGGTTTAAATAAAAGACTTGTTGTTGGAACCCGGTCTCACGCAACTTATTTCCGAATGGAACACTGCAGACGAGGATGGAATCATTGTAGAAGAGTGAGACCGAAGCACATGGCAATCAGAACTGAGCAAAAGAGATGGCCAGTAACAACACGCCATCACACCATTCAACCCTTATGAGGAGGATTGGGAGTCGTATATCGATTGCTTTCTAATGTTTTTAGAAAGCAACGAAATGCAGGAGATATCTGACCAAAGGAAGAGGGCTGTCTTCCTTACACACTGCGGACCAGCCATTTTTAAAATGACAAAGGTGCTAACCAAACCAAGAGACATTAAACAGATGACTTGGCCTGAGCTGAAGAGAATGCTCCAAGCACATTACGCACCAGTGGTCTCCAACTTGACAAAAAGGCACAAGTTCTACAAAAGAGACCAAAAAGATGAGACTGTCGGAGATTTTGTAATAGCCCTGAGACACATCGGAGGAGCCTGCGAGTTCCAGAACATGGACGAGGCCATGAGGGACCATGTGGTCCTTGGGTTGAAGGATGCTACACTTCAGAGTAAGCTGCCAAATAAACCAAACATCACTGTGGCTGAGGCCATTGCAGAAGCCACTGCTGCCGAAGCAGCAAAGAAATCCGTAGCCACTATGCGCCAAATGAATTCAATTCCAGATCCGCCAAATCAAACCAGAGAAAAGAAGGTGGAGGGAAGCAAGAAACAGCCCACAGCGACCACCCACTATGAAGATCTCGACTGCCCGAGTGACACTGATGACGACAATGAAGATGTCCATAGACTTCAATCAGACAAGAAATGGTGGGAAAAAAGAAGAAGCAGGCGGGAATTCCAATGTGCTGGATGAGAAGGCAACCACCCGCGATCTGAATGCAGGTTCCTAGACTCAATCTGCAGAGGTTGTAACAAACGGGGGCACATCAAAAGGGTCTGCCGCAACAAAAAGAGCTATAGTCCTAAAAGACACGGCAGCACCCCCCACAGACATGAAGAGAGACAAGCCGGGAGCAGATGGAACCGAGATAGTAGAAGTAAAAGAATGAGCAAAAGAGAGGAAACGCACCAGACTGTAACAACTGGATATGCCAGGACAGCAAATGTGAAAAAGGTCCGGATAGAGGTGAACATCGAAGGGAAGCCCTGTGAGATGGAAGTTGACTCCGGATCCTTTTTATCCATGGTATCTTGGAACACCATCCGATGCCTGATACCGAACATCAAACAAAAAGAACTAGAAAAACAAAAACTGATCTTAAAGGACTACCAGGGAAATCGAATCCCAGTAGTGGGCCTTGGACATTTCCTCATCGAATTTAAAAATCATGCTGAAATTTTGCCCCTGACCACCATCGACCGTGATCGCCCTAGCCTGCTAGGAATCGAATGGTTCACACCCCTGGGAATCAGGATGACCAGGATCAAAAGCATCATTGTGGCCAACTGGGAAGAGAGCCTGTTACAAGAGTTCCAGGATATATTCGACAGGACCCTAGGCAAGTACAAGGGGACCCCAATTTCGCTTAGCCTAGACCCGAAAATAGCCCCCATCTGGCTCAAAGTCAGACGTGTCCCTTTTGCCTTAAAACCAAAAATTGATGAACAACTAAACAAACTAATAGCACATGGGGTGTTAGAGCCAATTGACCATGCCAGGTGGGAAACACCCATCGTGACCCCTGTCAAACCAGTTGGGTCAGTGCGCATCTGTGGAGATTATAAGGCAACCCTAAATCATGCGCTCCAATAAAGCGCATACCCAGTGCCGGTAGTGCAACACTTATTGCACTCCCTAGGGGGAGGAAAATTTTTTGCGAAGCTTGATCTCGCACTAGCGTACCAACAGCTACCCGTTGACCCCACTACCGCAGAGGCACAGACTATAATGACACACATAGGGGCGTTCAAGTGCAACCGACTCCAGTTCGGTGTTAGCGTTGCCCCAGGCGTTTTCCAAAGCCTCATGGACTGCCTTTTAAATGGAATCAAGGGAGTTGTCCCTTATTTTGAGGACATTCTAGTGTCAGCAAAAAATGCTAACCAACTAGAGAGTAGATTAAAAGAAGTCTTAAGAAGATTCAGAGATGCAGCCTTAAAGTAAAGCGAGAAAAATGTAACTTAGCCACCAACCAGGTCGAATTTCTAGGCTACCTCATAGATAAGCAAGGGATACACCCCACCAAAAAAAAGATAAAGGCAATCAAAGACGCACCCAGACCTAGAAACAAAACTGACTTACAAGCATTCCTAGGTCTCATAAATTTCTACAATGTGTTCCTGCCCCCAAAAGCAACCATAGCAGAACCCTTACATCGGTTGTTAGACAAAAAAAACCATCTGGAAATGGGGCTACTGGGAACAAGCAGCATTTCAAATATCAAAGATCTATCAATGTCTAACACCGTTTTGATCCAGTATAGCAATAGCCTGTCTTTGACGATCACCTGTGATGCATCACCTTTTGGAATCAGTGCCATCCTGAGCCACAAGCTACCAGATGGCAGAGAGGCACCGGTTGACTTCTATTCAAAAACGCTTTCCAAATTGGAGAAAAATTACAGCCAACTTGACCGAGAAGCCCTCACAATCATAGCTGGCGTCAAAAAATTCCATGAGTACCTTTACGGCAGAACTTTTTCAATCATCACTGATTACAAACCCCTATTAGGGATTCTAGCAGGAAACAAACCGACCCCGAACATTCTGTCGTCTAGAATGATGAGGTGGTCAGAATTCCTCTCTGCCTACACCTACACGCTGCCCAGGGAAGACCATCACCTATGCAGACGTTTGAGCCGTTCCTCGCTGCCCATCACAGAAGACGACCCAGCTCCCACCATCTCCACTCTCTAACTCAAGGCCTGGCAAAATCTGCCACTAACCACAGCAGACGTCGCTAAAGCCACTGCAAAAGACCCGCTGACAGCTCGCATTCTGCATTGGGTAGGTAAGGGCTGGCCGGATGAAAACAAAACTGAGACTTTTAAGCCATTTCGCACCCGACAGACTGAACTGTCTATCGAGAAATGCTGTATTTTGTGGGGTGACAGGGTAGTAATCCCAAAAAAACTACAGAAAAATGTTTTGTGAATGTTGCACGAGGGGTACTTGTGCATAATTAAGATGAAAGCCCTGGCCAGGAGTTACGTCTGGTGGCCAGGGCTGGACAAAGACATTGAACATTGGGTGGCTACATGCCATGACTGCCAAAAATCGAGGCCTACCCCTCCACAGGCACCAGTCAGGGAATGGGAAACTCCCCAGGGCCCATGGTCGAGACTGCATATTGACTTTGCTGGGCCAACAAAAGGCAACACCTTTTTGTGGTCGTGCACACCTATTCGAACTGGTTAGAAGTTATACTTATGGTTTCCATGACCACCGAGGCAGTGATGAAGCAGTTAGACAAACTTTTCACCACGCATGGACTGCCTGATGTATTGGTGTTGGACAATGGGCCCCAGTTTACCGCGTTGGCATTTGAGCAGCATTTAGTTGCACAGGACATCCAACATGCCTTGACAGCACCGGCTCATCTGGCTGCAAATGGCAGGGCTGAATGCATGGTTCGGTATACTAAGGGGGGCCTAGAAAGAATGGACAAGGGGGACGTACAAGAAAAGCTAAACCGATTATTAACCATGCAACATATTACCCCTAGCAGCACAACCAACAAGAGCCCAGCAGAACTCTTAATGGGTAGGAAATTGCGTTCCTACCTCGACAAACTGCACCCCACTTATACCTGGAATAAACCCCCTGACTCCTCCAGCAAATACCGCGCATTCGAGATAGGCGATCTGGTTTATGCAAAAAACCTTACTGGGGACCCATTATGGCTCCCAGCCACAATCACCCAAATCACAGGCCCCCGGTCTTACCAACTTGTATTAGACGATGGAAGAGACTGGAAGCGGCACATTGACCAGCTTCGTTCTCGCACCTTAGAACGCAATACCACACCAGTGCCAAAAATAATAAACAAACCAAAAACAGCTGAGGAGGGGGGAGAAATACAAAATAATAAGAAAGGGAGAGACGAACCTCCCATAACACGACAACAAACAAACAAAGACTCCCAAACAAATCAAAAAGAGCACTCACAATTAGATGAACCCCAAGAGAGAAGTCCAGAAGCAGGAAAACAAAGTGATGCCTTCCTGGAAGGAGACAGCTAGGCCAGCTCTACAACCTGGATGAACCAGGAGGGAGCGGCGAAGCCATCTCAACCAGTCCGAGAAACTCAGGCGGGAGCATCAAGGCTGACTCACCCTTCCAGGAGGTTTCATGGAGAAGGCACAGAGAGAAAGCGATCCCGTCCAAACCGCTTGAAGACCATGCCGAGACTGAGTTGCACAGGTCAACCAGGACTAGAAAAAGCCCCACCTACCTGCGTGACTATGTGACATACGTTGGACAAAAGCAAGAGTGGAGGTGTGTTGTGTATGGAACTTGGAAGGCTCCAAGTGCCTTAATCTGATTGGCCGAGAAGGCCATTCTCGGATTGGCTATTAGGTAACCAATCTGATTGGCCCGCCTGACAGCAGGAACACTCAAAGTACTGTCATTGGCCACAAGCCGCGAGCAAGCTGCTATAAGAAGGGCTGCTGCGGCTTGGGCTGTTGTTCCGTTACCATTGCCTTACTGGTTAAAATAAAAGAGTTGTTGTTGGAACCCGGTCTCGTGCAACTTATTTCTGAATGGAACAGGGTGGACCTGTGGGGCCAGCACCTAGAACGCGGCAGTGTTGGCATGTCTGAAAAGTAGAGCAAAGCCAGAGGTGGGTAATTTTTGCTGCAAAAAATCACAAAAGCTTCTGGGTTGTGCACATGTCAGTGCAATTCAGCAACATAAAATAGTGAGATATAAATAAAACAAATCAACAAGAATCGGCAAAGCATCTCTGATTAGATTTTATTCACTGCTAGAATCTAATCAGAGATGCTTTGCCAATTCTAGTGCAATGACCTGCTCCAGCAGAGTTAGAAGGGAGTGTGTCACATGTATGTGTGTGCATGGCTGTCAAAACTCCAAAAACGGGTCAAGTATCTCTGGGGAGGCTAGTCATAAATTAGAACATTTGCTAAACAACCGGCCATCAAGTGAGGACCACTTGTATTTGGTTTGCCAGTCATTTGATTTGGTGGCCACGCCCACCCAGTCACCTGACCACCAAATCCCACCTACCCCATCATGTGACCAGCAAGCCATGTCCAGCCAGCAAGCCACGCCCACCCAGTCACGTGACCAGCAAGCTACATCCTCAAATTAGGGCATGTCCACAAAAATTTGAATCTCCCACCCATGGGTGGGGGGCACCAAGGATGAATTTGTAGCACCAAGGAGGCAATGGACTGAAAAGGTTTATGAACCACTGGCCTAGGTGATATGGCCAAGGTTACTGATGATGACCAGTTAGTAGAACTGTTTAAAATAACTTCTACATTGGAAGTAGAACAAGAGCCTAGCTTTTAATGTGGCTCATGGAAGTGATGATTGATTGCATGGTAATAAAATGTTGTCTGTTTTTCTATTCACCTCACAAAATCATATTTCACATAAGGAAAATATTGTGTTTTCCATAACTTAATTGGTGCATCAGCATAGCATCCAAGGTTTTCTTCTACCAGCAGTTCTTCATAATACAAAGTTATATACAGTAAATGAGCCAGTGGAGTAGCTTTGCCCATTATCACAATTTACACAGCAGCAATATCCAGACTGGTTCCAGAGCTGCATAACACCCAGGGTGCATCTCTTTGAGTTCTTTCCAAAGTTGTTGCTCAGTTTAATGTAATAAAGAGAATACATTTTCAACACAGAAGATGAAATAATACAAGATGTACTTACATTTAATTTGATGAAGATGATGTAACCCATTAAGTTGTGACCGATTCTTGGCAATTCTTTGAGCCAGGTCTCTCCATGTCTACTGATCTTGCTTTTCTTTGAGTTGTTCTGTACTCTGGTTGGAATAATTTAATTTACATTAACTCAATAAACTAAAATTTAGATTTATTTTTGCTTCATACAATTCTTCAAAGAAAACTCCACCATGCCTCTCAAAGGCCAAACAAGATTGTACATAGAAAGTTAAATTGACTTTTCTTCCACTTGCAGCCATTCCATCTCCCTAATAGCAAATTGGGATGGATGTTTCCCATCATCAAATGACTGTAATTACCTTCCGTGATACTATGAAACAGTAGACTATTTAATTTCTCCTGCTAAACAGGAAAGCTTCCTGAGAACAGAAGTATCTTTTATGTCAGGAAAGACAGGGAACAATTTGCACAGGAGCATTTCAAAAATGTGAGTTTGTAGATCAAACAAAACTTTTTCCTTGATCAGGCCTTCCCCATGATCAATGTTAGAATTCTTTTTTATATTCATTGACTATTTACTAACTGTACAATATATAACTTTTGTTGTAAATGCAGCCTTTGGAATGGGGCTTTTGTAGAAACTGTTTATTTGTCTATTCTGCATACTAACTCATGCCTAAAAATAAAAGTGGATGGTATTGCTAACCCCTTTTATTTCATATTCTTGAAGAACAGAAAATGGACCTAATGTTTTTTGAGCACAAGTAGAGTTTTTTGTACAGTGCTGCCTTTATAAACTTGGGGCCCAATGCCAGCATACACCTATTTAAGTGCAGAGTACGTTCGTACTTAAAAACCATGAAGAGAAATGTGAAATCACATGAAAGTGGCAGCATGCAATTATAATATTAACAGAGAATCAGTTTATTTATTGATTTTTATCCCACATTTATTATTTTTAGAAATAATTCAGGATGGAAAACATGCCTAATATACTTTCCTCCTCCTATATTCCCCCTGGGGGTGGGTGGACTGAAAAAGACCCAAAGTTCCCTAACTAGCTTACATGTCTAAGGTGGAACTAGAACTTGCGGTATCCCAGTTTCTAACCTGGTACTTTCACCATCAAACCAAACCACTAGAACAAACATTATTGCTTCATTGCCTAGACACCCACGGACTAAAGTGCACTGACTATATAGTGGAAAGCAATATCTGAACAGATAGTTGTGTATAGCTACCCAGTCAAGTACATCAGAAATGGTGATGTTGAACATAAAGTCACTGATTGATTTTTGGACACAGATAATCCATTCACCATGTCAACTTCTGGAATAGTAGACAATAACTTTATATAATTCAGTCACAAGGTAGCACTGGTCTTCGCTAAAACTGAGTCTCTGTTGCTAATCAATCAATGACAGAAGATATTTTGATTTTAATGTTAGTTCTTGAACACTGCTGTCATGACCATATCTTAAACTCTCCATAGTTTTGAGTAATTTTTGACTAGCATAGGGTCCTAGTTGAATTCTTAATTGGAAAGAAAGTAACCTGAAATGATAATATATTGAGAGAGAGAGGGGGAGGGAGGGAGGGAGAAAGAGAGAGAGAGAGAGACTGATATCATACAAGTCTTTCCATTTCATTTCCTGTTAATGAAGCTATACAGATGTTAATGTTTCTCAAATATTTTGAGTGGTCACATAAAGTAAATATGAGAGATGTTTGGATATTATTGTTGTTTTTAACCATAATATTTCACATAAAAAATTTGGAAGAAGGACAGAGAAGTATCATGGGCAACACATTTTACCTGGGGATTTCTGGTAATTAATCCCACAATGATACTTACATCTCACCTGATATTGAACATATTAGCTTGAGTTATAGATGACAGTTACTCTTCTACATCATACATATATTCCACATTAAATAGTAATGATTGTTTTCTAAATAGATAAATGAAACCTAGATTAAAATGAGAGAGAGAGAGAGAGAGAGAGAGAGAGAGAGAGAGAGAGAGAGAGAGAGAATATCTTTTCATAGCAGGTATTCTTTTTTTTTTGGGTGAATGATGCAATAGTTATAAAGGTCATGGAGTTGTTACATAATATCCACATTTTGGTTCACTCTTTTACTGGTATTCTATAATTGAAAAACATAATTCAGGAGTATCAGGGCTTTGCATAATGAAGGCCAATCCTATCATGAAAATGTCAATTACTGCTACCAGAGGCAGCCATAGAAGTTTCTGAATCATTTGAGCAGCACTAATTTAGAATGTGGAGTATTCTTTCTGCTGTTAATATAATTTACAGTTCAAAGACCAAGTCTTATGTTCACTGTTTTAAAAATATGTAAGATGTTAAGAACATTATTAAGAATCATGTGAGGTGCTTCTGAAGTTTTGTGTGAGGAAGGCACACAATCTCCAGCAGTTATTAAGACTCCAGAGTCCATGGGGAAAATCCTTACTTATTTCTTCTCTAATTATGATTCTTATGAAAATATTTCAATATGCTACTCTTAGCAAAATAAACGCACTCTCATCAGCATACAATATAAGAACTTCCCACCAAAGCAAAAAGCTAGAGAAATAAATGTTAATTCTTCTTATGTACTACAGTCTCAATAAAAATAGCTCTCAATGTTCAGAGTTGTTGTTTTTGTTTTTGTTTTTGTTGTTGTTGTTGTTGTTGTTGTTGTTGTTGTTGTTGTTCTTCTTCTTCTTCTTCTTCTTCTTCTTCTTCTTCTTCTTCTTCTTCTTCTTCTTCTTCTTCTTCTTCTTCTTCTTCTTATTATTATTATTATTATTATTATTGTTATTATTTTAAAAGAGCCGTGTTTACTTATGCTACATCACATATAGTTGAAACAGTATCTTTTTTTGTATTGCATATTTCTATTGGGGTGCATTTTTAATGCAAAGAACAAATGTTCCAATAAATCTCCATAATTTGAGTGACATTATGGAATTACACTTACTGCACTTTGGATAATACAACTATTCTGGCTTCTGGCTCACACTGGCTTACTTTGAAAGCTAAGTAGAGTTGGGCCTGGTTAGTATTTGGATGGGAACATAGTAATCCTCCAGGGAATGTCAGGAATTTGACTGAGAAATTAGAACAAAGGAATCCCAACATCCTG
This sequence comes from Laticauda colubrina, assembly GCA_015471245.1. Classification (NCBI taxonomy): domain Eukaryota; kingdom Metazoa; phylum Chordata; class Lepidosauria; order Squamata; family Elapidae; genus Laticauda; species Laticauda colubrina. The sequence goes on along the minus strand of BLBF01000005.1, from coordinate 39,189,624 downwards.
GAAGAAATAAACGTGAATAGCTTCTACACTATTCCTTAAAAAGTTGGATGGATGAACTCATATAGTCCACGTGAATTAAACATGATTTGATTGCATTTGTACCATTTTGTAATATCTCCATAAATATCTTATTTGAGAAAATGGGGTTCTCATTTGCAGCCAAAAAGGCTGTCTTTGTAATAATCACATTGCTCTTTATCTGGCCAGTTTTTCAAGTTTAAACAGAGCTTTATTAAATAAAAATGTTCCAGTCCAGTTTTCAAAACATGATGTTTGACAACTATTTTTCCCAGTGTACTATTTTAGGAAATACACAACCATCAGTGGTTTTGGTAGAAATAACACCTTTATATTTGTGCTGTTCAGTGACCTCAAAGTGAATGAACAAAACCAACAGGAGGCTGGGAAGATAAGAGGGGAATCGGGTGGAGAGCTCTGGGCAAATTATGCATGTACAGTATTATTCAGCATTGAGCCACTATGTTCAGAATTAAAAGATGGATTATTGTGGATTTGTTTTCTTTAGGGAATTAGGACTGGCACTGGCTTAACTTCCTAGAGTATTAACCAAAATGCATTTCTGTCTTGCAGTTTTATCCCATTTAGCCACTGTGACTTTGGAGTGACTTCCAAAGCAATCCAATCAGAATGAGTTGGTAGATTAATGATAACTTCTGGATCTAGCTGAATGGGGAGGCAAAAATGAAGCAGGTACAGCAGCTAAAAAAACAAGCAATCCCACAAACAAACAGAGCTCTGTCTTTCCAGTCTAACACTGTAGAAGCACAGGAAATCAGGAGACAGGAGACCAGCATAACTCCAGCTCTTTATTCTAGGTATAGATCTGTGTAGCCTTTAGCGAGCCGTGGCAGCTCTTCTTATAGAGCTAGCCAGCGGCTCTCATCCAATGACAGCTTTCTGAATCTCCCGCAATCGGTTTGTCCAATCATGGGAGATTCTTTACTAACCAATCACTGTTGTGCGTCTCGGCCAATCACAATGCAATTCATATCAGCCAATCAGGTTAGGGTATTACAAGAATGTTCATATGTAACACCCCTTCCCTCTTGGTATGGTCCATCCTACGTGACATAGTCACGTAGGTAGGCAGGGCTTTTTACTTGCCTACTTGACCTGCGCCCTGCGCAGTTCAGTTGCTGCATGGTCTTCACCAGTTTGGAAGGGATCTTCGTTGCTCCCGCTCTTCTCCATGGAATTGCCTGGAAAGGTGAGTCAGGCCTTTCGCCGCAACTCCCACCGTCTACTGGGTTCGGTTGAGTTGTCGGCTTCTTTGTTCCTGGCTGGTCTTTCCAGGCTGGTTGAGCTGGCTTGACTGTTCCTTCCAGGCAAGGTTCCAAGTGGGTCGTCTTCCTCTGGTACCCTTCGGCTGCCTTCATTTTCTGGTGAGTATTGTTGGTTTCTTCTTTTATTTAGTGGTGTTTGTATTTCTGGTTCGGCTTGCATTGGTTGGGCCTGTTTGGTTTGTCGTTGTCTTGTAGTCGTATTTTCTCTTTCTTTTTGATGATTGTTTGGGGTTTCTCCCCCCCCCCCTTAGTTTTTTTATTAGAGTCTGTTTGCGAGTTTTGTGGGTTTTCGGTGCTGTTTAAAATTATTCTTGATTGTATTTGGTCGACATGCCGTTTCCAGTTTCTTCCATCCTCTGTTTCCAGCTGGTATGACCGGGGGCCTGTTACTTGGGTTATTGTAGTGGGTACCCATAGTGGGTCCCCTGAAAATTTTTTAACATAGATCGTGTCTCCTGGATTAAATGCCCGGTACTGGCTGGATGAGTGTGGTGGTTTTTCTGGATTGTAAGTCGGGTGAAGTCTGTCTAGATGGGATCAGAGTTTTCTTCCCATCAGGAGTTCTGCCGGGCTTTTATTGGTTTTGGCACTTGGTGTTATGTGCTGTATTGTTAATAGTTTATTTATTTTGTCATGTATGTTACCAGTGTCCATCTTTTCTAAAGCGTCTTTGGTATATCTGACCATTCGTTCCGCCCGCCCGTTTGCTGCTGGATGAACGGGCGCTGTCAATGCATGTCAGATTCCCCGTTCTGCGAGGAATTGCTCGAATGCCAATGCTGTAAATTGTGGCCCATTGTCAGATACTATCAAGTCAGGTCTGTGGTGAAAAGTCTGTTTAGTTGTTTTATAACCACCTCAGTCATGGTAGATCACATTCAGCTTACCTCCAACCAGTTGGAGTAAGTGTCTACTGCGATCAAGAAAGTGTGCCCTTTTGTGGGTCCCACAAAGTCTATATGGTCCCTCGACCATGGTCCCCTTGGTGTTTCCCACTGGAGGGTTGGTGCTTCGGGTGGGTTTGGTCTGGATTGCTAACATTTGTCACATGTAGCCACCCAGGTTTCAATGGTTCTGTCTATCCCTGGCCACCATATGTAGCTTCTGGCTAGGGATTTCATTTTCAAAATGCCTAGGTGTCCCTCACGCAACATGTGTAATATTTTTTTTGTAAGCTGTCTGGAACTACCACTCTATCGCCCCATAGAATACATCCCTTTTGGGAGGATAATTCAGTTTGCCGGTTTTGGAAGGGTTTAAACTGGTCACTGCTTTCTGTTTTCGGCCACCCTTTTACCACCCAGTTCAAAACTCACACCAGTTTGCCATCTTTGCTTGTCTCTCTCGCAATGTCTGACATGGTTGTTGGTAGGTTGGGCAATGTCTCTATTTGCAGGGTGGATGTGGTGGGTGCAGGGTCATCTTCATAATCTGTTAAGGGGAAACAGCTTAGTGCGTTGGCATGCGAGATGCATTTCCCTGGGCGATGTATTAGTTGATAGGTATAGGCGGCAAGGAACTCAGACCACCTTGTCATCCGGGGAGACAGTATGTTGGGGGTGGCCTTGTTTATGCAAGGTATAAAGGGTATGCACTTTGTTGCAGTGCATTGTTAAGTGTCGCTTTATAGTCCCCACAAATTCTCACAGACCCATCTGGTTTGATTGGGGTGACTATTGGGATCTCCCAGCGTGCATGATCTATTGGTTCCAGGACCCCTTGTGCGATGAGCTTATCTAATTGTTCGTCTATTTTTGGTTTGAGGGTGAATGGAACTCGTCTTGGTTTGAGCCGGATTGGGGCAATCTTGGGGTTCAAGCTAAATGATATTGGGGACCCCCGGTACTTGCCTAATTGTCCGTCAAACACTTCTTGGAATTCCTTCGTCAGCTCCTCTTCCCACTCTGTCTCCTCGACATGGTTGATGCCCATCACCTCGATCCCTAATGGCTTGAACCATTCCAGACCCAGCAGGCTTGGGTGGTTTCTGTCAACAATAGTGAGTGGAAGTACTTTTCCATGCCTTTTTAAGGTCCATGGACCTAGAAGTGTCCAATTGGAAGTGTCCAATTCCTATTACAGGGATTCTGTTCCCCTGATAGTCTTTAATGGTGAGTCTCTGGTTCTCCAGCTCTTGTTTCTGTAAGCTGGGCACTAACCTCTTAATTGTGTCCCAGGACACCATGGAGAGGTATGATCTGGAGTCCACCTCCATTCTGCATGGCCTGCCTCTGATGCTGACCTGCACATGTACTTTTCTTGCATCTGAGTTGTCTGAATGGCCGATTGTGACCATTTGATGGGTTTCTTCCCATTGTCTGGTCTCTCTGAGCCACTTGCTTCAGTTTTCGTGGTTCCATTGGTTCTCTGTGAATCTGTCTTGGTTTCTGGAAGGCGTGTTGTTGCGTCATCTTGGGCTGGAGTTCCGTTTGTTTTGGCAGACCTTGGTGATATGCCCCCATTTTTCACAGTACCAGCAAATGGCGTCTAAAAACCGGCATTCAGAATGGGGGTGGTCGCTGCCGTGACCAGCTCACTGGAAGCCCAACTTATGACTTCTCTGCCTTCAGAAGTTGGGAGTGCTCTATCACTGGAGGATTTTAAGAAAAGACTGGACATCCACTTGTTTGGAATGGTATAAGGCAGGGGTGTCAAACTCACATTACCACTAAGAAAGAAAAACAAGAAATCCAAGAAGAAACCAGGATGGCTGCACAAAGATCACTCTGGCAAATTGAAAGAAAAAAAGGACAAGTAGAAAAAATGGAAAGAAGGACATACAACTAAGGCAGAATATCAGCAGATAGCCAGAATCTGCAAAGACGAAGTCAGGAAAGCAAAGACTCAGAACAAACAAAGACTTGCAACAAAAGTCAAAAATAATAAAAAAAAGTTTCTTCCAACATATAAATAACAAGAAAAAAATAAAGGAAACAGTCAGTCCACTAAAGAGAGAAGATGGCAAGGAAGTAACAGGCAACAGAGAGAAAGCAGAACTGCTTAACTCATTCTTTGCATCTGTCTTCACGCAAAAAGAAACTATAGCTCAACCCACCAAAAACATAACTGTAAAAGACAGACCAGACATAAAAGTTAAAATAAACAAAAAAAAAAATAGTAAGAGAACACCTGTCTGATCTTGATGAACACAAATCACCAGGGCCTGATGGATTACATCCCAGAGTTTTAAAGGAGCTGGCAGAGGTAATCTCAGAACCACTGAACCATATCTTTCAAAAATCCTGGAGCACTGGGGAACTAACAGAGGACTGGAAAACAGCTGATGTGGTTCCCATCTTCAAAAAAGGGGAAAAAAACCAGACTCAGGAAACTATCAGCCTAACATCAATCAGCCTAACATCAGTACCCAGAAAGATACTGAAAAAGACAATAAAAAAACCAGATCTGCCAACATCAAGAAACAAGTAAAGTAATAACAGTCAGCACGGGTTTGTTAAAAACAAATCATGCCAAACCAATTTTATTTCATCCTTCAACACAATGACTAAATTAGTAGACCAGCAAAATACTGTGGATATAATATATTTAGATTTCAGCAAGGCATTTGACAAAGTAGACCATGACCTACTTCTTAGTAAACTAAAAAAAAGTGGAATAGATAGCACCACCACTGGATTGTTGTAATGACGAGGCAGTCGAGGTGTTTGATCATGATCAACTGAATCATGATGAACTTTACTGGAGTCTAGTCTTGTATTTATACACATTTTTAGTTATCCTCCATCATTGGTTAACTTTGGTTACTGCTTAACTTTTGTTACTGTTTAGCATAATAGTAATTAACACAATAAATTATCTCTAACTAAAGTCTAACATATGTTTACTTCCTCTCTCTAATCCTCCTTTAGATTAGTGACTTTGTTTGCCTGAGTTGTATTTAGTTGTAAAGATTCCTTATCTGAGGTTTGCCATCCGAGATAAGAACATTCTTGCAATTATAACTCTACATATCCCCGTTTTTTATTTTAAATGGAGGATTCAAAGATTTATGAATGTATCGCAATTGTAAAGGATTAAGAGAGGGGGAAGCAGGACGAAATAATGTGAATAAATTTGGAATACATTGAATAAAACAACAGGTTGCAATTAGTACAATAATAATAATTATAGCATAAAACAAAAACTGCCTGATCCAAGACCAATCTGGGAGCCAATTGGTTAGCCACTCAAAAGGTGAGTAATGAGCATGGATATTATTTTGAATGTAAATTGGCAAGCTCATCCTCAATAGTTTTATTCAAAGAATGAAAATGCACAGCACATCTACGGTGTTCAACTAACTTACAGAACCCTCTCTGACAGGCTAAAAGATAGTCTATGGCAAAATGCTACTGTAAGAGATCTTGATTTAAGTCTTCTATTTCATGCTGCAAATCACGAATAATAGCAACGGTAGCATTGATGGATTTTTCAAGTCTGCAGCCGAGAGTAAGAATAGATCGTCTGTTTTCTTGAGCAATTATGCCAGGATAAGAGCCTAGACTTAGGACTCCTGTAATGGCCCCTGCCAATGCCCGGCCAAATATAGAACCAGAAGACAATTGTGTGTCAATAATGACTTCATCATTACATGTAGGCCCCAGAGAGGAATGCCACTGTTGAGTTGATGGAAGCGTACCTATTTGAACAGGTAGAGTAAAATAACCTATAGCTGCATATAGATAATTCTGTGGATGAACATTAATGGCATATTTATCAAAAAAGAACCACATATTAGGATCCTTAAGCTGCCAACCAGCACATATCGATCCTGTATTAGATTGATCAGAGGCATTAAAAATAGGAAAATTGACAGGATACATATCAAGAGCTATATTAATGCCATGCAAAGAAGAATTAAAGATACCTGACAACCAATAGTAGTTAGAATAATAACTATAATTTATATATTTATATTATAATATAGTTTTTTTTTAATATGTGCTGAGCAGCATTATAATCTGACCAATTATGAAGCCAAGTGTGTTTCATGTGACAACAGAAACACAGACCCCTTGTAAATTGACTAACTTTCAAGTAATGCCAACGGACAGAATTCAATTGCATAGGGGGTTTAGAAAATAGCCAGGAGTGTAAAATAGATTGTAATTGTGAGACAATAAATGTAGAAGACATGATCAAGTTAGGGGTGAAAGAAATTTGACCAAATGCCTTTGGGGGCTCATAGTATAAAGTAATATTTGTGCCATGGGTCATAAACATGTATTGGGCATGACGAACCCACAAATTAGGGTTAAGACGAACCACAGAAGTGTCATTTTGAGTAGAAACACCATTAAGCATAAACAAGAAAATACAAAGTAAAATTGTAACAGAATTAGCAGTAATAATAGCAAAAACAGCAACAACAAGATTTTCAGGAGTCTGAGATAATGAGGCCTGCTGCAGTTGTTGTTGAGCTTGATATGTAGTAGATTTAACCTGGCCCCAAGTGATGGGTTGCGGGCGCGTCGACCTTGGAAGACGGACTTCTGTGTTCAGATGAAGATTGAAATCTGGAAGCGGGTTGTGAAGGCCCTGATGCCATGCCATGCTGCGGACGAACACAGCATGCTCGAATCCACACTGCTTGTCCAGTAGAAGGATCTTCCACAGCAACGTAACCACAAGCCCAGGTGATCAGTGATGTAGGGCCTTTCTAGGTTGGATCTGGAGCTTGGCAATACTTTACCAAAGGCCTACTAAAAATTCAGTAGTTTGAAAATGCAGATTAACAGGTGAGTCTGCAAGAGAATCTAAAAAGGTTAAATAATTCCAAGTATATAATGCTACAGCAATGAGATTTTGAATCTTTCACAGATGGTAAGGGCCAGACTCAGTTTGTAATTGTTTCTGAAGCAATGCCTTAAAAGTATGATGAGCTCGCTCAACTAAACCTTGACCCTGAGAGTTGTAAGGAATTCCGCACACTAAAGTAATACTCCATTTCTGACAAAAGGTTTGAAATTCCTTACTGATATAAGTGGGGCCATTGTCAGTTTTCAACTGAGAAGGCCGACCCATTACAGCAAAAGAGGATAGGCAGTGAGAAATAACATCTGAAGTACGTTCATGTTTTGAAACAGTAACCAAAGAAAATGTGAATGAGTGTCAATAGGTGTGTGAAGATAACAGTATGGCTTAAAGGTTGAAAATTGAGTTACATCCATTTGCCAAATTTGATTAGCTTGGGTTCCTTGTGGGTTGACACCCACTGGAAAGGGAACTGCCAGTTGCTGACAAGCACAGACAATATCCCGGGCTTGAGATAATAAAAATTTAAATTGCTTTGCAAGCAATTTGGCATTTTGATGAAAATAAGAATGACTATCAACAGGATCAACAAACAAAGAGGCAAATCCTTCAAGGATTCATCTGCCTTTCGATTTCTTTCAGTCAAGGCATTAGTAAAGGGAGTATGACTTCGAATGTGTTCTACATACAAAGAATACAAGCGAGTTTCCAAACTATTCTTTAAAGATAAAAACAAGGATAACAAATTCTTATCCAAAGAGAGAGCACAATAAGAAAAAGGAAGAGATTGTATAGCTAAATACACATATTGAGTATCAATGATCAAGTTAATAAGTTGGTCATTGAACAATCGTAAAGCCAAAATCACAGCAGCCAGTTCAGCATGTTGAGCTGAAATCTGCGTGGCAGTCAATTTAGAATACCACTGTTGTTGAATCTGCAAGACCACCACAACCCTTGTAGGTGATCCATCAGTAAAGACTGTAAGAGCTTTAGAAATAGGATTTCACACAAAAATGGAAGAAAAGGCCGGATTTAAAGTAGTAGTAACCACTATTTTAGGATCCTTGGGTAAAGAATACAACAAGTTTCTCACATATTGAGAAAAGGCTATCTGATATGATTCTGAAATCATAATCAAATGCTCATGGTTAACTTTTGTACGAGTGAAAGCTATGCTAATGAGATCCTGTCCTGTAAGATATAAGGCTCATTTACGACCTTTAATAATCAAATCCTCTAATGCTGATTGATAAGGATAAATGTTTCTTGGCTCAGTAGCCAACAAATTAATTCATTCATGAATGTTGATCGCTTGCAGGAACACATTAGAATAAAGACATCCCGTGGGTAAGGTGGGAAGTGGGAAGAATAGCTAAACAAAGTCCAATTGTTAAGGATGTTATCCTTTCCACATATCGATGCTTAAACTTATTCAATATTTCTTGAAGGCATGTTCTTTGAGGATCTGTTAATACAACTAGATCTCCTGGTGATTGTGCTCCCTTCAAAGACTGAAATAAGGGCAACATATCACCAGTTGTAATGTAGAAGAATGGGCATGCCCAATTAATAATGCCAAGCAATTTTTGCCATTGTACTAATGTATATGATTTCTGTACTTGTAATTCAGGAAGAATTGGAATGGAGGAATTGTGCACCATTCTATGTCCTAAGTAGGTATAAGGTTCTACCTTTTCAATTTTGTCTGAGGCTATATACAATCCCTGTTGTGCCACAATATCCGTTAACTCTTTCAACAACATAGATTCATCAAAATCCGGGGCTGCTATCAATATATCATCCATATAATGATAGACTAAATAGGAAGGAAATTTATTCCAAAAGGGTTGAAGGGCATTATCCATGAAATATTGACAAAGTGTAGGGGAATTAAGCATTCTCTGAGGCAACACTCGCCAATGATATCGTTTTGTGGGCATGCTATTATTGAAAACTGGGACAGTAAGTGCACATTTTTCTTTGTGTTGAGGCTGCAAAGGTATAGTAAAAAAGCAATCTTTAAGATCAATTACCAATAATTTTTAAAAATTAGGAATTAAGTTCGGATTTGGTAGACCACATTGTAAAGGACCCATGGGTTGGATACATTTATTAATTTTTCTTAAATCCTGCAGGAGGCACCATTTCCCATTTTTCTTTTTTTATAACAAAAACAGGAGTATTCCAAGAACTAGTAGAAGGTTCTATATGACCAGCAGCCAATTGTTCTTGAACCAATTGTTGTAAAGCAGCGTATTTTTCCTTTGATAATGGCTATTGTTCCACCCAAACTGGCGTAGAACAGAGCCATTTAAGAGGAAGAGCCATCATCAAAAATCAAATGGGCATTAAGGAGAGAAAGGATATCACGGCCCCAAATATTAGTATGAATATCTAGAATGCATGGTTGTAGGAAAAAGAACTTACCAGCAGATGTTGTAACATTAATTTCCTGAACACTCTGCCAAGCAGCTATAGAACCTCCTATTCCCCACAATGAAGAAACTGTCGTTTTTGGCCACTGTACTGGCCACTGTAAAGAGGAGATGACAGTAACATTGGCTCCAGTATCCAATAACCCTTGAAATGGTTGTTTATTTAGGAAGAGCGTTAACAAAGGACGAGAGGAGTTCAGCTGATGAAGTAAGCCTACAGATAAAGAAGTTGATCCAAATCCTGCATCCCCACGATTACCTATACCAGGAGATGGGATTTCATGTGGAAGAAGAAACAATTGAGCAACAGAAGAATTACAAGGAAGAACCTGAGGAAGATTCACCCAAATCTGAATCATAATGATACCAGTGTAATCTGAATCTATTACCCCAGGTACAACAAAACAGCCCTTTTTGTGTGTAGAAGAACAAGGCAAAATTAAGCCAATTAATCCTGAAGGAAGAGGACCTTTAAATTGAGATGGAACTATTTTAACTTCCAAGGGAAATTTAAACTCAATTTCCTCTTGAGTGATTAAATCGATCCTAGCGCTACCGGCTGTGGCTGGGGAGGAGTGAGAGAGACTGCTAGAGGAGACATAGTGATGGGAAAGGCACGCTTTGAATTCTGGGTGGGTGCCACACCCATTGGCAAGTTTCCTGACCGAAACCAACATTGATTGGCCCAAGAAAATCCCTTTTTACAAATAGGGCACTTCTTAGAAGGACGATTCTGAGGCATAGAAGGTATAGAATGACAGTCCTTCTGAAAGCGGCCAGGCTTTTTACACTTAAAACAGTTACCAATTGGTCTCTGTCCTTCCTGAATAGCAGCTGCTAACAAATGCATTTTATAAGTTTGTGATCCAATATCCTGGCAGACTCGCATCTACCAGATTGTAATGAGCAGTTGCCTTTAACGGCTGTAAAGCTCTTTTACAATCTGCATTAGCATTTTCAATAGCTAATTGGCGAAGAAGTTCACCAGCAGCTTTCTGATGATCAAACTGCTGTCTAATTGCTTTGGACAGACGCTCAATGAAATCAGCATAAGGCTCATTGGCATTCTGTCGAATGTTTGAAAAATTTGCTCTAGGTTCTCCAGCTTGGGGTACCTTAAGAAAAGCATGAAAGGCACATTCAGAAACAATAGTTAACGTAGCTGGAGGAAGAATAACTTGAATAGGAATTGTACCAAATGGTCCAAAACCAAATAGCTGCTCAACTGTATATGCTCCTCCCCCTCCTAAAGCAGCAGCTTGAGCATGTCTCATATATTCACTCTCCCAAACCACATGTTGCATGGATGTTTACATTTTGTGAAATATTTATTTCCAATCTTCAGGGATCATTGTATAACCATTTTTTATTCCTTCTACAAATCCTCTTGTAAAATTATTTCTAATCCCATAGTCTGTAACTGTCTTTTTTAATTCTCTTAAGATCTGATAAGGTAGACTCTCCCATTCTGCTACTTGCAGTCCAAGCTGTGGCCCCTGACCAGGACGATATTGTACTTGACAGACAGTAATTCTGCAAGTTCTGTTTCTGAGACAGAGGCATCCTTTTTACAATTCTCAACCATTTTCTGAAAAGAAGACTGAACAATAGAGTCAGGAGGCTTTTGCCCTGTATCTGCAGGAGCTGATGGAATTGAAAACATATATTTAGGTGAAGAAGGGGGATAAATGACAGCATTAGTATAACGTGAAGGTGGAGGTGTTAAAAGAGAAAGTTTATTGTGACCAAATTTTTCAATTGCATAAATGCCACACCTGCAAAACTTCTATTTTTGCTTGAGGTTCAGTATGCAATGTTTTCCCTATACTTTCCCAATCAGTTAATTTTAAAGACCCCTCTTTTGGATACCATAAGCACTGACTTGCAATCTCCTGGACCAGCCTTAAGAGATTTCTCTGTGATACCTCAGTATTATTTTTCTTCAACAAATAGCCTAACTCATCTACATGCTTCCTTTGTTCCTCAGAAAGTGAAGATCCCATACTTACAGAAACCAAAAAGTTGAAGAAACCACAAAGGGTTGAAGGTGCACCAAATCCTTGCCAGACGAAGTAAGAGGGTCCTTGTTCTTGTGCCATTTGTTGTAAGGATGAGGCAGTTGAGTTGTTTGCTCCTGAACAACTGAATCATGATGATCTTTATTGGAGTATAGTCTTGTATTTATACACATTTTTAGTTATCCTCCATCATTGGTTAACTTTGGTTACTGCTTAACTTTCATTACTGTTTAGCATAATAGTAATTAACACAATTAATTATCTCTAACTAAAGTCTAACATATGTTTACTTCCTCTCTCTAATCCTCCTTTAGATTAGTGACTTTGTTTGCCTGCGTTGTATTTAGTTGTAAACATTCTTTATCTGAGGTTTGCCATCTGAGATAAGAACATTCCTTTAATTACAACCAAACTAGATGGACTCGCAACTGGCTGGCAAACCATACTGAATGAGTAGTCCTTAATGGATCTAAGTCTACATGGAGGCAAGTAAGCAGTGGGGTGCCACTAGGTTCTGTCTTAGGCCCAGTACTCTTCAATATCTTCATTAATGACTTAGATGAGGGAATAGAAGGGGAACTTACCAAATTTGCAGATGATACTAAGCTGGCAGGAATAGCTAACACTCAAGAAGTGTCAAGAAGATGGATCTTGACAGAGTAGAACACTGAGCCATATCTAACAAAAAAATCAGTGTAGAGAAAAGTAAAGTTCTACACTTAGGCAAGAAAAACCAAAAGTACACCAATAGACTGGGTGAATCCAGGCTCAGTAGCAGTAACTGTGAGAGGGATCTTGGAGTCTTAGTAAACAACCAACTAAATATGAGCAAGCAGTATGCAGCAGAAGCCAAAAAAGCTGATGCAATTCTAAATTGTGTTAACAGAGGGATACAATCAAGATCAAGGGAAGCACTAATACCACACTATAAAGCCTTAGTAAGACCACACCTAGAGTACTGCATCCAATTTTGTTCACCACATTATAAAAAAGATGTTGAGACTCTAGAAAAAGTCCAGAGAATAACAACCAGGATGATTAGGAGACTGGAGGCTAAAACATACAATGAATGGTTGCAGGGACTGGGCTTGGCTAGTCTAGTGAAGAGAAGACCCAGGGGAAACATGATAGCAGTCTTCCAATATTTGAGGGGCTGCCACAGGGAGGAAGGGGTCAAGCTATTTTCTAAACTGCCTGTAGGCCAGATGACAAATAATGGATGGAAACTGAACAAGGAGAGATTTCACCTGGAAATAAGGAGAAACTTTCTGACAGTGAGAACAATCAAGCAATGGAACAGCTTGCCCTTGGAAGTTGTGGGAGTGCCATCACTTGAGACTTTCAGGAAGAGATTGGACTGCCATTTGTCAGAAATGGTGTAGGGTCTCCTGCTTGGGTGGGGGGTTGGACTAGATGACCTACAAGGTCTCTTTGTACTCTGATTATCTGTTATCTGTTACACTGTCATGGTGGGGTCACATGACATATCAGGACTTTTTTTCCCCTTTGCTAAACCAGGTGTGGGTGTGGCCACTGTGTGACATATCTGGCCTGTGGGCTTGGAGTTTGGAAGCCTTGCTATTGGGTCTCCTGCTTGAGTTTTGGGTTGGGAAACTTGGAAAGTTAAGAGTATATTGTAAGTTTTCTAACAAAAAAAAAAGCTTCCATGATAGACATGCCAAATTATAAAATCACAATTCCCTGAATGTAATTTAGTGAGCTTGGTCCCCACTATTTTTTGTCTCCACCATTTTTCCTAATCCTGTAGGATCACCGCCCCACCAGCATACCCTTTTCATTCCCTGTAGCAAATACCTGTTTCCATAAGAACATTGGACAGTAGCCATTAACCATTATTACTTTCTTAGAATGCCCAGGGTGCCTCTGTGGGCATTCTTCTAAATAAGAATGAAGGCTGAAGCTGGCATTTTTCTTTGCAGCATACCTGCTTCTTATCTTTTTCAGTAAAAGGAACTTTAAAAATATTAAAGGTAGTTGGAGCAGAATGGGGAAGGGAACTTTGGTTGAATTTGTAGCTATGGTGATGCTTTGGACCTGTAAAATTTTCTTTAATTAGTTATAGATTATTGAGGTGGATTTACTGGGACTCAGAATATCTGCAAAGTTGGAAAACATAGGATCAGAAAATGTAATGCTTAGAAGGCATCTGAGAGCTCATTGACTAATCTTCCATCCAGTGTAGAAATTCACTGATGTAGCATAGAATAAGATTGTCTAATTTAAACACCTCCAGTGAAAGACAGCCCACTGCCTTTTGTACCATTGTTAAACATCCCTAGTCTTAGGAATTTTTTTTCTTAAGCCCCTGTCACACTGCACCAACGGATGGAAAGAGGATGTAAAACAGAGAAAAACACTTGCCATCCGTTGGTTACCGCGATGCTTCCGTTCTGTACTCACTGCCTCCATTTTGCTTCCTCTCTATCCGTCCAGCATCTGTCTATTGACATTTCATCCACTCAGAAGGTTTTGAGCTGCTCAAAACTTTTGAGCGGAAAATGTATCCAATGCATCCGTTCTGCATCCTCTAGGCATACGGGGGACATCCATTCTGCGTCCATTACGCATCTGCTATATCCGCTAGGCATCCGCTGTGCATCCGCGCAACTCAAATCTGTTCCAGCGGTAAACAGATGCAGGGAGGAAGTGGAACGGATGCGCAGCGTTAGTAGCACGGACGGAGAAAGGATGAAAGCGGATGCAATTACGCATCCACGTCATCCGCTCTGCATCCGCTCTGCATCCACTCTGCATCCTCTACGCATCCTCTACGCATCCTCTATGCATCCTCTACGCATCCGCTCTGCATCCACTTTCATCCGCTTCCATCCACTAGGCTTCCGTTCCGCATCCACTTTCCATCTGCTCTGCATCCTCCCCCCCGTCTGTTCCTTTCCATGTTATCTGCTCTGCTTATGCAAATTTTTGCCCCTTTTGAGAGCGGATAACAACGGATGGAACATTTTTCTGGTCCGCTGTGTCCTTTTTACAAACGTTTTGCATCCATTGGGCAGTGTGATAGGGCCTTCAGTTTCCAGTTGATATATACTTCCTTCTCATTTAAATCATTGTTCCTTACCCTGCCTTCGGCAACTTTATGAACAATTCTGCTCCATTTTTTGTATTTCAGCTTTTTAGATACTTGAAGACAGCTATCATGCCTTCCCTCTTTTCTTCAGCTTGAATGTAATAAAACCCTCCAGCTATTTCTTATGGTTTTTTTATTTCCAAAATGATATCATCTTGGTTAGAATGCAGTGTTGCAGGCTGATTTTGCCCACTGCTAGGATTTTGATCCTGATCAGCTCAAGGTTGATTCAGTCTTCCATCCTTCCAAGGTTTTGGGGCAATATGCTGATAATGTAACTATGTAGAGAATGTTACAAAGCACTATGAAGCAATATATACATCAAAGTGCTGTAGCAATTGCTACTTCTACATTTTGTATACTCTCTCAATCCAAAACTGCTCCATTTATTCTAATGAGGTAAAGCATAATCCCATTTCTTCTTATAATGCTGAAATTCTGAAAGCAAATTAGGAGCACTGATTTTCTGGCTGCACATTTCTAAATCCCTATAGAAGACCACAGTTCTTTTTTTATTATACTCTGTTCTGCTTTTCTGTAAGCTGGAACCCAATCACCACTGCTTCAATAACAAGATTTTCCTCCTGAGAGTTTTGCTCCATTTTGTTTTTGGCCATCCAGGACAGAGCTTATCTTCTATCTATCTTCTGGCATTTCACCACAACATTTGCATAAGTACTTCTTCCCACAATGCTTTCATTTTAGCATAGGATGAAACGCTCCATGTAAAGGCTGTGTCACACTGCCCAACAGATGCAAAAAGGACACAACGGAAGAGAAAAATGTTACATCCATTGTTATCTGCGCTCAAAAGGGGTGAAAATTTGCATAATTGGAGTGGATAACATGGACGCGGGGAGGACGCAGGGCGGATGCAAAACGGATGCAGAACGGAAGCCCAGCGGATGGAAGCAGATGGCGCATCCGCTAGGCTTCCAGGAGGCCTCAGCAAATCGGACGCGGAACGGAAACAACGGATGCAGAATGGATGCACAGCGGATGAAGCGGATGCACAGCAGAAGCCTAGCAGATGCACAGCGGAAGCCTAAGGGATGCATGGCATTAATTGCACATGCGGGGAGGATGCATTACGCAAGCCCCGTGGATATAAAGGGAAGCAGCTCGCACATGGCCAGCATTTGGAGGAAAGACCTGCTGCTGGATACCTCGAGTTCTTGCTTGCATGTCTGCCTGCAAGCCTTGCTGCCAGCCTGCCTCCAAGCCTGCCTCCCAGCCTGCCTCCCAGCCTCCTGGGCAGCCTCCCTGCCAGCCTTGCTGGCAGCCTGCCTTCCAGCCTCCCTTCCAGCCTTGCTGGCAGCCTGCCTTCCAGCCTCCCTTCCAGCCTTGCTGGCAGCCTGCCTTCCAGCCTCCCTGCCAGCATTGCTGCCAGCCTGCCTTCCAGCCTCCCTGCCAGCCTTGCTGCCAGCCTGCCTTCCAGCCTCCCTTCCAGCCTTGCTGCCAGCCTGCCTTCCAGCCTCCCTGCCAGCCTTGGTGCCTGCCTTCCTGCCAGCCTTCCTGCCAGGCTTCCTAACAGGCTTCCTGCCAGGCTTCCTGCCAGCCTTGGTGCCTGCCAGGCTTCCTGCAAGCCTTCCTGCCAGCCAGCAACCCCACAACCATGGGGAAGAAGCGAAAGTCTCAGCAACCTGCCACCATCCCTGGCAAGAGGGACAGGGCCACCCTCCCGCCCCATGTCCCTGACTCATCTTCTGCTGGGGCTTCTTCTGTTGCTGGAGCTTCTGCTGTAACTGCTCCTGGCAGTGGTTCTTCTGCTGCGTACTCTGCTGAAGCTGCTCCTGGCGGTGGTGCTTCTGCTGCTGTGTACTCTGCTGAAGCTGCTCCTGGTCCTGGTCGTTCTGCTCATGCTCCTGGTCTTGCTGACCCTGCTGCTGGTGCTTACTCTGCTGCTGCTGATCCTGGTCTTGCTGCTGCTGCTGCTGCTGCTGATGATGATGATGATGATTATGATCCAGCTGGTGATTATGCTGATGATGCTGATGCTGATGCTGATTATGATCCTGCTGCTGCTGCTGCTGCTGCTGCTGCTGTTGGTGTGAAGGAGCAGCCCCTACAACCTGGAAGCCCCTCTGATGAGGGCCCATCTGGTCCTGCCAAAGGGAGGAAGAGGCGTATGCAACAACGGGAGAGGAGGCAGTGCTACATTGAGGAAGCGCACGAGGATGAGGTGCTGGAGTGGCTGAGAGAGAACGACTATCTGTGGCGGAAGGGACACCGGCTGTACAGGGACACCAAGCGGAAGCAGGCTGCTTGGAGAGAGAGGGCGGAGAGTCTGGGCTACACATCGGATGTGCTCCTCGGCTGGTGGAAGCACATGCACACCTGGTACGGGAAGCTGCACCTCAAAAAATCTGGCCAGGCCAAGGTTAAGCTGACGGACAGAGAGAACTATGTCATGGCCAAGTGCAGCTTCCTGGAGGGTGAGGTCCGCCACCGAGGAGCACCAGGAGCCCAAATCTCTACCCTCTTTCTCCGGCAGCCTGCTGGGAGCCAGTCCTCTGGCGGCCGAGAGTCAGTCCCTGTCTCCATGCAGGTATCTGTGGAGCATGCCACGGCGGAGAACCCCCAGGCAGGTGTTGAAAGCGTGGTGGAGAGCGAGGAGGACTCCCTGGTGCGGTGGGAGAAAGGAGACATCGAGTCCAGCGCTGCCGAAGCCGTATCTGCCCACACCTCCGCCTCCACAGTAAGGCAGAGAGCCAGACCGCAGGAGGGGCAGAGCCACAAGGTCCTGGTGGAGATCAGGGACACCATCCGCACCAGCATAGGTCTCCTCTCTCAGCTGGTCCCCATCGACTCCTCCTCCTCCAACTGCAAGCCCTTCCTCAATTATGTCAACCAGACCCTCAAGGAGATGGCAGATCCCCAGTACCAGGTGGTGAAGGAGAGGATCACCATGCTGCTTAACAACCCTCCAGACCCAGAGGAACCTGCTCCCACCCAGTCCAGGTCTGCTCCTCCACCCCAGGTGATGTCCCTCCCATACCAAGGCTTCCCACAGCCCCTCACTTACCAGGGCTACAGCTACCCAGAGTTCCAGCAGCACAGACAGCAGCCCTTCCAAATGCAGGCACAGAGTCATCGGGAGACATCGTTGCCACCGGTTCCAATGATGCCACCGATGCCACCCATGACAATAATGCCACCCACGACAGCGATGCCAGCCACGCCAATGATACCACCCATGCCAGTCCTCACCCCGCTGCAGACCAGGCAGCCCCAATACACTGCTCCTTCCTCCATCCCACAGCCAAGCCCGGCCTCAGTACATCTGTCCTCAGTACTGGGGCTGACACCCCATGGCATGGAGGAAGGACCTCTCAGCATCACGGGGCTGAGCCAGCTGTCCGACACCTTCCTCAACACACCGTCCCCTGTTGTCCTCTCGGGGCCAGGCACTCCAAGAACACCTCAGACCAGCACTGCAGCAGCACCCACCTCCACAGCACCTGCACCCTAACACCTTAGACTGGGCACACACCTCCGAGTGACCAAGAGGAGTGCCAGAGACTGGCT
>BLBF01000005.1:39104186-39171463 GCA_015471245.1 Laticauda colubrina | reverse complement strand
CCTGGATATTTGTGGACTTTATTTGGACACTTGACTTGGGTCATGTTTATTTTACAGCTTGTTATTAATAAAGTTTATCTTTGTTTCACGCACTTGCTTCATTAATTTTTTTCTATAAAGTCTGGGTGGAAACTTTTAGAAATGGTTTAGCCTTTGCATGCTTGTGGGATGGGTTAAGATAGCAGTGGGATGGGCAGTAATACCTTTGGGATGGGTTAAGATAGCTGTGGGATGTGAAGGGATACCTGTGGGATGGGTAATAGCTGTGGGATGGGCAGGGATACCTATGGAATGGGTAATAGTTGTGGGATAGATAAACCTCCAGTGCAAGCATAGTGGGACTGTATGGTCCACCCTCCCAGGTGCCACCCATATGGCCCTTCATTATCAATTACAATGTAAGCATTGATCCATACATGTCAACATAAACACAACTCTTTATTAAATGCCCTGTTCATTGTAGGCACACCCAACATACATGGGCCAATTTCATCTGTGTGATGAGACAGGCTGAAGGAACCATCCATTAAGCATCTACCATCCTGTCTTGCCACTCCACCGCTCCAGCTGGGGAGTTGCACCAGTGTTTCAGGAGGTTGCGCTGCTTCTTCGCCTCACGTGAGGCTCTGTTTGGCCCTTGCACATCCTCAGTGTCAATCAGGTTTTGCCCTTGCCTCCATTCCCCAGGCTCCATGTCCCCATTGCCTTGCTGGAGGTCCACGAGCCTGTTCTGCAAGAGTGGGTAGCGGGTGCGCATGAGATTGTGCAGGATGCAGCAAGCTTTCACGATCCTCCTCATGGTCTCTGGGCGATGCTGCATGTTGGTGAGAAGTACCTGGAACCTGTTGGCCAGGATGCCAAAGGCGTTCTCCACCACCCGCCTTGCCCTGGACAGCCTGTAGTTGAAGATCCTCTCTTCATGGGTGAGGTATTTGGAGATGTAGGGCTTCATGAGGTAGGTTGTGAGGGAGAAGGCGTCATCCCCCACGATGAAGTAGGGCACATCTTGCGTGTCATTGGGCAACGGGTCTGGATCTGGGAAGCCCACCATAAGGTTGCTTTCCAGTCCCTCCTTGAGGTGACTGTCGTTGTATACCTGGGCATCTGAAGATGAGCCGTTGTCTGATACATCGATGTACATGAACTTGTAGTCAGCATCGACCATGGCGAAGAGGATGATGCTGAAGAAGCCCTTGTAGTTGTGATAAGTGGACCCTAAGTTGGCTGGAGCTTTGCAGGCCACGTGCTTGCCATCGATGGCTCCAATGGTGTGGGGGAAGTTCCACTTCTGATACCACTGCTCTGCAACTTTCTTCCATCCTTCTTCAGTGGAGGGGCACTGGAGGAGCTCCTCCTTGTATTCTTCGATGATGGCCTGCACCATTTCTCTGAAAACAAAGCTGATGGTGCTGGGTGGCACCCTCCAGCCGTACTGCATGCTGCTGTAGGTGGTCCCTGAGGCCAGGTGGCGCAGAGTGAGTGTCACCTTGAGCCCAGGTTCCAGGCTGGGTGGGAAGTTGGTGTTTGTCTTTGTCAGCCTGGGTGTCAGCCGCTGCACAACTTCATCAAACATGGCTGGAGGCATCCTCATGAAGTTCTGGAACGCCCGAGTGTCTTTGCTGCTGAGCTCCACCATCAGCTTGTTTTAAAGTTCGTACTGTGTTCTTCTGGTGAACCATCTTCGGAGCCAGACTTTTTTTGGGTGCCTCCTTTTCTTCCCGTAGTACTGTTCACAGAGACTGTAGATAGTTTCGCAGTGTTGCAGAAGGATGTTGGCTGCCAAAAGGATTTTGTCGCAATCCACGGTGAACATGACTGGATGCTGTGGAAGAGGAAGAGGCAGATGAAGGCTGCAGAGGTCTGCACAGCTGGGCTGCTGTTCTGAAAGTGAGATGCAGATGAGTTGCTCCCCCTTTTTATAGGCAGTATAGGTGTCCCTTTACATCCTCTAGGCATCCTCTAGGCATCCTCTAGGCATCCTCTAGGCATCCTCTAGGCATCCTGTAGACATCCTTAATATCTGAGATAGGTCCCCTCTGCGGATGTTTTTTCCATTTTAAACGCTTTGTTTCTGCTAGGCATCCGTTCTGCATCCGTTCTGCATCCATTCTGTGTCCGTTCTGCTTCCTCCCTGCGTCCGGGCGGATGGAGTTGCGCGGATGCGCAGCGGATGCCTAGCGGATATAGCGGATGCGTAACGGATGCTTAACAGATGCATAGCGGATGCGTAGTGGTTGCAGAATGGACAAACTGGATTCATTTTCCGCGCAAAAGTTTTAGGCAGCCCAAAACTTTCTGAGTGGATGAAACGTCAATAAACGGATGCTGGACGTATAGAGAGGAAGCAGAACGGAGGCAGTGAGTACATCACGTTTTCCAATGGATGGCAAGGTTTTTTGTCCATTTTACATCCTCTTTGCATCCGTTGGTGCAGTGTGACATGGGTTTAAGGGATCACATCATACATACATGTTTATGTGATAACTGGGTGTTTGACTTTCTTTTTAAAGATTCACTACACAGTGTGTTTAAAGCATGTGTTAATATTGGAGAATATTAAGCAAATTCCATTTACAGATATTTATTAGTAATAGCTATCTAGGCATAGGAAATTAGATGTAAAGTAAGCTAGCAGACTTAACAATATTGAATTAAGAAAAAACAACAATTTTCTAATTTTCTAGCACTAAATAGGGATGGTTGACTGCCAATCATAACACATACGTGCCTTGGCAACATTTTTCTGCTATGTTCTATGCCCCAGGTTTTATCACATCCAGTCCATCAATGAGATGGACTTAAATCATACTTAACTGTTATCTTTATTGAAGGAATATTTCCCTCTTTGTTCCAACCAGTGTGTCCAAGGACAGCCTCAAGATAGATAAAATCTGTCAAGCTTTGTCACTCTTTAGTTTGAGTTGACTGTAGTGACCTCAACCAGAGGCAATAGCAGGAGGATAAAATTCAGCAATAAGCACAGCAAATTTCATGCCAGTATGGTTTTCTGCCAACTTTAAAGGAGGGTGGAGACGGTGACCAGTTCGTTCTCTGTATTCATAGGATTTGATGGAAGACACAGTGAAAAGCATCTCTTCTGGATTTTGTTATATATAGAATGGAGATTAAGTTTATGCATATTACTTACTCAATGGAGTTCTCTATATATTTATAGGAACTCCTTTTTTCTAAAATAAAAATCTCACTGCATCCAAGTTCACTCTGATTCTTAGCAGACCAATATGGAGAACAGCAAAAAATGCAATAAAAGAAGCCCAAGTTTACCACTAGTTTCCAACTCATTCCTTTTGTTTGCCTTATCAATGAAAGCCAGATGCCAGGTGCCTATGGGCCGGTCACTCTCTCTCAGCCTAACTCATCTTAGAGGGTTGTTGTTGTGGGGAAAATAGGAGGAAGAAGAAGCAGTGAATATGTTCACTGCTTTGAGTTGTTTATAAAAATAATAAAGGTGGAAATAAATAAATAATATTGACTTGTGTTGGGATTCCAATTTGTAGAGATGGAACTGTGAACATAGTAGCAGACTTATAAAAGTTGACTTCATGTTTGAAATATCAGATGCAGAACAGCAACAGCCAATTATTTAAAATGAGAAAAAATGTTCTTGACCTATTTGAGAAAGGAAATTTTGAGGAAGTCATTTAGTTATGACATTTAGTGGTCAACTTTTAAGAGTTACTTTGGGGACAGAGAAATTATACACCTATCTTCTTTTCTATATCAGTAGTATGTCTTTTATAAAGGGTGAATGGGTAGGTTAATGAGACAAAATAATACAAGCCCTTATTTGTTTATGCTTGGTTTATTATTTCTAGTAAAGAGGAATATCTACCTGGTTCTTGAAGATTACTTATCATTCTTATAACAAGGAATTTTTCTAATTCTCTTAAAAAAAAACAAGAATTCCAGAAGTGATCTTATTGTTTGTTCTAGAAGGAACTCCAAAACATTAATTAGTGTAGATCAGTGAAAAAACTTTCTTCTTCAAAAAAAGTTTCACCTGACTGATGGATTGTCATAATGAGAAATCTCTGAAATCTACTTCCTTTGAGTTTTAGTTATGATTTTGATATTGAATCTGTTTTGGACATCATATGACTTTTTACAAGAAAGAGATTGGCAACTTTTGAAACCACTGATCATAGGCTTCAGAAGCTGTCTAGGTGATTTTGAGTAGTTTAGCATTGCAGTGATTTTGCTCATACTTGGAAGGTTGTAGGAGATTTCTGTTCTACCTTCTGGTTTTGGAGGCCATTCTTTCCTCAATTCATACCAACTCTGATTGAAAACTCTGAAATAGATAATTCAGACCTTTTGAATACAATATGATCAGTCTATTGCTAACACATTGCTCTTTTCCTATTTCCGTTGAATAAATTCTAGTCTTTATCTGGCACAAGTAAGACAATGTTTGGACTGCAAGTGGATTAAAACTAGTAAATTGAATTTCAATCCAAATAAGTCAGTTGTATAAACAGTTATACAACTGTTTCAAATAAATGATAAATAGTACAAAACTTGCTGGCAGATACTATGTGGCATTAGCTGCAAGAATGGGTTGTCAATGATTAGAGAGAAATGAAAGGCAAGTTTCAAGCAGTGATAATATCCTCATAATCATCCTACAAGTGTTTATCTGCTCACCATTAAAGGAATGTTTGTGTTGCACTCAACAACTGTTTCATAAATAGCCATTCAAAAAAGAAAATAATGTCGGCATCTTCTAGTATAGTGGGTACAAAATTTTCTCTAACTGTTTTAGGGAGTATTAAATGAATGCCTCATCAAATTTGTTGAGCTCTAAAGAGCTACAAGAGTCTATTCTAAAAAATATTTCAAAATTTCTATGTTGCCTGCTATAGAAATGTCTGAATATTCTCTCTTGTTGAATAATATTGGGACTGTTACCATATCAAAACAAATATCAACATATGCTCATTTTTAGATGAATTAATTTAAAGGAATTGGAAACTTTCTTTCCTCTATATGATTTGCTAAAGGTACTTCATTTTAAAGTCTCTGTTAATTCAGTTTTGTGGATGATATCTAAAACAACAGTCCTGTAGCTGTAATTTTTTTCAATAGTGGCTCATTATGTACATATTACAGCCCCCTTCTGGCCTCTAATTAATTATCTTGTTTCTGAATCTTGATGAAGGGGAACTATTGTCAAGGGCATTGTTTGCTCAATTACCCAAAAGCTCCAGACAAATGTGGCTGAATTAATGCAGTGATAGAAACCTCTTACTTTTATATATCCAGCTTTGATTGGAATGAAAAATTGAGGTCTAAATATTCTTTTTTATTCCTTTAAGGAATAAACAAAAAGAAAACAAAAGAAATAAAACAGACAAAAAAGCAAAAAAATAAAAATAAAAACAGGAAACAGAAAACTTCATATTGAAAATTTTAAAACATCAGTCAGAATGTTAAACACATCATTAACCTTGAAAATCCGGAATAATCTTGATCATCATTTCTATTACATTATTTTATTTATTATTAAGCATACAGCATATAATGTCAGTGAAATCTACAAATGCTAGGCACAATACAGTCCTGACAGCTTAGATTCCTAGTTCATTCTGTTTGGCACCTGCACACCAATTCTTAGTGCACCATGAGGGGCTAACTAGATTTAAACCAGCTGACTGGGGGTGCTCAGGTTGCTGGCTCTTCTGTGCTCTTCTGCTGGTCTCATCTCGTTATGGGTTGCCTTGTATCTGGTGAGGTCCAAGATTGGCTTCTTCTCTCCACACATACAGATAGGTTTTTTTTCCACCAAAGTGGTACCCATTTATCTACTCACAATATTGCCTATTTTCAAACTACTAGATGGGCAGTCAGGATCAAGCAAAGGCAGCTCACTCCATCTCATGGAGCTGGGCTTGAACTGCCAGGCTGCAGACTATTTCTGCATTATTAAATCACTACACCACTGCATTCCCATTTATTATATTGATAGGAAATAAGTATATAAACTAAAAGTGATGACCCAAGATTATCAGTCTGGGGTTATGTTGTATTTCAAAGTTTGAAAAAATATATTTTTTTACTGCATGTCCCTCTCCATAATGCTTGATAAATTAATCTTTCATGATTCTGGAATATAAATAATCTTTAATTTTGATTTATATAAATAGCACCAAAAACATGCACTAGTGGGATAAACCTATATTATATCAAACAAATATTCTTCCTCCCATTTTCAACTTCCAGCATAAGGTGAATAATGGCTTATCCTTTTTATGAGCGTGTTCAGTTTATTTGAAAAGAGTGTTTTGTTCAATTGGTCACACCTTAGCGTGAATTTAGCCAATGATTAGTTAATGTGGGATATTATAGCTCTTTATTCCTGAGCTTTGGCAAGTAAGTAAGAGGTCCTAATAAAGTCTTTAGTCTTGAAGCTGCTATCAGGCTCCATGTCTGCTTTATGTGCTCTCTGGAACCCTGGTGGCTTGGTGGTTAAAGTGCAATATTGCAGGAAAATTCTCCACAGCCTGGAGTTTGATCCTGACAGGGCTCAAGACTGACTCAGCCTTCAATCCTTCTGAGGTTGATAAAATGAAGACCCAGATTGTGGGGAACAATATGTTAATATTGCAAACTGCTTAGGCAGTACTGTAAAGCATTAAGGGGCTGTCTATAAAAAGTGCAGTTGCTATGCATGTTCTGTATAAAAATAGTAGACTCCAAATAACGCATTCTGATTGGTTAATAATAACAAATGGAGATTTGTTCAAATAGAACCAATCCTCGAAGCCGCACAAAGGCGGCAAAATCAAAGGCATGTCATTGGCTACAAGCCGGCAGACAGGAAGGTATAAAAGGACTGTTGCGGCTTGAGCCAATGTTCTGTTTTACTGACTGTTTGTTCAAATAAAGACGTTGTTGTTGGAACCCGGTCTACCTCACGTTTTTCCGGATGGAACACTGGCGAAGAAGGTGGGATTGTCCTAAACGCGAGACCAAGCACGCGGTGATAAAGAATTCCAGACGGCAACACAATGGCTGGAAACAATGCACCGCCCGCACCTTTCAATCCCAACGAAGAGGATTGGGAATCCTATGTAGAACGTTTCCAGATATACTTGGAAAGCAATGAGATGGAAGGAATCTCAGATCAGCGTAAGAGGGCTGTGTTCTTAACACACTGCAGGCCTAAAATCTTCAAGATGGCCAAGGCTCTAGCGAAGCCCCGAGATGTCAAGCAATTGACGTGGCCAGAATTACAGCGAATGCTTAAAGCTCACTACGCTCCGATGGTGTCAAATCTCATAAGGTGACATGAATTCTACCAAAGAGACCAGAGAGAAGGAGAGACCATCGCTGACTTCGTAGCAGCTCTCCGACAAATAGGGGGAGAGTGCGAATTCCTAAACCTAGATGAAGCAATGAGGGACCGAGTGGTGTTGGGCTTAAGAGACTCGACCACACAGAGCAAGTTACTAAACAAACCCAACATAACCATAGCCGAAGCCATCGCGGAAGCCACAGCCACTGAAGCCGCGAAAAAATCGGCTGTCAAAATGAAGCAAATGAACGTGAATGGCGACGAAATGAGCCTGGCCTCAAAGTAAAAAAAGAAAAGTGCTGTCTAATAAGGAATAGCGTTGAATTCCTGGGCTATTTAATAGATGGAAAAGGTATACACCCTACCAACAAAAAAATTAAAGCTATTAAAGACACACCAGAACCAAGAAACAAAACCGAACTACAAGCATTTTTAGGACTGATAAATTTTTATAATGTATTCCTACCAAATAAGGCTACAATAGCAGAACCATTGCACCATCTACTGGACAAGAAAGCAATTTGGACTTGGGGTTATAGAGAGAAAAAAGCCTTCAAAAAAATAAAAAACTTGCTAACATCGAACACCATTCTCATTCAATTTAGCAACACACTACCATTGACGGTGACCTGCGACGCCTCACCATTCGGAGTCGGTGCCATCCTGAGCCACCAACTGCCTGATGGAAGAGAGGCACCCGTCACATACTATTCAAAGACCCTGTCCAAAACCGAGTGAAATTACAGCCAATTGGACAGAGAAGCCCTAGCAATTGTCGCTGGAGTGAAACGCTTACACGAATACCTATATGGGCGAACTTTTCAAATCATAACAGACCACAAACCGCTACTAGGAATTTTGGCGGGAAACAAGCCCACACCTAATATTCTGTCCCCAAGAATGACTAGATGGTCAGAGTTCCTAGCAGCCTATTCCCATACTCTGACACATCGCCCAGGGAAACAAATTTCCCATGCAGACACTTTGAGCAGAGCACCCTTACCATCAACAGAGGAAGACCCAGCACCAACGATGACAGCATTACAGATAGAGACTTGCCCCGATCTACCCATATCCGCGAATGATGTCGCCAGAGCCACCGCAAAAGACCCATTGACTGCCCACGTTCTTAACTGGGTAGGTAGAGGCTGGCCGGAAAACCAAACAACTGAGAACTTTAAACCCTTCCGGACCAGACAAACTGAACTCTCAATCCAAAAAGGGTGTTTATTGTGGGGTGATCGGGTAATTATTCCTAACAAATTACAACCCAAGGTACTTGGTATGCTTCACGAAGGCCACCCGGGAATAGTTAAAATGAAAAGCCTTGTTAGAAGTTATGTCTGGTGGCTGGGTATTGATCGGGACATAGAATACTGGGTAAACTCGTGCAACAAATGTCAGAGAATCAGACCGTCCCCACCAAAAGCACCCATAAGAGACTGGGAAACCCCAAGAGGCCCCTGGTCACGAATCCACATCGATTTTGTGGGTCTTACCAAGGGGCATACGTTTCTGATTGTTGTGGATGCATACTCTAACTGGCTAGAGGTAAAAATTATGCCATCAACGACAACAGAAACCGTGATAAAGCAATTCGACAAACTTTTTGCAACCCATGGCCTACCGGACATCCTAGTGTCCGATAATGGGCCACAATTAACCAGCCTCCAATTCGAGCAATAGCTAGCCTCCCTAGGTATAAGACATGCCCTAACCGCGCCAGCCCACCCGGCTGCAAATGGTAGGGCAGAGAGAATGGTCAGGTTTACCAAGGAGGGTTTAGAAAAAATGGACACTGGAGGTGTCCAGAATAAAATAAACCGATTGCTCACCCTCCAGCATATAACACCCAGTACCACAACCAACAAAACCCCAGCAGAATTACTGATGGGAAGGAAACTAAGGTCGCATCTAGATAGATTGCATCCAAATTTCACACCAGAACCCCCCCCCCCGACTCCTCTACTCAATTCAGGAACTTTGCAATAGGCGACCTAGTTTATGCTAAAAACTTCACCGGGGACCCATTATGGCTACCTGGACAAATTACACAGATAACAGGCCCCAAATCCTACCAATTAACAGTAGATGACGGCAGGGAATGGAAGCGGCATATAGACCAGCTTCCCTCCCGAAACATAGAAAGAAATACAAACATACAACCATACATAGAGAAAAATGACGAATTTCAAACCAAGGGGGGGGGGGGAAATGCGAGAAATCAATAAAGAACCGTTTAAATCAAACTCCGAAAATAATAACAAACAAAAAGAGCAAATAAAAGACGCACTGTTTGAAGAAAGTTGCATGAAGAGTCCTTCGGAAGGGGCCAGCCAGGCCAGCTCGACCTGCCCGGAGGAAATGGGAGGGAGTGGCAAAACCGCCAGCCTAAGAAACTCAGGCGGCAGTAAAATGGCTGACTCACCTTTCCAGCCGGTTCCAGGGAGAAGGACAGAAGACACAGCAGCCCCATCCGAACCGGCCGAAGTCTCCAACGATAATGAACCGCGCAAGTCCAGTCGAGTCAGGAGAAGCCCCACCTACCTGCGCGACTACGTCACCACGTAGGACTGAACTAAGAGGGGAGGGGTGTTCTGTATAAAAATAGTAGACTCCAAATAACGCATTCTTTTTGGTTAATAATAACAAATGGAGATTGGTTCAAAAGGAACCAATCCCTGAAGCCGCACAAAGGCGGCAAAATCAAAGGCATGTCATTGGCTACAAGCTGGCAGACAGGAAGGTATAAAAGGACTGTTGCGGCTTGAGCCAATGTTCCGTTTTACTGACTGTTTCTTCAAATAAAGACGTTGTTGTTGGAACCCGGTCTACCTCGCATTTTTCCGGACGGAACAATCCATGTTTATGCTGAGTCATCTCAGCACTTTCTCTTTCCCTTTTTCTGGAGATTACCAATACAGAAAGTGGCCAAAGATATAACCACATTGTGAGAGAAACCTGACCTCTTAATGTTCATCTTATTTCCCATCATATATGTTCCTGTTCCTGTCTTCCAAGCTATCAGGACAAATAGTTTTGCATTTTGCAGCTTAACAATTTACTAATAGATTGGATTCTTTACATGGCATACCTGATATCATTGCCAGCGTTGCTCTTCTTGTAGTCTAAATTGCAATTCAACTCAAGTGGGGAGGTAAAACTGAGTACAAGGTGCTGCCAAAGGGGTCAGGCTTCTTCACACACTGTTATGGACTTGATACTTTTTGCTTCTCTTCCTGCATATATTTTATTACCAAGCTAGATAAGTAATGCTGTGGAGAATTGAGTTTGTTGGCTGGTCATATGTTTGTTTTATAAGTCTTAATTGGGGGATTGTGCCTTCCTTGAATTCTTTTTCAGTAAGAAATTGTTTCTGTGTGGTCCTTGGTGCTCTATGAATCAAGATCAGCTAGCATCAAGGACCCCATAATTTATCCCAAATATTCTTCTTTTATTGTTCTTGTTCATCCTATTCTGGTTCCTGCTTACCTAAATATTGATTGTTAGATATATGATAGGAAAGATGTATTTAGATCTGTCTGCATCTTTTCCTGACCTTTGCTTCCTTTTTGAATAGTTTGTATAAGGAGCTTGTCTCAACATGTCTGCTTATAGCTGATTCATCAGAGTGCCATGCATTAAGGAATTAATTTGTATTTTTGATCTTGCTTGGTCTCAGCTGTCTATAGTTCCCAGCTGAAATTGTGATTGAACTTGTCAGTGTATTGTCAAATTAAGGAGTTCCCACAATGTTTTCTAATTGCCAGTTGAGGTTTGTGGATGTGCTCTCCCAATGTTTTACCTATTGCCCCACACAATGGTTTTCATTGTCCTTACATTATATGTTGAAAATGACTTCTATTTGTCTTGTTTGGTTCTTCTTCATACATTGTTGAAAGAGTAGCATATACACACAGAAAATAGTGGTTCTAAATATTGACATAGTATCCATTCTAGGATTCCTTGGAGTCAGATAAGAAAAGTTGGATTTGGTGAATGAGAAATTGGATTTTTTTTAACCACTGAAGGCAGATATTTCCACTCATGAGCAGAATAATGTACAGATGCCTAATTATTCTGAAAGTGAGAAGATGCCAAAAGAGTCTGGCTACCTGCCCAATTCAAAAACAAAATGGTAAATGAAAAGAGTGGAGCAAAACAGTTTCTGCACCTTTTAGAAAGAAAATCTAGCCAATTTTCTAAATTGAGACTATTGTTTGAATCCATTTAACGAAACTTCCACAGATAAGAAAAGCTTACAAGGAGGGGAGAACTCAAAGTTAGTCATGCAGCTGCAGCAGCTTCTCCTTAAGAGAAGCTTTAGCTAAAGATGGACAGAAGAGCTCAAGATGAGCTTTTCCCCCTTGTCTTTGTTTGATCAAATGATCAACATTATTGTAACAGGCCTTCCCAATGTAGCTGCTGAGTTATACTTAATCAACATCGCAGAAAGTCTTAAAATGTCCTGTCCCTTTTTTATTCAAAGTGATCAGCATTTGTAGTCCAATCAACTTTCAACAGAATGCCTACATGCTTCTTCCAATTCCCACAATGGTAGTTTTATCTTTGTATTCGACCTAGACAAAACATCTTATTTAGTGAGTAAGGGAAGGAGAATTCCCGATAGGCATTGACCTGGAGCAACTCATACAATACTTGGCATCTTCTGAAAGCATTTCTTCCTGTCCAAGCTTCAGTAGTATGGCTTGTTGAAGTTGAAAGTCTTTCAAGATAGGGAGAGGAATGTTCTCATCAAAATGGGACATCATTATAGGAAGATCAAAATATAAGTAGCTACTATAGCATCTGAAGTGCTTTTGATTAAAATCCTGCAATTGCCTCTCATCCTTAGAGTTTGCTGGCTTGTGATTAACAATCTTGTCTCAGCAGCAAACAGAGGGAGCTATGGGAATAATGAGCTCAGAGCTGTTCCCAAAATGTCTCAAAACATCCATCTGAAAGTATCCTCAGGATATACCAAACTGACTTTTAAAAATTGTTTTATTGAGTTTTTAAAAAAATATATAATCAAACTATCTGTAAATAAACTAGGAATCATGTTAACTCCACTGTTAGCATCCTGCAAGCCCTCTGAAATGCAGGATTTGATGGGATGTGCTTAAAAAAAAAGAATTTTGTTCATCTGCTACTGTTTTGAAGAACCAGGAAAATTATTGCAGATAGCTTTTGGCTACACTGCTCAATAGCAATAAATCTAAGATATCTAGAAAGCAGACTTAGTGATTTCTTGGTTTTCACTTTTTTTGGTAAGAAATATCCAGTGGTGGGCTGCTGCCTGGTCGAACTGGTTTGGGTGAACCAGTAGTTGTGATCACCAACAGGGCCTGCCCACCTGTCCCTGTGCTATCCTTCCCATATATAACTAATTTTCTGGACAGTTTCCCCCATCCATGCTGCCCAGCTGTGTTCCACACCATGCCTGCTGTACTCACAGAAGCTTTGGCTCTGTATTTGTAAACAGCAATGGATCATTCCCAATATTTCCTAGTCAAACCACAGACAACTACAATGATCAAATGCATATCAATTTTACAGAAGACAATGTTGAAAAAGCACTATGCAATCTAAAACCATATCTATCTATTGGACCAGATAGAATATGTGCCTACTTCTTTAAAAAGCAATCCACTGCCATAGCCAAGCCTCTAAGCATAATCTTTGAAAAATCTTTCAGCACCAGCTCCTTGCCAAAACTATGGTCACTAGCCATGATCATCCACATCTTCAAAAAGGGAGACCCAAGCCTAATTGAAAATTACAGACCAATCTCTTTATGCTGAATCACCTGTAAAGTCATGGAATCAATTATTAACCAACCCATTATCTTCCACTTAGAGACAAAGAACCTACTCTCCAACAAACAATTTGGTTTCAGAAAAAAACTATCCTGTAATCTGCAACTCTTACACTGGTTTTATACATACACATGTTTTATACATAAAACATATGGACTACACAACTTGATCAGGACAAAGCAATTGATGCAATTTACATAGACTTCTGTAAAGCCTTTGATTCAGTACATGAGAAACTACTCCTAAAATTAAAATCTTATGGTATCTCTGGACACCTGCATAACTGGATAGAAGCATTCCTGTCAAACAGACAACAAATGGTCAAAATTGGGAGCACCTATCAAATCCTGTACCTGTCAACAGTGGTGTCCCCCAAGGCAGCATTCTAGGACCAACTCTCTTTATACTCTACATAAATGACTTCTGTGATCATATTAAGAGCAACTGCGTTCTTTTCACTGATGATGCAAAACTATTCAACACCACCAACAATACTACTACCTTTCAAAAAGACCTTGACTATGTGTCAGAATGGTAAAACAAATGGCAACTTCCAATCTCAACAAATAAATGCTCTAACTTACATACTGGCAAAAAAAATCAGAAAATAAAATACAAGCTGAAAAGTCAAGACCTTGTTGATGATCCAAACTCTGTCAAGGATCTTGGAATACTCATCTCTAATGACCTAAGTGCTAGAGCTCACTGTAACTACATAGCCAAAAAGACATTAAGAGTTGTTAACCTAATCTTACATAGCTTTTTCTCTGATAATATTACACTAATAACTAGAGCATACAAAACATTTGCTAGACCAATACTGAAATACAGCTCATCAGTCTAGAACCCACATTTCATATCTGATATTAATACAATTGAGAAAGTCCAGAAATATTTCACAAGAAGAGTTCTCCATTCCTCTGTTCGTAACAGAATACCTTATGCCACCAGACTTGAAATTTTAGACCTAGACAACCTGAAACTATGACGTCTTCAATTCAATCTAAGTATGGTACATAAAATTATATATTGCAATGCCCTACCTGTCAATGAATACTTCAGCTTCAACCACAACAATACAAGAGCACACAATAGATATAAACTCAAGGTAAACTGAACCAAAATTAATTGCAGGAAATACGACTTCAGCAACAGAGTGGTCAATGTCTGGAATACTCTACCTGACTGTGGTTTCTTCCCCAAACCCCAAAAACTTTAACCTTAGACTGTCTACTATTGATCTCACCCCTTTCCTAAGTGTCTATTTTTCCTCATTCATATCCATTTCATGTATTCGTATCCATGTTTATACTTATACCTGTTGTTTAATAATCGCTTGACAAAATAAATAAATAAAATGTTTGAAGCTGCGTTTCAGCCCTGAAGAAGTCCAACAGGGTCCAAAGAAGTCCATGCATGCTCACAACCAGCAAACCAGTTGTTAACATAAGTGCAGCCCACCTCTGGAAATATCTACCCAATTTCTGCAAAATGTCCCATATTCCAAAATTTTCATAATATTTTTGAAGTGAACTTTATAGTTTTTGACAATATATTGGAAGCCCACTTCTTCAAACCAATTATATTGTTTTCTGCATCATGGGCATAGACCCTTTATTATTATCTGGTGTAGAATACATTGATTGGAGAGTATGATGTTAATCTTACAATAATCTTAGAATAATATTGCAAGCCTTTTCAATGAGGCTCTTACAAAAACTGAAAGGGCTTGCCTTGAAATGAAGTGACCGATTAATGTTGCTCAGCACCCCCTTTGAAGCTTCAAGAGTCCAAATGTATCATCTGACACTTTGCTTGGTTTGCTGAGGGAGATAGCATCTCCCCAGTCCTTGAAAAAAGTGCTGAGTGAACTGCATCTTCCATGCATGGGTCTCTTACATGCCGTATCCCATGTTACACTCATCTCTTTCATTCTGCAGTTTATTTTAGACATGCAGCTTAAATAGAGGGAAAGGGGAAAGCAAAACAAATGACCTCAAAACGACCACTTTGTTTTATATTTACATAGAGATTTCACATGCAAGACCTGACATTTAAAATTAGGCCTGTGCAGTGTTTCAGACAGGGAAAGTAAAATGGTGCTTCAGAGCAAGTCCTTAAAGCAATTCCTTGCAAAGGGGGAGAAGAATGACATTTATTGTAAAGTTTCACAGAGACCCTTGGTATTAACATACATTTGTGTAAACCTCTCCTTTAAAGTTGCTTCACAAAACAAGCTCATACTTCCAAAAAGGAACCTATTGCATTCCTTTGCTCTGAGTTCTCAAATGTCATTCCAGGAGCTGGGAGAGGTTTTTGTGCAATGCATGCATGGAGTGCTTTTCTATCTATTTGTAACTGACAGATAGAAAGTTCAGAAGGATGTGAAATGTCTTGTGGAAGAGAATCTTGGAGGTATGAAGGACCTGATGAAGATAAGGGATAACTGCTTTGAACATCCTAATAGTGTCTGGGCTGGAATGGAAGAGGGACAGGTTTCCATGTTTATCTTTCCATGTGAAATGCATTCTTTGTTTCCACAGTTATTATCTTTCTGATGTCATCATGTAGACTAACATGATTGACTACCTGATTACAACAAGAAGACATTATAGAGTGAAAGCACTGCTGTTTTCCTGCAGTTGCATTTTGAGGCAATCAGAGATCAGATAAGCTTGATGCAACATTATACACTAAAGGAACTAATGGAAGAGAAGAAAAGGTCAGTGCATCATAAAATCTTAAGCCCATGTCACACTGAACCAACGGATACAAAGAGGATGTAAAACGGACAAAAAAACTTGCCATCCATTGGAAAACGCGATGTACTCACTGCCTCCATTTCCTCTCTATCTGTCCAGCATCTGTTTATTGATGTTTCATCCGCTCCGAAAGTTTTAAGCTGCCCAAAACTTTTGCGTGGAAAATGTATCCAGTTCGTCCGTTCTGCATCCGCTACTCATCCGCTAGGCATCCGCTACGCATCCGTTACACATCCGCGATATCCGCTAGGCATCTGCTACGCATCCGCGCAACTCCATCCGCCCGGACGTAGGGAGGAAACGGAATGGACACAGAACAGATGCAGAATGGGTGCCTAGCGGATGCAGCACGGAAACAAAGTGTTTTAAACGGAAAAAACCTCTGCAGAGGGGACCTATCTCAGATATTAAGGATGCCTAGAGGATGCCTAGAGGATGCCTAGCGGAAAACCTAAATTTCCTATAAAAAGGGGGAGCAACTCATCTGCATCTCACTTTCAGAACAGCAGCCCAGCGGTGCAGACCTCTGCAGCCTTCATCTGCCTCTTCCTCTTCCACAGCATCCAGTCATGTCCACCGTGGATTGTAACAAAGTCCTTTCGGCAGCCACCATCGTTATGCAACAGTGCGAAGCCATCATCAGGCTCTGTGAACTCTACTGCGAGAAGAAAAAGAGGCAGCCAAAAAGAGTCTGGGTCCGAAGATGGTTCGCCAGAAGAGCAGAGGACAGATTGTACAACAAGCTGATGGTGGAGCTCAGGAACGAAGACACTCGGGTGTTCCAGAACTTCATGAGGATGCCTCCAGCCATGTTTGACGAAGTTGTGCAGCGGCTGACACCCAGGTTGACCAAGGTAAACACCAGCTTCTGGCCCAGCCTGGAACCTGGGCTCAAGGTGGCACTCACTCTGCGCCACCTGGTCTTAGGGACCACCTACAATAGCATGCAGTACAGTTGGAGGGTGCTACACAACACCATCAGCATTGTGGTCAGAGAAGTGGTGCAGGCCATCATCGAAGAATACAAGGAGGAGCTCCTCCAGTACCTCTCCACTGAAGAAGGATGGAAGAAAGTTGCAGAGCAGTGGTATCAGAGGTGGAACTTCCCACACACTGTTGGAGCCATAGATGGCAAGCACGTGGCCTGCAAAGCTCCAGTCAACTTAGGGTCCACTTATTTCAACTCCAAGGGCTTCTTCAGCATCATCCTCTTCGCCATGGTCGATGCTGACTACAGGTTCATGTACATCGATGCTTCAGGCTACGGCTCATGTTCAGATGCCCAGGTATACAACGCCAGTCACCTCAAGGAGGAGCTGGAAGGCAACCTCATTGTGGGCTTCCCAGATCCAGAACCCCTGCCCAATGACACACAAGATGTGCCCTACTTCATCGTGGGGGATGATGCCTTCTCCCTCACAACCTACCTCATGAAGCCCTACACTTCCAGACTCCTCACCCATGAAGAGAGGATCTTCAACTACAGGCTGTCCAGGGCAAGACGGGTGGTGGAGAACGCCTTTGGCATCCTGGCCAACAGGTTCCAGGTACTTCTCACCCCCATGCAGCATTGCCCAGAGACCATGAGGAGGATCATGGAAGCTTGCTGCATCCTGCACAATCTCATGCGCACCCGCTACCCAGTGTTGCAGAACAGGCTCGTGGACCTCCAACAAGGCAATGGGGACATGGAGCCTGGGGAATGGAGGCAAGGGCAAAACCTGATTGACACTCAGGATGTGCAAGGCCCCAACGGAGCCTCACATGAAGCGAAGAAGCAGCGCAACCTCCTGAGACACTGGTGCAACTCCCCAGCTGGAGCAGTGGAGTGGCAAGACAGGATGGTAGATGCTTAATGGCTGCTTCCTTCAGCCTGTCTCATCACACGGATGAGATTGGGCCATGTATGTTTGGTTGGCCTACAATGAACAGGGCGTTTAATAAAGAGTTGTGTTTATGTTGACATGCGTGGATAATTATGACATTATTATTGATAATAAAGGGCCATAGGTGTGGCACTTGGGAGGGTGGACCATCCAGTCCCACTATGCTTGCACTGGAGGTTTATCTATCCCACTGCTATCCTAACCCATCCCACAGCTATTACCCATCCCACAGGTATCCTAACCCATCCCAAAGCTATCCTTACCCATCCCACAAGCATGCAAAGGCTTAAACCATTTCTAAAAGTTTCCAGCAAGACTTTATTAAAAAAAAGAAATGAAGCAAGTGTGTAAATCAAAAATAGACTTTATTAACAACAAGCTATAAAACAAAAATGAATCTCTGGCACTCCTCTTGGTTGCTCAGTCTCAGGGGTGAAGGGTCCAGGTGCTGTGGAGGTGGATGGTGCTGGAGTGCTTGTCATCAGCTCCTCCAGAAGCAGAAGCAGCAGAAGCCCCAGCCCCAGAAGAGCGAGCCCGTGCTGCAGAAGCCCCAGCAGAACCAGAGTGAGGGCCAGGGGGCGGGATGGTAGCCCTGTCCCTCTTGCCAGGGTTGGCAGCAGATGGCTGAGCCTTGCTGTGCTTCCACATGGTTGTGGGGTTGCTGGCTGGCAGGGAGGCTGGCAGGAACCAAGGCTGGCAGCAAGGCTGGCAGGGAGGCTGGCACCAAGGTTGGCAGGAAGGCTGGCAGGCAGGCAGGCAGGCACCAAGACTGGCAGGCAGGCAGACAGCAAGGCAGGCACCAAGGCTGGCAGGCAGGCTGACAGGCAGGCTGGCAGGCAGTCACCAAAGCTGGTAGGAAGGCTGGCACCAAGGCAGGCACCAAGGCTGGCAGAGAGGCAGGCAGCAAGGCTGGCACGAAGGCTGGCAGGCAGACATGAACCAAGGCTGGCAGGAAGGCAGGCAGCAAGGCTGGCATCAAGGCTGGCAGCAAGGCTTGCAGGCAGGCTGGAATCAAGGCTGGCAGCAAGGCTTGCAGGCAGACATGCAGGCAGGGCAGGCAAGGCAGCCAATCCGTCCGGCAGCAGGTCTTTCCTCTGAATGGCGACCTGCTTCCGAGCTGCTTCCGTTATATCCGCAGGGCTGATGCAATGCATCCCCCCCGCATGTGCAATTCACAGGCATCCGTTCGGCTTCCGCTGTGCATCTGCTAGGCTTCCACTGTGCATCCGCTTCATCCATTCGGTGTCCGCTCTGCATCCGCTGTATCCGTTCCGCATCCGCTTTGCTGAGGTCCCCCGGAAGCCTAGCGGATGCGCCATCCGCTCTCATCCTCTTCCATCCGCTGGGCTTCCGTTCCGCATCCACTTTCCATCCGCCCTTCGTCCTCCCCGCGTCCATGTTATCCGCTCTGGTTATGCAAATTTTTGCCCCTTTTGAGACCGGATAACAACGGATGGAACATTTTGCTCATCCGTTGTGTCCTTTTTGCATCCTATGGGCAGTGTGACTTGGGCTTTAATAGTAGAGTTGGATATTTGAATTCAGCAGGAGCTCTTATTAAGTAATATACTTTTAATTACGCAGTTTTGCTTATAGAGTTTTGAAATAATATAGAAAAAGTAAGATCAGACTTGTAGAGAAAGGAGACCATACTTGGAATACTGTGTCCAGTTCTGGTCATCACAATGCAAAACATCGTTGAGACTATAGAAAGAGTACAGAAAAAAAGCAACAAAAATGATTAAGGTTCTAGAGGCTGAAACATGTGATGAACGATTGCAGGAACTGCATATGTATAGTCTAACAAAGAGAAAGATTAAGGGTGATATGATAGCAGATCTCCACAAGTCTGTAACAAAGAAGAGGAGGACAACTTATTCTCCAAAGCATGTGAGCTCAAGGCAACAACTAACAGATGGAAACTTATCAAAAAAAAATTAACCTAGAACTAAGGAAAAATTTCCTGACAGTTAGAACAGTGGAATGGTTTCACCATAGAAGTTGTGGGTGCTTCAACACTGAAGGTTTTTAAGAAAATATTAGATAGCCATTTGTCTGTAATGTATTGGGTCTTGTTGTATTTAGCTGGCAGAAGGTGCAGATGGCTGAGGAGAGTGAGGACTCAGATGAGAGACCAGGACCCTTAGGGAGTGGACTGCTGCCTTCAGAGATTGTGGGGGCTGGCAGCAGTGATGAAGAGGTTCCTGAGGAGCCTGTGCTAAATGGGCATGCACATAGGATTTCTCATAGGAAAGAGCAGCTACAACAGCACAGGTGACTCGGGAGTAAGGTTGTAAGGTAATGGGCCCTTCTTCAAGAAGATAAAAGCCAGCTGTGAAAGGAACATATTTTGCAGATGGCAAAGACGTTTTGAAATTCCAGCCTTGTGAACATTCCAGTAACCTGAGTTTGTATTTGAATATTCTTGTATTGCAAATTACTTCTTGTCTATTATCTTTTGGCAAGTCTCGCACAGTTTGGCAAGGCTTGTGCTTATCACAGCTAATTATTTTGTAAAAATATTACAAAGTTTCTGTTTCTTTTGGATTGTGTTTGATTTGTTGGAAAAGAACATGGGTCAGAACAGGTCTCCTGCTTGAGCAGAGGGTTGTACTAGAAAACCTCCAAAGTCCCTTCCAACTCTGTTACATTTTGTACACTATGAGAACTTACTCAAGGTCCATGGAAGAGATACTAGTTTTGGTAATGGATTTCAGGCTTTTTTCCCAGCTCAGGATTGCATCCATTGATACCTGTATTTATTGTCGGAGCAGTATCATCTTATTGATAAGACTTCTAAAAATGTATATCCAGGATTACCATATACCTTAATTGACTTGACTAGGAAGTCCCACACAACCCATTTTAATATGAAGGATACTTATGCTTGAAGAGTCCCAATGATGACAAAAAATAATATATTGCTTCCTATTGATTGGTCAATAGCTTATAAACCACCTTAAAGAGAGCTATAGAATGCCCCCTTTAAGAGGAGGTCTTATGGCTTATAGCATGAGGTCCAGATTAATTAAAAAAAAACAAAACCCAAACACTCTAGTATGACAGGGGTGGTATTCAGCAAGTTCTGACCAGTTCTGGAGAACTGGTAGTGGAAATTTTGAGTAGTTCAGAGAAGCAGCAAATACCACCTTTGACTGACCCTGCCCCCATCTATTATCTGCCTCCTGAGTCCCAGCTGATCGGCTGGGTCTTCTTTTGCTGCCCTGCACAGGAGAACGGAACTGGAAAGCAGGTTAGTGGGGTGGGGAGGGAATGGGATTTTTCAGGACTGCCCCCTGCTATGCCTACAAAGCCACGCCCACCAAGCCATGCTATGCCCACCACCACGCTCACAGAACTGGTAGTAAAAATTTGTGAATCCCACCACTGATGACAGTATATACATATATATAAAAAGGGATACTTGTATAACTTCTAAACATCTTTATGTGGCTAAAATTGACAAGTCTTCTGTCAAATCTTACTGGTATGTTAGTTTTGGCCAGTTTTTATGAGCTGGATGCTATGGTCCATTCAGAAGCACTGTCACATATAGCTAAAGATACTGGGGAAAGAAAGAGAAAACAGCATTACATTTTGCTTTAAGAGTGCTTTTGGGATCTTAGGGAGAAAATTAATGTCAGTATCACTCTGGTTGTTGATGTTGGAAATGCTGTAGAAATAATAAATACCTTTTTTTAAAAAAAAAGCACATTAATTTTAGCCAAGCAAGCTAGCAGAGTTTGATGTCAGCATAACTTGTCAAGGTTTTGTAGCGGTAAATAAAATATTTATAGTGATCAGTTTAATACTTTCAGGATCCTTGTGTTTAATCTTTGACCATTTTTTCAAGTCAAGCACACACACACACAGTAGTGTACTTTGGCTAAAAATAACAGCAATAGTTGTTTCGAAGAAGAAAATTAGCTAGTGAGAACAGTAGAATCTAATGATTCTTGGAGTTTTATATCTGCTAGATCAAATGCTGCCTAGTCATCCTTGCTTGGTGAAATTTTAATGAGATTATTTCTTAGGTATTGTTTCATCTTGTTACTTCTGATGTACAAATTGTTTGAAAATGGATGTGGAGAAGAGTTTGCATTAAATAGTTTGATTTCAAAGTTTTGGGACTGTGTGACTTGTGGGGAAGGTGTTGGGAAGATATCTTCTATGACCTCAATGAGATCCAAATTTACATTTCAAAATGAAAACTGGGATTTGGAGAGAATCATGCTTTGTATCATAGAATCATATCTAGAATCATACTAGATATTAGGAATAGGACAACTGACCTTGTGGCATTTGCATGATATGGCAGACTGTGGAGAGTTAGTTGAGCCCTACAAATCAACAAAGAGCTGTTTGAATATAAAATAAAGTCCTTTTTGATAGTCTTCAGGTTTAGTTGATTAAGTTATAGTATTATAGCTCCCATTGGTCCAATTAAGCATATAAATGTGATAAAGACCATGCCGATGCTAGGCAATCATAATTATTTCATTGATATTAAAAAGTATCTCCTTGGACTTGACTTTAGCTTTATGATAATGGCTTCTCTGAAGCTTTTCTACATGTAGATAAATTATGTCAAATTGGCAGAAACAAAATTGTATCATTCTATTGAAATTTTACACTTCATTAGCCCATAATGTGATCTAATGTTTTTATGTTTCCTCTGGGGATAATTTTGGAACCCTGACTAATGTAGTCAGCAAAAATCTTTAAATCTGAACTTCTTAAATTTAATTGTCAGTGACACTCTAGCTCAATTGGTTAAGTATACACACACACACAGACACATACACACACATATACATATGTGTGTGTGTGTGTGTATGTGTGTGTTTGTAGATTTTCATGGGTACAGGTATGCAGGTTTTGGCATGTTCAGGTCTTTTCCCATGTAAAAATGAGGTCTTTTCCCATGTAAAAACATCATCTTGGTGACATTTTGACAAGGTCCCACTCGCCATCTTCAGGCTGGTGCTTTTGGCGTCATGCTTGTGCGAGCAAAGTGTGATCAGAGCTGCTGTCTCTCTATAAATACTGGTGGGGAAGTGTGGTGTGCTGCCTCTGTTGTAAGCAGACTGGTTGTCTGTGTTGTTATTTCTTGATTGGTTGATGGAATTGATGTTTGCAGAACAACAAAAAAAACCAAAACCCGGAATGTTACATCACAGCCACTGTGATGGGTAGTGGGGATGTGCTTCTTTTTGCTGATCACCCAGTCCTTGACCAAGTGGTACCTTGTTCCATCATAGTACCCGAACTGCTACGAGTCCTAGGATGCTTCCAGTTCAGGTCATGTATAGCAGACATCCCTGCCGCACTGCTTAAGTGTGTTCTATGGAGGTGCTGGGCCAGCAACCCAGTCCTCCTTAAGCTGCTGTGAACCCTTGATTAGGCCATGAGGTTGTCATGTATAGTGCACAGCATTGTATGCATGATCTTGATACTTAGTGTCACGCCTTGTGGACTATTGTTCACAATAGCATGTATAAAAAAAAAAACAAAAGCCACAGCTCAGGATATTACATCATGGAACTCAGGAGGTTACACCACAAAACCTCAAGATGTTGCAACACAGCCAACGACCCAAGAGATTACAGCACAAGACCCAGGATGTCACAACAATAGAACTCAGAAGCTCATCACACAGCCCATTACCCAGGTCATTACAACACAGGAGACTGATAGACACACAGCCAGTACCTCAGCCACACAGGTTTTTACAATAAAGCCAACCAATCTGCAAACATCAACTCCATCAACCAATCAAGAAATAACAGCACAGCCAACCAACCCGCTTACAACAGAGCCAGCACACCATACCTCCCCACCAGTATTTATAGAGAGACGGCAGCTCTGATCACACTTTGCTTGCACAAGCACAAAGCTGAAAGCACCAGCCTGAAGATGGTGAGTGGGACCTCATTGAAATGTTGCCAAGATGCTCTCAATCTTACACAGGAAAAGATCTGAAGATGCTAAGACCTGCACATATATATATAAATATATATATTCTTAAGTTTTCGTGGGTATTTATATGTATGGTATTCAGCTTTGTTCGGGTATTTTCCCATGTCATTATAGTTGTGCTTTTAAAGTTGTAGCAATGTTTCGGCAGAATCTCATCTGTCATCATCAGGCTTCTGTATTGTGTTCTTCACAGACGAACACAATACAGCAGCCTGATGATGGCAGATGAGATTCTGCCGAAATGTTGCTACAACTTTAAAAACACAACTACAATGATGTGGGATAATACCTGAAGGAAGCTGAACAGCATATATATGTATGTGGTCAGGCTATCACAGCTGTTGGTTTTAAATTTGAGGCTAGCCTACTGCTGTGCCAGGATGTTTTTTTTCTATATGCTGATTGATTGGAAGTCTTGGTCTGTGTTTATTGGACTTGGAGTTTCTTTGATTGGTGTTTCTGGTTTCTTTCTGTCTGATTGGCTGGCAACACTGTGTTCCTGTATTGGAAGCTTTCAGTGCAGTTTGGCTTCACGTGAAAGGACGGCTATTATCTATTAGGAAGCTAGGTTTCATCTGGGTGCCTGGTTGGGGTGTGTTTGAGCTGGAGGTATCAGAGGGAGTCTGTTTGTGCCCAGGTGTTTGCCTGGCTTGTGGTGTGGAGATCTTTCTATTTGAGAATGCAGGCTTGAAAATGATTGATAGTCTGGTGGAATCATCTCTTCTATTCATGCTTTCCGGTCTTTTTTCAATCTCTATGGCTTCTCTGATGATTCTATGGCTGGGGTTTTCTATAGTGGCTAGGGTTTTGGTGCCATTGAAGTTGATGTTGTGACCTGTGGTTTTCATGTGTTGGACTAGTGAGGAGGTGTGTTCCAGCTTTTTTACTGCATTTTTGTGTTCATCCAGGCGGGTACTTATTCTTCTATTGGTCTGTCCAATGTATGTGGCCGGGCATGATGTAGAGGGAATTTCATATATGCCTTGGTTTTCCAGGTCAATTTTGTCTTTGGGTTTTCTAAGGATGGCTGCTATTTTTTTGTCTGTTTTGAAGGCAGTCTTGATGTGATGCCTGTGTAGTATCTCACTGATTTTGTCTGTAGTACCTCTTATGTAGGCCAGGACAGCTGTTCCATAGGTCTGTTGATCTTCTGGGTCTCTATTCTGTCTTAGTGTGTTTTTGTGGATCAAGTTGGTGATTTTGTTTTTGTGGAAGCCGTTGGCTGTCAGTACTTTAGTCAATAGTTCAGTCTTTATATGTGTCTTGTCTGCCAGGCGTTTGGTTCTGGTGGTTAGTGTTTTGGCCACGGAATTTATCTGTGCTGGGTGGTGGTGGGATTGGGTGTTGAGGTAGCGGTTGGTGTGTGTTTTCTTCTGGTATATGGTGTGTCCTAGTGTGCCATCTGTCCTTTTATAGATTAGTACATCTAGGAATGGTAGTTGTTTGTTCATTTCTGTTTCCATGGTGAACTTGATTTTGGGGTGTGTGCTGTTTAGGTGTCTTAGGAAATTGTTTAGGTTTTCTTTTCCATGGGGCCAAATCACAAATGTGTCATCGATGTATCTTAGCCATAGTTTGGATTTGTGGGTGGCATTAGCCAGGGCTCTGGATTCAAATTCTTCCATGAACAGGTTTGCAACGATGGGTGACAGTGGTGATCCCAGAGGGGCTCCTTCAATTTGCTTGTATCTTTGTCCTTTGTAT
Source organism: Laticauda colubrina (assembly GCA_015471245.1). Classification (NCBI taxonomy): domain Eukaryota; kingdom Metazoa; phylum Chordata; class Lepidosauria; order Squamata; family Elapidae; genus Laticauda; species Laticauda colubrina. The sequence continues at coordinate 39,145,998 of BLBF01000005.1, read as the reverse complement.
ATGAAATATGTGTTGGTATTGCAGTGTTCTGTTAGTTCCAAGAGGTCTTTAGCTGTTTGGTATTTATTTTTGATGATTTCGAGAGTTTTTTTTATCGGGACTTGAGTAAATAGTGAAACCATGTCGAAACTTACAAGCAGATCTTCTTGTTCCACATGTAGATCTTTGATCATTTCTTAGAAGTGGTATGAGTTTTGTATATATGAAGCTGTGGTTTCAGCATGGGGCTGTAGTTGTTTTGCTAAGTGTTTAGCTAGGTTTTGTAGTGGTGCTCCTTTGGAGCTGACTATGGGTCTGAGAGGTATGCCTTCTTTGTGTATTTTTGGGAGGCCGTATAGTTTGGGGCATTTGGAAGATTTTCTCTTGGGATGATCGTCTGTTGGATTTCTTTGCTTATGTGGCTGGTTATAATTTTCTTCTTGGTTAATTTTTCCAGATATGTGGTTGGGTCTGTGTTTATAGGTTTGTATGTGGAGTCTTGGAGTAGGTCTGTCAATTTTGTTTCGTAGTCTTTTCTGTCCGTTAGTACTGTGGCATTCCCTTTATCTGCTGGGAGTATGATTATGCTGTTATCATTTTTCAGGGTTTGTAGCACTTTGAATTCATCTTTGTGCAAGTTGCTTTTGGGTGGTTTGCTTGTGCATAGGATGTTTGTAACCTGGTGTCTTATTCTGTTAGCTTCATCTGTATTTAATTTGGTTAGGCTGGATTCTACTGCACATATGATGGATTCTGTGGGAATTTTTTTGGGTGCTATGGCATAATTGAATCCTTTGGTTAGGACATCTGTTTCTGTTTTGATGAGTTCTCTGTTGGAAACATGATATACTAATTGTTTCAGGTGTTGTGAGTTCTTGGGGGGTTTGTTGTCATGTTCTAATTTCATTAGTTTCTTCAAGAGTTTTTCATTTTTGTAAGTGGTTTCAGTTTCACCTCTCCAAGTTGTAAGTTGTTTTATCTTATCCCAAAGTAGAGGGTGGATTTTGCTGCTCAATTCCAGGTGTAGTGCGAGCAAATCTTTGTTTAACTGATCCAATTGGAATCTCTTACTGTGGACCTCGTTCCTGAGGAGAGCCATTTCAGTTCTTTTCAGGATACGTTTAGTAGCTGCTGTGCTGTGATGAAATGTTAATTTGAAGCAGGTTGGTGTTGCATTGTTGTCTCTGCAGCTGCATAGGAATTCCAGGTCACATAATATTCCTGCTCTTTTAACTTCCAGCTTCTCATATCTTTTGATCTGGCTATTTATTTCCTCCCCATAGAGGTCTGATATTTGTTTTTTTAAGTTTTCGCGGGTACTTACATGTGTGCTGTTCAGCTTCCTTCGGGTATTATCCCACATCATTGTAGTGCTTTTAAAGTTGTAGCAATGTTTCAGCAGAACCTCATCTGCCATCATCAGGCTTCTGTATTGAGTTTCAGTTCTGTATGTGGCTCAGGCTATCACAGCCGTTAGTTTTAAATTTGAGGCTAGCCTACTGCTGTGCCAGGATGTTTTTTTCTACATTCTGATTGGTTGGGAGTCTTGGTCTGTGTTTATTGGACTTGGAGTTTGTTTGATTGGTGTTTCTAGTTTCTTCTGTCTGTTTTGTGGCTTTGATTGGCTGGCAACACTGTGTTCCACCATTGGAGGCTTTCAGTGTAGCTTGGCTTCACGTGAAAGGATGGCTATTATCTATTAGGAAGCTAGGTTTCATCTGGGTGCCTGGTTGGGGTGTATTTGAACTGGAGGTATCAGAGAGAGTCTGTTTGTGCCCAGGTGTTTGCCTGTCTTGTGGTGTGGAGATCTTTCTATTTGAGAGTTCAGGCTTCCAAATGATTGATAATCTGGTGGAATCATCTCTTCTATTCATGCTTTCAAAACAGACAAAAAAATAGCAGCCATCCTTAGAAACCCCAAAGACAAAATTGACCTGGAAAACCAAGGCATATACGAAATTCCCTGTGCATCATGCCCGGCCACATACATTGGACAGACCAATAGAAGAATACAAAAATGCAATAAAAAAGCTGGAACACACCTCCTCGCTAGTTCAACACATGAAAACCACAGGTCACAACATCAACTTCAATGGTACCAAAACCCTAGCCACTATAGAAAACCCCAGCCACAGAATCATCAGAGAAGCTATAGAGATTGAAAAAAGACCTGAAAGCATGAATAGAAGAGATGATTCCACCAGACTGTCAATCATTTGGAAGCCTGATTGACAGTCTGGAAGCCTGCACTCTCAAATAGAAAGATCTCCATGGCACAAGCCAGGCAAACACCTGGGCAAAAACAGACTCCCTCTGATAGCTCCAACCCCCCCACACACCCCCCAGGCACCCAGGTGAAACCCAGCTTGCTAATGAATAGCAGCTTGCTAATGAAGAGCAGCCGTCCCTTCACACGGAGCCAAGCTGCACTGAAAGCCTCCAACACAAGAACAGAGTGTTGCCAGCCAATCAAAGCCACAAAACAGACAGAAGAAACCAGAAACACCAATCAATCAAACTCCAAGTCCAATGAATACAGATCCAGGCTCCCAACCAATCAAAATGGACCAGCCTCAAATTTGAAACCAGGAACTAACTCTATACAGAAGCCTGAGGATGGCAGATGGGATTCTGCTGAAACGTTGCTACAACTTTAACAGAACTACAATGACGTGGGATAATACCCGAAGGAAGCTAAACAGCACACATGTAAGTACCCGCGAAAGCCTAAGAGAAAACACACACACACACACACACACACACACACATATATATATATATAGTTTTCGTGGGTACTTACATGTGTGCTATTCAGCTTCCTTCAGGTATTATCCCACGTCATTGTAGTGCTTTCAAAGTTATAGCAACGTTTCAGCATAATCTCATCTGCCATTATCAGGCTTCTCTATTGTGTTCAGTTCAATTCAATGAATATATATATATTCATCATTCCACACAGGAAAAGTATACAAAATTATTTTTAAAAAATGAAAGAAGACACATATCTCCTGAATGTATATGTTAATATCATGAATGCCACAGATAATTTTCATTTAGCAACCACAATTAGGGCCATAAACTTAATCATAAAGCAAAGTGGTTGCTAAGTGAAACCATGATTGTGCTTATGATGTTACATCAGCGTTACTTTACTTATGGACCTGCAAAATTCCTTTTTGATCACCATTGTAACTCTAAATGGTTACTAAATAAGGCAACAGCTATTTGTGCGGCATTCCCAATCTTTCAAAATATTTCTTCTGTTAACACAATATGACTCTTTACAATGTCACTTACAAAAAAGGCTAGGCAGATTCCAAGGCTAGGCAAGGAATAATGGATAGAAACTGATCAAGGAGAGATTCAACCTAGAAATAAGGAGTAATTTTATGACAGTGAGAATAATCTATCAATGGAACAGCTTGCTTTCCGAAGTTATATTCATCACTGAAAGCTTTCAAGAAGAGACTGGGCTGGCATTTGTCAGAATTGGGGTAGAGTCTTCTGCTTGGGCTGGGGATTGGACTAGATGACCTACAAGGTCCCTTCCAACTCTGTTAATCTGTGAAATCCATAGTTTCAGGATATAATATAACATGACATCAACATCTTTAACATGACCCCGCATAAGTTTATTTGGATACATTAAAAAAAGTATTCAAACAATTAGTCAGTGATTCATACGTCATATAAATCAATGAGCTCAATTTTTTATCACCTCACCACCAGAACGAATCTGATGTTGGTCCTTTCAAATTAATACATTGGGATATACAATAAACTTGAAATAAGATCTTTTGCTGATTTTGTTTTAATTTTGATCCACTGGGGGGAAAATAACATCTTATGACTGACAACCATTGATGCTCCATAATTACTGAGTATTCCAGTTTTTCAGTCCATGGACCATGAATATCTTTAAAGCTGACTTTAAAAGCACTATTTAGTTTTTCATGTAAAAACTCTGTGGGTTTAATTTCAAACACTGACCCCAGCAAACATATTAATACCTCTGGTTTCTGAGACACAAGCCAAAGCAGGCAGTCCATCCTGAGATATTAAAAATGTTTGAGTTGATTATATTGCTACTGCTGTGACTTGGGGAGACAAAATTGCACCAGAAATCTAGAAAAGTCCTTAAAATAACCAGGACAAAGTAATTGATTTAAACTATGTATTCTAAATTCTGTCCACATTTAGAGGAGATATTTTTCCCATAAATATATATGAGCCTCAACATCAAAAACCAATCTATTACCCCATAAGGCCCAAACAATAGAACCCAGATATTCTACTTGATATTTGTTACATATAGATATAGTTGATAATATATAAACCTCATTATATTTTTGAAAAGCTCCTAAGTTAAGTCTGTTTTCCTCAATAGATAATCCTGATTTTGTTAATGAAATCCTATACAGTCTATTTTCCCATATAAATCTCCTCAATAACTTATTTATTTGAAAATAATTTTTATTAGGGATTAACACTGGAAGACTTCTTGGAGTGATTTTCATTTTTAATGACATTAATTTTACTCACCAATTTAATGTATCCAATTTAATGCATCCATTGATATCTATGGTAACAATGTTGGAGCATGTGAAGATGGATAAATTAACTGTAAACTTCTGTTTACAGAAAATAAACCAATATCTACATTTATGGTTGACTGGAATCTCCTTACAGACTTTTTATTTTGAAGTAAATGGAAAACAATACACTTATAATGTATGGTTTTGATGATTAGAAAAAAAGTCTGTGCTTTCTTTTGTAATCATAGAATGAAAGATAAGTGTCACTGAATTCATGTTTGCTGAATAGTAAATCAGAAGGAATTTCCTTCTATTGCTTTCTATTCTTTCATTCTACATTTTTTCTTTTTTCTTGTTATTTTCTCTATCTGTTCTGTTTGTAATAATTTTATGCTCCTTCCAAAATTTTCAATACAAAAATTATACATATAGAAGAAATTTTAGACCCTTAAGGAAATAAATAAGATTTATCCAAATTAAACATATTTACAGAACAGTCATTGAAATGTTGAATCACCTGTATAAAATTTATATGGTGAGTTGGTGTTGTTATCTAAAATTGCTAAAATAATGCAATTATTGTAAAAATAATGCTTAATTTATTAGTAATATGTAAAAATAATGTTTAATTTATTAGTAATATCACTTGATTGCCTAACAACAATTACTAAGCATTCCAAAATTAAACCAAAAAACAGCAAATGAAGTAGGCAATTCTAACAGATAGTACCCATAATTCCGATCAGAGGTGGTATTCAGTAGGTTCTGACGAATTCTGGAGAACCAGTAACAGAAATTTTGAGTTTTTCAGAGAACTGGCAAATATCATCTTTGACTGGAAATTTTACAGTATCCTTCTCCAGTATCCTTCCCCAGTATCCTTCCCCAGTATCCTTCCCCTACTGGTTTTGTGGACGTAGCCCATCAAGCCATGCCCACAGAACCAGTAGTAAATTTTTTTTGAATCCCACCACTGATTCAAATGCTTCTGAAATCAATTGTTTTGTTATAACTTGTACACTGGATTGTTGGTAATAAATTTCCATCCATTTAATAAAATAAAATAAACTGAGTACTGATATCCACTCATCTTTTGCTTAAGAAAATTAATGTGTATTATATCAAAAGCTTTCTAGCATCTAAAGATAACGCTACAGTAGAATCAATTCTATCTTGGACTATGCCCAAAATATCAATTGATAAACATAAATTATCCAATGCTCTTCTATTTTTTATAAATGCAGACCATATTTCACTTCTGGGCAAACCCTCAGAACACTATAAAGGTCATAAACTATCAGTTAGTGAGTCCTAATTCATTGAACAGGATTTTATATCACTTGGTAGTACTTCATACCAAGAATTCACTTGAACAATGAGCTTTCCCAACTGTGACCAGCAAGATGGAATTGTTGGTTGTGAGTAAGGGTAGGAGGTATTGATAGATTTGTTTTTCCCCCAATTTTTTTTTTAATATTTCAGGATGCTAAATATAGTAGTCCTCAACTTAGAACTGTAACTGAGCTCGGAATTACAGTGGTGGCAATGATTAGGGTGACCGTAGCCAATTTTGTGACTTTTTAACAGTGGTTGTTAAGCAAGGATTACTTGTAGTTAACAATTTTCCAGTTGAACCAGGTTACACTGAGAAATCAGGAAGCAGAAACTGATGGAGTATAGTATGTTTACTGAAAATGTCTCTTGCAACTATATGGACAGGACACCCATTTATTGTATTCTGAAGCTCAATGTTGGACTTCTTTGCTCGTGGTACTGCATGTGCTACCTGGATCTCGCTCTTCCAAATGACCTTTATAGAAAATTAAAAATCCATTTATTAGCTGTATTGTATATTATGTTTACTACTGAAAAGTTTTATCTTGACCTCACAGAACATGGGCCAACAAAGTCTAAAGTCTGACCAAAAAATGGGAAAATCTGCAAGATCCCTTAAGCATCTTGAAAAAATAATGAAGTTTTGTGATGAAAGTTTCCTCTGACCCAGAAGAAGAAGCAACCAAAACCAGTTTCTTTCAATAATTTATTACCTTCTAAGGTTCTGGGCACAAGGTACTTGCATCCTTTTTGACATGGACAATGGCCTCATTTCTAAGCACATCTGCTTTGTTTGGGTAAAAGCATAAGACTTTTATTTTGACAACTCATAGCATAATTTCTAGTCACATACTTCGTTTTTATCCTGAATCTGAGTATGTGGCAATCACATAGTCCTATTTTGACAGGAAGTTTCCTATTCTTATTACTTGCAATTTCCAATATGCTGTCAGAAAGAGACAGAAATATTTATGTGTTCGAGCATCAATATCGTACAATTTTTGCAGCAACTAATAAGAAAGTTTTTATATTCAAGTAACTGATATTTTGAGACTTTATACAATGAAGCTACTGAATCAGAGGTAGTATTCAGCTGGTTCTGGCCAGTTCTGGAGAACTGGCAGCAGAAATTTTGAGTAGTTCAGAGAACTGGCAAATACCACCTCTGACTGGAGATCTTACAGTATCCTTCCCCTGCCAACCCACCAAGCCACGCCCACAGAACCAGTGGTAAAATTTTTTGAATCCCACCGCTGAACTGAATGCATTTTTCCTATTGTTTTATGAACATATATTCTGATCTAGCAAACTTCCCATGAATCAAATGACTGACTTATACAGGAATCCTTGACATATGACCACAATTCAGCCCCCAATTTATGTTGCTAAATGAGACATTTGTTAGGTGAATTTTGCTCCATTTTATGACATTTCTTGACACAGTTGTTAAGTGGATCACTGCAGTTGTTAAATTAGTAACATGGTTGTTGAGTGAATCTGTTTTATTCATTGACTTTGTTTGTTAGAAGATCACAAAAGGTGATCACATGATCCTGGTCACACTGAAACCTTCATAAATAGTAGATAGTTGCCAACAGTCTGAATTCTGATCACATGACTATGTGGATACTGCAATGGCCGTAAAAGTGAAAAATGGTCATAAATCACTTTTTTCAGCAATGTTGTAACTTTGGTCACTAAATGAACTGTTGTAAGTCAAATATTACAAGTGGTATTCAAAATTGTAGCCATTCCAACACCCTTGCAACAACTTGAACACAATCTGGCACTTGACAACCAGCTCACATTTACAATAGCTGCAAGCATCCTACAGTCACCAGCTGCAATTTCCCTGCTAGCTTTCCACAAGCAAAATTAGTAGAGAAGTTGTCAGAAAAGATTGCAAGTCACTCCAGTAAATCACCTATGTCCTTCCCCCTGACCTCACCACACCCTGTAGATCACTTGCACATCCTCCCTCAACTGACAGGAGTCACACTTGCCTGCAGGACTCACTTAACAACCTGTGATCCTCACTTAAAGATGGCAGTAAGGAGTGCCAGGATTGCTGTTGCTTAACAATTCAGTTACATGATATCATATTTTATGATCACATCACATAACAGTACAGATTCCAGTCCCAATTATTATAATTAACCAAGGACAACCTATATTAAATTTACCTCAGGTAATGTGCTATTGATTTTTGATAATTTTTGATGCCAAAGTACAGCTGACACAGACTGTGCTCCATATGTTCTCTACTGTCCATCCTTAATCTACTTGCTGGACTCAGGACAAGAAAGTATTGTGCGTGCCTGAGAGCACACAAAATTATCCAAGATTTGACTATATTGATGTTTGTGAATACCAATACCTTCAGTACTACAATAGCTATACAGTACAATTTAGCAATCTTTCTGGGAATACCTGATGGTGGGTTATTAAATTAAAACAAGTATTCTATTTTTTAAGACCTGTCATGAAATTTAGAAAACAATAAAATTATTGCAACTGAACACTAGATTGATAATACAGGCATCACAATATTTAATTCAATGTCCCTCAACAGACAAGGACATGAGCCATCTTACACTGAGATACTGGTACAGTGTTGTTTATCTCCCTTTAGTTAGTATGGATGGCAGAGCATTAAATCCAGCCAGGGAAAAGACTTTCCAATGTAATGCACACAAGCTGTTAAATAAATAATTGACTGAGGTTAACAGGCAAACCACTTTCAATCTACTTGCTAAACACTGTATAAGAAGGTTAGTGCTCACCAGAGAGTGTATTTTGTACCCACAATTACCCAGAAACATCTGTTTTGTCCTTGCTAAACTGGAATTAAAATCTCAGACTGTTTCCAATTTCTGAAAGTACTGTAACTCAGAAAGATGTCTACTTTGCACAATTTCTTGCCCAGCATTTTATGTATTAATTTATATATAGGATTTGTATACCATCAGTCATGTGTATATATGTACATATTTAGGCCTACGCATTTCTGTGTATCATGAACCTTGCTTAACTGGCACTAAGTATTAATAAATATTGTTAAATATACATATAAATAAATAATAAACATGGAATATTAAATTCCACTACACAGAGAAATAAAAAGCTCATTAAAAACTGCATCTGTTCTTTTTTTTTCAAATAAACCTTTCCAAAATACTGTACTGCCAGTTTTGTGTGGTTTTGTTTATTTATTACTTATATTTATTTTATCCCATTCTTTACATCTTCATATATGCATGATACCTGCCTGCATTCTTCATTGATTTTTCTCTGGGTCATGATAGTAGAAATTGCTGGCTTTGCTTTGAACCTGTTTTCTGATTAAGCAGGATTTAATTTAAAGGTACAGGAAGGACAGACAGGGAGAGGTGGGGAGAGAGAAGGGGAGGAATCACTGGATATTCCTTTTTTATTCTTTACATATCATTTTAACTATTTCTTAATTTTTCTCTGGTTGGACCAAAATTTGGTCCTATGATATCTTGTTTTCTTAGAATGTTATCTTCTTCTCCCCCCTTCCCATATGCAGCTTAAAGTAACAAGCATACCAATATTCCCTCCTCTTCCCCCCCCCACAACAACAACCCTGTGAGGTGAGTGGGACTGAGAGGGGGTGACTGGCCCAAAATCATCCAGATGGGTTATCATGCCTAAGGCATGACTAGAATTCACAGACTTCTGGTTTCTAAGCCAAAACATAACAATTACATCAGACTAAGGCTGGAGTTGGAAGGGGACAAACCTTAGTTGTCCTCCAGATATAGAATTCAGTTGGGTGACTTGAGTCAGTTGCTTTCTATCGACATAGGGTTGATATTTTACTTGACTGAATATAGCCTGTGATCTTCAGTGAAGAAGCCTTAATTTTGTAAGTGACTGATTTGATCTGATCAGCATCAGTAGTTGAGTTCTATGCTCTGAAAACCACCAATGAGAATTGATGACCAGAATGAGACCTTGGAATTACTCATACACAAGGTTTAAAGCTTCATATCCTTTCCCCATAGTTGTCATAACATTGTTTAGCAACACCTTACCTTTGTTGAGAAAATATAAATCCTGTCTCATTGCTATCCAACTATTAGAATATTAAATACTATAAATTGTACTGATAGCAGCTAGAAAAGGGCTGAGCAAAGGCCACTTTATATAAAAACATGAGCACATTTTGTAAATAAGTCTGTCAAAAATGTTCCGTCCGGAAAAACGCGAGGTAGACCGGGTTCCAACAACAAAGTCTTTATTTCAAGTACAGTTGCAAAACGGAACATTGGCTCAAGCCGCGACAGCCCTTTTATACTTTTCTGCCTGCCGGCTTGTAGCCAATGACATTCATTTGATTTTGCCGCCTTTGTGCGGCTTCGGGGATTGGTTCCTTTTGAACCTATCCCCATTAGTTTTTAGTAACTAATCAGAATGAGTTATTTGGAGTCTACTATTTTTATACAGAACACCCCTCCCCTCTTAGTTCAGTCCTACGTGGTGACGTAGTTGTGCAGCTAGGTGGGGCTTCTCTTGACTCGACTGGACTTGCGCGGTTCATTATCATTGGGGACTTCGACCTGTTCGGATGGGGTTGCTGTGTCTTCAGTCCTTCTCCATGGAACCGTCTGGAAGGGTGAGTCAGCCATTTTACTGCCACCTGAGTTTCTTAGGCTGGCGGTTTTGCCGCTCCCTCCCGTTTCCTCCGGGCAGGTCGAGCTGGCCTGGCTGGCCCCTTCGGATGGACTCTTCTCGCAACTTTCTTCAAACAGTGAGTCTTTTATTTGCTCTTTTTGATTGTTATTGTTTTCGGAGTTTAATTTAAATGGTTCTTTATTGATTTCTCGCATTTCCCCCCCTCTTTGGTTTGAATTTCATCGTGTTTTTCTATGTGTGGTTGTGTGTTTGCATTTCGTTCTATGTTTCGGGAGCGAAGCTGGTCTATGTGCCACTTCCATTGCCTGCCGTCGTCTACCATTAGTCAGTAGCATTTGGGGCCTGTTATTTGTGTAATTTGTCCGGGTAGCCATAATGGGTCCCTGGTAAAATTTTTTGCATAAACTAAGTCGCCTATTGCAAAGGTCCTGAATCGAGTGGAGGAGTCGGGGGGGGGGGGTTCTGGTGTGAAATTTGGGTGCAATCTGTCTAGATGCGAACTTAGTTTCCTTCCCATCAGTAATTCTGCTGGGGTTTTGTTGGTTGTAGTACTGGGTGTGATGTGTTGGAGAGTGAGTAATCGATTTATTTTATTTTGGACATCCCCAGTGTCCATTTTTTCTAAACCCTCCTTGGTAAATCTGACCATTCTCTCTGCCCTACCGTTTGCAGCCGGGTGGGCCGGCGCAGTTAGGGCATGTCTTATACCTAGGGAGGCTAGGTATTGCTCAAATTGGAGACTGGTTAATTGTGGCCCGTTGTCGGACACTAGGACTTCCGGTAGGCCATGAGTTGCAAAGAGTTTGTCAAGTTGTTTCATGACGGTTTCTGTTGTCGTAGATGACATAATTTTTACTTCCAGCCAATTAGAGTATGCATCCACGACAATCAGAAACGTATGCCCCTTGGTAGGACCCGCAAAATCGATGTGGATTCGTGACCAGGGGCCTCTTGGGGTTTCCCAGTCTCTTATGGGTGCTTTTGGCGGGGACGGCCTGATTTTTTGGCATTTATTGCACGAGTTTACCCAGTATTTGATGTCCCTATCTATACCCGGCCATCATACATAGCTTCTAGCAAGGCTTTTCATTTTAACTATTCCTGGGTGGCCTTCGTGAAGCATACCCAGTACCTTGGTTTGTAATTTGTTAGGAATAATTACCCGATCACCCCACAATAAACAACCTTTTTGGATTGAGAGTTCAGTTTGTCTGGTCCGGAAAGGTTTAAAGTTCTCAGTTTTTTGGTTTTCCGGCCAGCCTTTACCTACCCAGTTAAGTACGTGGGCAGTCAATGGGTCTTTTGCGGTGGCTCTGGCAACATCATTCACAGATATGGGTAGATCGGGGCAAGTCTCTATCTGCAATGCTGTCATCGTTGGTGCCGGGTCTTACTCTGTTGATGGCAATGGTGCTCTGCTCAAAGCGTCTGCATGGGAAATTTGTTTCCCTGGGCGATGTGTCAGAGAAAAGGAATAGGCTGCTAGGAACTCTGACCATCTAGTCATTCGTGGGGACAGAATATTAGGTGTGGGCTTGTTTCCCGCCAAAATTCCTAGTAGTGGTTTGTGGTCTGTTACAATTTGAAAAGTTCTTCCATATAGGTACTTGTGGAAGCGTTTCACTCAGGCGACAATTGCTAGAGCTTCTCTGTCCAACTGACTGTAATTACGCTTGGTTTTGGACAGGGTCTTTGAATAGTATGTGACGGGTGCCTCTCTCCCATCAAGCAATTGGTGGCTCAGGATGGCATCGACTCCGAATGGCGAGGCGTCGCAGGTCACCGTCAATGGCAGTGTGTTGCTAAACTGGATAAGAATGGTGTTTGATGTTAATAAGTCTTTTATTCCTTGGAAAGCTTTTTTTTCTCTAAGCCCCCATGTCCAAATTGTTTTCGTGTCCTGTAATCGATGCAATGGTTCTGCTATTGTGGCTTTTTGGGGTAGGAACACATTATAAAAGTTTATCAGTCCCAAAAATGCCTGCAGCTCAGTTTTATTCTTTGGTTCTGGTGTGTCTTTTGTAGCTCTTACTTTTTTTTCGGTGGGGTGTATGCCCTCTCCATCAATTAAATATCCTAAAAACTCGACACGATCAGTCATTAGGCAGCACTTTTCTTTCTTTACTTTAAGGCCAGATTCTCTGAATTTATTTAGGACCTCTTTGAGTCTTTTTTTAATCTGTGTTGCATCTTTGGCTGAAATTAGGACATTGTCAAAGTATGGCACGACCTCTTTTATGCCATTTAACAGGCATTCCATGAGGCTCTGGAAAACGCCTGGGGCTACGCTTACTCCAAATTGGAGTCTGTTACATTTGAATGCCCCTTTGTGAGTCACTATTGTTTGTGCTTCCACCGTTAAGGGGTCTACTGGGAGCTGTTGGTACACCTGTGCCAGGTCTAGTTTAGCAAAAACTTTTCCTCCCCCAAGAGAGTGCAGTAGGTGTTGCACAACTGGCACCGGATACGCGCTCTGTTGCAACGCATGGTTCAGGGTAGCCTTGTAGTCACCACAGATTCAAACCGACCCATCTGGCTTAATTAGTGTCACAATTGGTGTTTCCCATCTAGCGTGGTCGACCGGTTCTAAAACCCCTTGATCTATTAATTTATTTAGTTGTTCCTCTATTTTTTCTTTTAAAGCAAATGGAACCCGTCTGGCCTTTAGCCTTTTAGGGGTTATTTGTGGGTCTAGACGAAACGAAATGGGGGTTCCCCGATACCTGCCTAGGGAGCCGTCGAAGACGTCCTGGAATTCTTGGATCAGGTCTTCTTCCCAGTCAGTTGCGGCCACCCGGTCTACTCCAGTCATCCCGATGCCCAATGGTGTGAACCATTCGATACCCAGGAGGCTTGGTCGATCTCCGTCGACTATCGTTAATGGTAGTACTGCGACATGTTGTCTGTAAGCGATTCGAAAATATCCCAGGCCGATTATAGGAATTCGGTTTCCCTGATAATCTTTGAGGGTTAGTTTTTGTCTCTGGAGTTCCTTAATTTTGATGTCTGGAATTAGTTTTTTGAGGGTGTCCCATGACACCATGGATAGGAACGATCCAGAATCAACTCCCATTTCGCAGGGGCTGTTTTCGATTTTTACAACTATTTTTACTTTTTTCCCGCTTTCCGTCTGAGTGCTTCCGATAGTGAAAGTTTGGTATGCTTTCTCCCGGTTAGTAGCTTGCCTGTTTCGCTGCCACTTTCTCTCGGAGAGTCTTGGCTCAGGCTTTGCTGGGGAGTCGTTTCATCTCTTTGGGCTGTAATTCTTTTTGTTTCTGCAGACTTTCTCGATATGCCCCCTTTTCTTGCATGCTCTGCAAATGGCATTGAGGAATCTGCAATCGGCTCGGGGATGGTTTCCCCCGCAGCCAGCACATTCCCGCTGATTTCTATTTTTGCGCCCTTTCTTGTTAGCATATAGGCGGTGGATTTCATCGTCTTCCTCCCCGGATTCTGACGTCTCTTCGAGTTCTTTGTAATGAGTGGTTGTGGGAGGTTGTTTTTTTCCTCTGGCCGGGCTTTTTTCATCATTGCTTGCATTCATTTGTTTCATCTTATCTGCCAATTTTTTGGTGGCTTCAGCAGCCGAGGCTTCTGCAATAGCTTCGGCTACTGATATGTTGGGTTTGTTCAGCAGCTTGCTCTGTATGGTTGAGTCTCTTAACCCCAATATCACTCGATCCCACATCGCTTCATCTAAGTTAAGAAACTCGCACGCTCCCCCTATTTGGCATAGTGTGGCTACAAAATCAGCGATGGTTTCGCCTTCTTTCTGGTCTCTCCGATAAAACTCGTGCCGCTTTATTAGGTTTGACACCACTGGTGCATAGTGGGCCTTTAATGTTCTTTGGAGCTCGGTCCACGTCAATTGTTTGACATCTCGGGGCTTTGCCAAAGCCTTGGCCATTTTAAAAATCATGGGCCCACAGTGTGTCAAGAAGACAGCTTTTTTTCGCTGGTCTGAGATTTCCTCCATCTCATTGCTCTCTAGGTACATCTGGAAACGGTCTACGTAAGATTCCCAATCTTCTTCATTGGGGTTGAAGGGTGCGGGCAGCGCATTGTTTCCGGCCATTGCTCTTTGTCTGGCTTGTCTGTCACCGCGTGTTCAGTCTCGCGTTTAGGACGATCCCACCCTCGTCGCCAGTGTTCCATCCAGAAAAACGCGAGGTAGACCGGGTTCCAACAACAAAGTCTTTATTTCAAGTATAGTTGCAAAACGGAACATTGGCTCAAGCCGCAACAGCCCTTTTATACTTTTCTGCCTGCCGGCTTGTAGCCAATGACATTCATTTGATTTTGCCGCCTTTGTACGGCTTCGGGGATTGGTTCCTTTTGAACCTATCCCCATTAGTTTTTAGTAACCAATCAGAATGAGTTATTTGGAGTCTACGATTTTTATACAGAACAAAAAATATACAGGAATCCAAAATTACCATACAACTCAATGATGGGGGGGGGGGAAGTGTGCTCACATTCCTCAGTTATTAACAAAATAGCATAAATTAATATTTAATGCAAACAAGAAAATTCACAGATAAAAGCATAAGAATGCATTTAGGTCAGCAGGAAAACTTGTCTATTTCAGGATCTTTGTTCCCCAGTGGACTACCAGATGCCTCTGAGAAATCCATTAAGTAGGACCTGAGGGCATTAGCTCTCCCTCCTGTGAATCCCAAATGATCAGCCTACTCTTTCTCTGTCCTTCAGTAGCACATTTATCATGATTATTCTTCCTAAATCACCTTAATCTTAATTATATTAAATGTCAGCAGGCCACATTTGGCATGTAGAAACAAAACAAAAACACATATTTTGGTCCAACCAGAGAAAAATTAAGAAATAGTTAAAATTATATGTAAAGAATAGAAAAGGAATATCCCATGATGTATTTGTATTTATGAAAGAATATTATACAATTGTACCATGAAACCATGAAAGAATATTATACAATTATAAAAACCTAAACCTACCAACTGTCTCACTTTACGTAAACGGTTTAGAATAAAAAAGCTCTATTCCATTTTCAGCATCTGCTCACAATCATTCCACCTACCAGTCTACCTGATGGAATAAAATAGTTTTTCAAATATTTTTAACTGCATCCAAGGATGGGTGGAACTGGAATACTGGGAGAACTCCATAAGGTACACAAAAAAGGAATGGGGAAATGTCCCCTTTTTATTCTGTTTTATATATATGTAGGATTATACCAAGACACGATCTAGGATCTGGAGGACTTTAAAAAACAGCACTAAGAGCTTATAATTGGGTTCTGCTCCTAGTATGGGGTCGTGATAAAGCTCTGAGATAGAAGCATAGAAAAACAATGAGGGTAGTCCAGAACAATGCATAATGCAATGTTCTGGACCAAAATTAAAAACCGGTGAAAGGACAAAGGAATATATATCCATATTCAATAGTTCAGTTAGAGTCCACCAGGGTCTGAATAATTATGAAGTTGAAGGGACAAAAGCTGCCAAAGTCCAGCAGTTTATTAATAATGGAAAACAATGTATTTTCACAATTGCCAATTTAAATGGTAAAAAGAAGGGAATATAAAGTAACAGAACCCCTAAAGTTCTGGTGACTGATATTGAGAAGGAGAAAGAGAAGAAAGATTAAAGGACAAGAGGGAGGATCTAGCTCAAAGGCTAGGAACTCAGATTTGTGCACATTCAGCTTTAAGGGGTAACCAGGCAGGATTCAGTTGCGGGGATCTATCTATATTAGGGGTCTCAAACTCAAGGCCCATGGTCCGGATCTGACCCATGGGGTGCTTAGATTGAGCTGCCCCTCGAAACAGAGAAGGACAGCCCATGGTGCCTCTGCCAGTAAAAATGGGGATCGCAGGAACTGTGTGCAGCCCTCCAGAGCTCTGTTTTCACTGGCAGAGGGTTGCAGGAGGCTGTCACAGCTGAAAACAGAGTTTGGGAGCCCAGTTTTGCTGGCAGAGTGCTCAAGTCATCACAGGTGCCTAACGACATGAGTGAGGTCAAGCTGGCATGCCCACCATGGTCATGCCCTCCAGTCCCTTAAGACAATCACTACCCTGATGCAGCCCTCAATGAAATCGAGTTTGATACCCCTGGTCTATACCTAAAAATAGATGGGATTCACATTTTGTAACAACCAGATCTGTGGGCGTGGCTAGGTGGGCATGGCCATGTGACTGGGTGGGCATGGTTTTTTCTTCTTCTTTTTTTGACAGAACCCTCCCCTGGTTTTTGGGTCTTCTGAACCTCAGGGAAACCTCCTGGGGGGCGTTTTTGTTCCCAGAAGGCTTCCCTTGGGCTCAGGAAGGAAAAAATGGAGCATGGGGGAAATACAACACCCCCATGTGCTCTGTTTTGGGGCCTCCTGGGCCTTAGGGGAGCCTCCTGGAGTGCATTTTTGCTCCCAGGAAGTTTCCCAGGGGCCCAGGAAGGCAAAAAATTGAGAGAGGGATGGGGGGTTAGGGTTAGGGTTATTTATAACACACTGATGATGTTACCTAGTTAGGTAGTGAAATGTCTGCAAGCAAAGAACTAAGGTCAGAGAGCACCAAGGACTCTAAAAGTCTATGGCGCTGGGAAACATGAAAGGAAAGAGAAGGAAGAGCATGATCAATAGCAAGGTGGATGGATTCTGTTACAGTGGCAATGGGTGCATAAAGGACCGGATGGGTTGGTTGGTCTGGAGAATATCTATGTGATCACAAAGAGTTAATACTGACTTGATGGCATTTAATAAATTTTCAGGAAAAAATCAAAAAGTTCTGTTGTGTATAGAACTTGGTAGACTCCAAATATCTAAAACTGATTGGCCGAATAGGCCATTCTCGGATTGGTCAGTTAAGTGCCATTCTGATTGGCCTGCCTGACAGCAGGAACACTTGAACAACTGTCATTGGCCACAAGCCGCGAGCAAGCCACTATAAGAAGGGCTGCCGCGGCTTGGGTAAATGTTCCGTTACAAGTCACTATACTGTTTTAATAAAGAGCTCTTTGTTGGAACCCGGTCTCGCGCACCTTATTTCCAAACGGAACAAGTTCATTTAAGTCCTGGAAAATAGATGCACAAAACACATAATGTTGTCTTGTGTCTTAATGCTTTTATTTTGACTAGTGGGTATCTCATATAAATTCTGTTTTGCAAGTCATGCCAGGTTTTGTAAATGCTCATGTACTTTTGATGATAGATAAATGATATGGACGACTATAAAATCAGAAAGAAATCTATTTTCTACCAATTACAAAATGGTATGAAGAGCTTTTTCTATATTTGAGCAAGATTCTGTTATTAGTTGAGAGAACTTTGGTATGTATATACAACCTTGCATGTTTAAATTATATGTATCTATTTTTTAAAGTTATAGTAGGTAAAATGATTTAAATGCAAACAAATTAATTGCCTAACCTGTAAGATGAAGTGAATAACGAGTAATGAATATTTATACATATTCTTCCATCATTCTTCTTAATGTTTATATGTTTCTTTTCCCAAATAATACAGAAAAATAAAGAAGAACCGTATGGAAAACATAAATTTGGTTAGCATTTAAGCTTAATAACTTTATAAAACTTTATAAAGTTTTAATTATAAAACTTTATACCTTAAAAAATCAATGTATTAATAAACTGAAGTACACTATAATATACTACACTATAAATATACTGTAAAATACACAAGATATACAGTTTCCAAAGGATTTACATAATTTAAAAATTAAATTAAATCATTATACTACATATCTGATGTAAATTTTGAGCGGTGGGTAATTTCTATACACGTTCTAAAATATCACTTCGCTTTTGTTTTAGTTATCTTAAAATATAGCCATTATGGGTGCATCATAACAGAGCTATTGTTCATATTCATCAGTTTCCTGGACAAACAGATGTGAGTAAAGAAAAGTCAACTTAAAGACATACTATAGACTGTCCTATTTTTTTAAAGGACCAGTTCTTTCCAGAGCTCTTTGCATGTTCCATTAATGCCCTCTGTTGTACTCTCCATGTAAATGCAAAGTATTCCAGCCCTAAGCCTTAAAAATATTTTAGTAGGATATTTAATGAATACCTTCAATTTAGAATTGGGTACAAATAGTTCCAAATTCTCTACCAAATGGCTGGACCATTTAATAATTAATGTGGCTGCTATAAAGTGGAAATTTGATGAATTTGAAATTTATTTTTCTGACCATCAAATATGTGTAGTAACAATATGTGTAGTAAACTTGTATGTACGTACAAATTCAGTTACAGTTTTTCTTCCAACAATATGAAACTATCACATTATCTACATATATTATTACCATTCTCATGAGTCTACTAATAGACCATGCTTCACAAATTAATAGGATGAAATCTTATCATCCTTGATTAAGGATAAGTCAGTTTACAACCATTTGAACTTTCAATGGCCATGGAACAGGTGCTTTATGCCTTGTCTTGAACATTAACTGTAACCCACCCAATATAAATGGTTGTGCCTCCCACATAGTCACATGACTGCATATCAGATGGCTCAGCTTTATGATCAATTGTGGCATTCTGGCTTTTTTTTTTTGCTGCTGATTAGACGTCACCAGAGATAGCAACCCATTATTTCAACACTGATCAATAAATCAATTTTGTATTTCTTACTATTCTCAGTGATCTTTGCCCCATGAATATAGGTAGTCTCTTCACTTAAAACCATGAGTGAAGATTTTCAATCATTTTTATCAAAGACCTTTTGTAACTTCAGGGTAATTACTCCAGTAAATTCCTTATATTCCAATAATATAAGGCAATCCATTTTACTCTTTTGGTTTATTGTCTTTTTGAATGTTTAGCTCATCACCCAATTCCATTTGTAAACTCTATATTACCATTTCTTGTGAATTGTAATTTTTAAATTCATCTTAAAGTCCATTTCAATTTTATTCAGTGGAGCTTGCTTGTCTTAAAAAAAAACGTTTTGTTCCATTATAGAGTTAAATAGCTCAAGGACCTTTTGGACCCAAACTTCAAACATTTCCTTTAAAGTAGCGATTGGGTGCCCTCTGGTGTTCAATCTTCAAAGTTTTATTAACAGCTTGAAATAAAAAACAGAACTTGTCCCACAAGAGAGCATCCATTTAATTAACTTCAAAGTCTTTTTTTTATTCAAATTCATCTGAGCCCTAAATCCATTCAAAAGCTTTCTAAAATCAGCAGTATAATTAACCTTTTGATGTATATTGTAAAAATGATTTTTTTTTAGAAAACTTTAAAGCCCATGTCACACTGAACCAACGGATGCAAAGAGGATGTAAAATGGACAAAAAAGCTTTTTGCTTCCTCTCTATCCGTCCAGCATCCGTTTATTGACATTTCATCCACTCCAAAAGTTTTGGGTTGCCCAAAACTTTTGGGTGGAAAATGTATCCAGTTCGTCCGTTCTGCATCCGCTATACATCCGCTACACATCCGTTATGCATCCGTTATGCATCTGCTATATCCGCTAGGCATCCACTGCGCATCCACGCAACTCCTATCCGCTCGGACGCAGGGAGGAAGTGGAACGGACATGGAACGGATGCAGAATGGATGCAGAACGGATGCAGCACGGAAACAAAGCGTTTAAAACGGAAAAAACGTTCGCAGAGGGGACTTATCTCGTGCGTTCCAGAACTTCATGAGGATGCCTCCAGCCATGTTTGATGAAGTTGTGCAGCGGCTGACACCCAGGTTGACCAAGGCAAACAAAAACTTCCGGCCCAGTCTGGAACCTGGGCTCAAGTGGCACTCACTCTGCGCCACCTGGCCTCAGGGACCACCTACAAAAGCATGCAGTACGGCTGGAGGGTGCCACACAACACCATCAGCATTGTGGTTAGAGAAGTGGTGCAGGCCATCATCGAAGAATATAAGGAGGAGCTCCTCCAGTGCCCCTCCACTGAAGAAGGATGGAAGAAAGTTGCAGAGCAGTGGTATCAGATGTGGAACTTCCCCCAAACCGTTGGAGCCATAGATGGGAAGCGCGTGGCCTGAAAAGCTCCAGCCAACTTAGGGTCCACTTATTTCAACTACAAGGGCTTCTTCAGCATCGTCCTCTTCGCCATGGTCAATGCTGACTACAAGTTCACGTACATCGATGCTTCAGGCAACGGCTCATCTTCAGATGCCCAGGTATACAACGCCAGTCACCTCAAGGAGGGGCTGGAATGCAACCTCATCGTGGGCTTCCCAGATCCAGACCCCCTGTCCAACGACACACAAGATGTGCCCTACTTCATCGTGGGGGATGATGCCTTCTCCCTCACAACCTACCTCATGAAGCCCTACGCCTCCAGACTCCTCACCCATGAAGAGAGGATCTTCAACTACAGTCTGTCCAGGGCAAGGCGGGTGGTGGAGAACGCCTTTGGCATCCCGGCCAACAGGTTCCAGGTACTTCTCACCACCATGCAGCATTGCCCAGAGACTGTGAGGAGGATCATGGAAGCTTGCTGCATCCTGCACAATCTCATGCTCACCCGCTACCCAGTGTTGCAGAACAGGCTCGTGGACCTCCAGCAAGGCAATGGGGACATGGAGCCTGGGGAATGGAGGCAAGGGCGAAACCTGATCGACACTCAGGATGTGCAAGGCCCCAACAGAGCCTCACGGGAAGGGAAGAAGCAGCGCAACCTCCTGAAACACTGGTGCAACTCCCCAGCTGGAGCAGTGGAGTGGCAAGACAGGATGGTAGATGCTTAATGGATGCTTCCTTCAGCCTGTCTCATCACACTGATGACATTGGGCCATGTATGTTGGGTGGGCCTACAATGAACAGGGAGTTTAATAAAGAGTTGTGTTTGTGTTGCCGTGTGTGGATCAATGCTTTCATTGTTATTGATAAAAAAGGGACATAGGTGTGGCACCTGGGAGGGTAGACCATACAGTCCCACTATGCTTGCACTGGAGGTTTATCTATCCCACAGCTATTAGCCATCCCAAAGGTATCCCTGCTCATTCCACAGGTATCCCTGCCCACCCCACTGCTATCTTAACCCATCCCACAAGCATGCAAAGGCTTAAACCATTTCTAAAAGTTTCCACCAAGACTTTATTGAAAAAAAGAAATGAAGCAAGTGTGTGAATCAAAGATAAACTTTATTGAACAATAAGCTGTAAAAGAAAAATGACCCAAGTCAAGTGTCCAAATAAAGTCCACAGGTAGCCAGCTACCCGGTCTCTGGCACTCTTATCGGTCACTCGGAAGTGTGCCCAGTCTCAGGGGTGAAGGGTCCAGGTGCTGTGGTGGTGGGTGGTGCTGGAGTGCATGGCCCCGAGAGGACAACAGGGGACGGTGTGTTGAGGAAGGTGTCGGACAGCTGGCTCAGCCCCGTGATGCTGAGAGGTCCTTCCTCCATGCCATGGGGTGTCAGCCCCAGTACTGATGACAGATGTACTGAGGCCGGGCTTGGCTGTGGGGTGGAGGAAGGAGCAGTGTAGTGGGGCTGTCTGCTCTGCAGCTGGGTGAGGACTGGCGTGGGTGGCATCATTGTCGTGGGTGGCATCGGTGGCATCAGTGGAACCGGTCGCAACGGTGTCGCCCGATGACTCTGTGCCTGGACTGGGAAGGGCTGCTGCCTGTGCTGCTGAACCTCTTGGTAGCTGTAGCCCTGGTAGGTGAGGGCCTGTGGAAAGCCTTGGAATGGGAGGGACATCACCTGGGGTGGAGGAGCAGACCTGGACTGGGTGGGAGCAGGTTTCTCTGGGTCTGGAGGGTTGTGAAGCAGCATGGTGATCCAGTCCTTCATCAGCTGGTACTGTGGATCCGCCATTTTCTTGAGGGTCTGGTTGACATAGGTGAGGAAGGCCTTGAGGTTGGAGGATGAGGAGTCGGTGAGGACCAGCTGAGAGAGGAGATCTATGCTGGTGCGGATCATGTCCCTGATCTCCAGCAGGACAGTTTGGCTCTGCCCTTCCTGCTGTCCGGATCTCTGCCTTTCTGTGGAGGCGGAGCTGGGTGGTGGTGGATGCGGCTAGGACTGTGGTGGACTCAATGTCTCCTTTCTCCCACCGCACCAGGGAGTCCTCCACACACTCCACCACGCTTACCACACCTGTCCCTGGGTTCTCTGCCGTGGCACGCTCCACAGAAACCTGCCTGGAGACAGGGACTGACTCTCGGCCGGAAGAGGACTGGGTCTCAGCAGGCTGCCGGAGAGAGAGGGTTGTGAGAGGGGCTGCTGATGCACCTCGGTGGCGGACCTCACCCTCCAGGAAGATGTACCTGGCCATGATGTAGGTCTCTCTGTCTGTCAGCTTCACAGTGGCCTGGCCAGATTTCTTCAGGTGCAGCTTCCCGTACCAGGTGTGCATGTGCTTCCACCAGCCGAGGAGCACCTCCGAAGTGTAACCCATACTCTCTGCCCTCTCTCTCCAAGCAGCCTGCTTCCGCTTGGTGTCCCTGTACAGCCGGTGTCCCTTCCACCACAGATAGTCGTTCTCTCTCAGCCACTCCAGCATCTCATCCTCGTGCACCTCCTCCATATAGTATTGCCTTCTCTCCCGTTGTCGCATACGCCTCTTCCTCCCTTTGGCAGGACCAGATGGGCCCTCATCAGAGGGGCTCCCAGGTAGTAGGGGCTGCTCCTCCACACCACCAGAAGCAGCAGGAGCACCAGCAGGATCATCATCATCATCATCATCATCATCATCATCATCATCATCATCCTCATCATCATCATCATCATCCTCACCAGCAGGATCATAATCATAATCACAATCATCATCATCATCATCAGCAGCAGCAGCAGCAGCAGCAGGATCATCATCAGCAGCAGCAGGATCATCATCAGCAGCAGCAGCATCAGTGGCAGCAACAGCAGGATCAGCAGCAGCAGGACCAGCAGGACCAGGATCAGCAGCAGTAGAGTAAGCACCAGCAGGGCCAGCAAGCCCAGGAGCACGAGAAGGACCAGGAACACGAGCAGGACGAACAGGATGAGCAAGACCAGGAGCCTGAGCAGGACGAGCAAGTCCAGGAGCACGAGCAGGACAAGCAGGACCAGGAGCAGCTTCAACAGAGTAAGCCCCAGCAGAAGTACCACCGCCAGGAGCAACTTCAGCAGAAGCCCCAGCAGAAGCAGAGTCAGGGGCAGGGGGCGGGAGGTTGGCCCTGTCCCTCTTGCCAGGGATGGCGGCAGGCTGATGAGGCTTTCGCCTCCTTCCCATGGTTGTGGGGTTGCTGGCTGGCAGGGAGGCTGGCAGGCACCAAGGCTGGCAGGAAGGCTGGCAGGAAGCCAGGCACGAAGGCTGGCAGGCAGGCACCAAGACTGGCAGGAAGCCTGGCAGGAAGCCTGGCAGGTAGGCTGGCAGGAAGCCTGGCAGGAAGGCAGGCAGGCAGGCACCAAGGCTGGCTGGAAGGCAGGCTGGTAGCAAGGCTGGCAGGCAGGCATGCAGGCAGGGCAGGCAAGGATCTCGAAGTGTCTAGCAGCAGGTCTTTCCTCGGAATGCTGGCCACGTGCGAGCTGCTTCCCTTTATATCCGGGGGGTTTACGCAATGCATCCCCCCCGCATGCTCAATTAACGCTCGGCATCCGTTCTGCTTCCACTGTGCATCCGTTAGGCTTCTGCTGTGCATCTGCTTCATCCGCTGTGCATCCGTTCTGCATCCGCTCTTTCCGTTTTGTGTCCGCTTTGCTGAGGCCCCCCGGAAGCCTTGCGGATGTGCCATCCGCTCCCATCCGCTGGGCTTCCGTTCCGCATCCGCTTTGCATCCACCCTGCGTCCTCCCTGCGTCCGTATTATCCACTCCAGTTATGCAAATTTTTGCCCCTTTTGAGAGCGGATAACAATGAATGGAACATTTTGCTCGTCCGCTGTGTCCTTTTTGCATCCGTTGGCCAGTGTGACATGGGCTTAAACTCATAAGTTTCTTTTAAATGAATTTACCCAGCGAATATCAGATTTGCAGTTTTGAAGGTTTTTAACAGACAAAAAGAGAAAAATAAATAAACTCCAAAGTGATTAAAAAGATTAAGTTTGAACAAATTTTGAGTCTATATACATGGTTACATTAATGTCTCAGAGCATGATGGAATACTATGACTCTTAACTGATCAAATCGGTTTCTGTTATCTACTCACACATTTCTGCTATCTACTCACAAAAAACATCTGTCCAGAGTACACATGAATAATCTCAAGATTTCTTCTTGATCCAGAAAAAAAAAATCATCAGAGGAAGGCAGGAAGGAAATATTCTGGTGTTGCTTACAGAAACTGCCTCTCCGTTGATCCTTATTACATTCTTGGCAGGACTAGACTTCCTGTCTCAGGAACTTCTTGGAGTTTTTTTCCCCCGCTCCTTTGCTGGTACTTTGCTTGTGTGGAGTGACCATTCAAAGTTACAATGACACTGAAAAAAGTGACTTATGACCATTTTTCACACTTACGACTGTTGCAGCATCCCCACAGTCATGAGAGGCCAGGTGAGGAGATGCGTGCCTCAATGTGAGTGATGTTGAGTTGGCCACGGCCAGCCAGTCACATGACCGCCAAGCCATGCCCACCACCTAAGCCATGCTCACAGAGCTGGTTGTTAAAAAAATTGAATCCCACCTCTGGTAATTTTACATTATGACTATATTTGAATGACTATGTCCAGTTCTGGATCTCTCAATTTAAAAGGGTATGGCAACGTTGGGAGGGAGGCTTCAAAGCAGATCATATGATAAAGGGTATGGAACCAAGTCCTAAGAGGGTTGTTTGATTTGCAAAATATATAACATAAAAGTTGTATATCTTTACTGACATATGCAGACAGGAGGGGAAGGATCTATTCTGTAGAGATAATAAGGGCTAAAGAAGAACCATTGAAATAAAAAAAACATTCCAAACAGTTATACTCTGTTATCCAGAAAGAAAAGTTCCAGTGTACTTTGTGATGCTATATTTGGAACACTTCTACACAGCAACAATTTTTGCTCCCAAATTCTCCAAATTATAATGTTCTATTTTTTTTTCTTCTTTTGGGGGAGCTAAGAAGATTTCTTGAGTAGACCAATATTTTCTGAAGCTGATCAAAAATAGAGTAAATTTTTTTTTTAAAGCTAAACTAGTGTCTTTTCTTGCTTAGCACTTTGGATTAAGGGAAAAGACCTGTCCTCTACCTTGTAGAGCAGTGGCTTAGTTGCACTTTCAATCAACCTGAGAAAGAGAAGAGGGATGACAAAAAGGCACAATATGGTCACTTCAGGAAGAAGGAGAACCTCTAAGTATCAGGAAGCATCAGGAGGTTGAGGCAGGAATTCTTGGTGATGAGAAACACTCTTCTATTCTACAGATGTAGAATAAATGCTATGAAACTAGAGCTGCAATATTTCCTCAGGAGTATCCATTGAGACAGAACTTAATTAACCAGCTTGTGAAGACCTCTGCAAGTTTCACAGTATCACAATAAGATGCACATATATGATTTCTTCAATGTTGTATAGTGTGCAGAAGAGACTTTAGATGATGAATGAATGTCCTAGCACAGGGCTGTCAAATTCACAACCATGGCCCAGATGTGTCACGTGCTGGACATGCTGATCAGTGGTGGGATTCAAAAACTTTTACTACCAGTTCTGTGGGCGTAGCTTGATGGGTGTGCTGTGGCATGGTGGGCGTGACTTGATGGGCATAGGAGGGGAAGGATACTATAAAATCTCCATTCCCACCCAATAATCTGCTTTCCAGCTCCATTCTGTGCAGGGCAACAAAAGAAGAGCCAGCCAGTCAGCTGGGACTTGGAAGGCAGAGAATAGATAGGAGTGGGGCCAATCAGCGGTGGTATTTACTGGTTCTTTGAACAACTCTAAATTTCCGCTACTGATTCTCCAGAACTGGTCAGAACCTGCTGAATACCACCTCTGATGCTGATGCCCGGTTTAGCAAGGGGGAACCAAGTTCTGATATATCACATGATGCTGCCATGTTTGACACCCCTATCCTCGCAAGTCCAACCAAACTTGCAGAAGAGCTGTAAGGAGAAAATGGGGAATATGAATAAACACAGACAGAATCATATGATACTTAGGGAAAGTGAAAGGCTAAGAAAATATTTATTAACAATGTTCTTATCTTTCCACATTCTCTAAGTTATTTATTGACAAAGACTGGCTGCATTCTTTTATGCCTAGAATTCTGTGCAATTTGTTACTTGACTGCTAGAGAATTTCACAGATGGTGCATATTCAAAGCTATAATATGTCTCTGCTTGCCTTCTCTGAAAAGGCTTTACAAGAAACATACCAGATCTAGTCTTAATTTCTGAATAAAACTCCCATAATTTTAATCCAGTACAAGCTTATTGCTTCTTATATGTATGATAGTGAAGTAGAGTGCTAATATGGACCTCTGAGTTTTATTTATGACACCTGAGAAAGAACATAAGTCAACATTAATTAGGCGGGAAAACATGACAGAAAGTGAGCTATGCTATAATTATTCATGTTTGTTGAAGCTCAAACTCATGGCAACTTCTGCAAATAAACATGAGTAATTAATCACACCAGCCCTTATTTCAATAGCATATTTTGGATGCAATAGAGGGGAAAACATATTTTAGGCTGCAGTGTCCTTACAGTAGTAGACTTACCGAAATGTAATATTTTGAGAACCTAATTCTCAAATGTAGATTGCATGTGGAGATTTTGAAATGCAGTGTATAAAACAACCATGATTGAAAATAGTATCGAAATTATTTTTTATAAACTTAGTTATTCTACTGATACTTTACAATATGAGAAACCTTGGTAAAATAAGAGAAAGCAAAAATTTAGCCAAAATTGTAGTGAACATGGCTTAACCTTTGCTTGTTTCAGCGATATTAGTATAATCAATTGTTTTTATATAAATATAGATGGATAAAGGATTTTAAACATTGTTTATGATTTCCCCTCCTCTAAAGTTGATGGATTGACTGATTGGTTAATTAGTTAAATAATTTTATGCTGCCTATTTATCAGATTCTATCCTTCTTCATACAATATGCACTCTATTTGAATCTTCTTTGCATTCATTGTTTCATAGGAGATATCTGCTTTGCTTATCTATTGCTGCCATGGGCTTAAATTTGAAATCTGTGTAACAGACACACAAGAGGGCAGTATCTCACAGGGTAAAACCTATCTGTTTGATTTTTTTTTTTTTAATGAAAAGATTAATGGAAGAATAGGAACAAAAGATTTTCTGCAAAAAGATGTGCAGATAACATCACATAAATGATATAAATCTACACGTTTAGCCAATTTTAAGAGTCTTGGGAAGTGATGAAATTAAGAACAAGATTTCTGCCATTTCCAATGGTTTTCATTTTTTACAACTTCAGTAGTGAGTGGAAAGGAAAGAATACCTTTTCCTCAAATGCCAACAGTATAATATTGCTGCAAGCTGTGGTCAATATTTGATAATGACTTCAATTGATTCAGTAGCATGCACCATCTTTTGCACTTCAAAGTCTCCTTCAGATTAAAGGAGTACAGGATAAATTCCTATCCTGCTGAAGGAATTGAAGCAAGACTTCCTTCTTTGTATAACATAAACGAAAATGGTCTCTAAGAAATTATACACAAATATTAATACAATAAAATTTCAAAACCTTAACAAAACAAAATATTTTGAGGGATTTTTTGGCAGTGCAGCATCTTCTGACATCTTTAAATTTACACAAAATCTGAAATTAGAATCAAATAGCCCAAGAGTAGTTTGTGTGCATCTATATGTGTGTTTGTATACGTGTGTAAATATTGTCTTAATTTTTCTATAGAAAATTATTGCTTTCCTTTAAAAAGTTAATGTAACAAGAGGACAAAGAATATGTGCTTAATTGTGGAGATAATAATTAGAACTCATGTACATTCAAAATCCAATGATAATTATTTTTAGATTGCAAAATATAAGGAATGTAGTTGTAGTCAAAGAATACTTAAATGTAAAGTTGCCTTCAAATCAAGCAACTTACAACATTTGTGCCAGTTCTCTTATACAGTTGTTTTTCTAGAGACAAGAAAAGATTTGCCAGAAATTATTTGCCAGGGGTATATTTTGGATATTCTTCCCCATGTTCTAAAAAAAAAGGAAATGCATCACCCAATACACTAAGAGAGGCATGCTGAGTAGAATTTATGAAATTCCTTCTAACATCTTTCTTAGCAATGTCCAGAGGAGATAACTGTTTTCTCCTGTGTAAAAAAGTAATCTGCCTGGTTGAACACACAAGCCCTTTTTCCCTGAAGACCTGTCCAGGTGTACACATATTATGCATGTTTTGTGTCCTAAATCATTGGGACTTGGGTAGTATATAAATGTAATAATAAAATAAATATTGTCTCTGTGTCTCTGTGCAATAGTGGCAAATATTTGTAGCTCAGGTATGGAATGATGGTGAAGGTTCATTCTCCAAGCTTGAGGGTTAGGTAACATCTTCAGTGGAGTTCAAGGGAGGTCAGTGTTCTTCTGTTTATAAGGGGTCCATGTGGTTACTAGGTCTTGTGATGAGTCAGGTGTGGATGTGTCAAGTGAGGGTCTTGTAATGGGTCTTGTAATGGATCAGATGTGAATCATCAGCAGGATACTGCCTCATTTGTGTCTATGTGTCTGAGAAGGTCTGATTAAGGTGGGTACATGTATAGGGCAAAATGGAAAAGTTTGGGATAGATAGTAATACCATCAGAGGCAATTGGTTGACCAAGTGTAGCCCTAATGAAATTCCATCTACATGGAGGGAAGCATGAAGTGGAATCTCTCAAGGTTCTGTCTTGTGTCTGGCACTGTTCAACATCTTCATAAATAATTAAGATTAAGAAATAGAAGGGGAGCTAGCTCATCAAATTTACAGATGACAGCAGATGGGGGGAATTGCAAACAGTTTGGAAGATAGATACTTGGGAAGATCCAGAAAATCATGACAGACTTGAACACTGGGCTCTATCCAATCACATGCAGTTCAGTGGTGAGAAAAGTAAGATCCTGCATTTTGGCAGGAAAAAAAACCAAATGCACAGGTATAGAATAGGTTTAAAAGTAGTAACTGTGAGAGGGATCTAAGAATCCTAGTGGGCTACCACTTAAGTAAGAACAGCACTGTGTTGCAGTTGCCAAAAAGTCAATGCAGTCCTAGGTAACATCAAAAGAAGGATAGCATCAATATCACAAGAAGTGATAGTGCCACAGTATACAAACTTGACAGCTTTAAGATTTGTGGATTTTAGCTCCCAAAATTCCTCCTCCAGTCATGTTAGCTCAGGAATTCTGGGAGTTGAAGTCCACAAGTCTTAAAACTGCCAAGTTTGAAGACCCTTGGTATACTACATAGTTTGGCCACACTTGGAATACTGCATCCAGTTCTGGTTGCCATGATTCAAAAAAAGGTGGAGGCACCAGAAAGAATGCAGAGAAGAGCAAAAAGATGATAAGAGGTCTGGAGACTAAACTGTATGATGGACAATTAAGGGAACTCAATATGTCTTGCTTAAAAAGAGAAGGATTTAGGGTGACATGATAACTGTCTTCCAGTCCTTGAGGAGTAGACACAGAGAAGAGGGGATTGATTTATTATTCAAAGCACCTGAAGACAGAACATGAAGCAATGGATGAAAGTTTGTCAGAGGAAGATCCAACCTGGGACTAAAGAAAAATTGACAATGAGAACAATTAATCAATGGAACTATCTGCCTCCTGTAGTTGTTGGGTGCTCCATCACTGGAGGTTTTCAAAAAAATATTGGAGAACCACTTGTCTGGGATGTTACAATCTTCCGTCTTGAACAGATGGTTGGACTAGATCTCCAAAGTTGCTTCCAGCTCTATGATTCTACGTTGCTTCTCTGTATATGTATTTTTGCTCTCATATGTCTCCACCTGTGTGTATATGCGCACACATATTGTTGCATCCATTTGCGTGTATATGTGCACTCAGAAACCCTAGGTAGGTTACAGATGTCACATTCTGTGTCAAGTGGCAGGAGGGAAGAGAAAGAGCAAAGAGCTTAGACTGAACAATGACTAATACTTGCTGACCCAGCTTGCTGTCATCTGCAATGCCCACTGATTCGCTTGTAAGGGATCCCTTGGTGGGATGTTTGGGGATTTTTCTCCATAGACCATTCTGAACAAAGTCTTACTTTTGTTATATATATATGTAGTTCTTGATATAATAGATATATTTTCTAAGGAAAAAGCATAGAGCCTGGTGTCATTCTTTTCCTGAAGTGAATCCTCCATGTCTCCTGGAGTGTCTTTCACCACATTATCTGTACTGTAGTGTTTTGCTTTCTGTATAAATTCCTGCAGTTCTGCAATTCTTGAGAACAATGAGATGTTCTTGGATTCCCATTTCCTAAGCATTTACCATAGCTTGATACGGTTGATATAATCAAAGTTTATTTTTATAATCAACAAAGCAGATACTGACTTCTTTTTCTGTTCCCATGAAGCTGTCAGAATCGTGAATGGGTTGGTCTTTAAGGTGCCACAAACTCTGTTTTCTTTCTGATCAGTGTGAATGTCCTTGGAGTGAACAATCTAGCACAATACAAGCAACAATCTATTTTGAACTGAGTACATCTCTTAAACATCTTGCAAGCAGATCATTATCCCACTCCTCAGCGGCTTGCACAGCTGGCTTTTTCTCCCAGTTTCCACTTCAGCAGCATTCACCATGATATCCTTTGACCATTCTTCACATATAGTGTCATTTAGCAGCTCTAGAAAACTTTCAGTAATAAGATATGTAAAAAAAGTGAATCTGCACATATTAAACTTGGAATTTGGCTATCACTGGTAAAGTAAGAACCTATCATAAATCAAGAATATCTCCAGCAGCATGGGATGGGGAAAGATGCAGAGATCCTGGAGGGTCTCTGTCAGATATAGTAGACAAAGTTTTGTGCAGCTCAAAACCTCTTGCACGGATAAATTGCAGTGGACAGATGCTCGACGGATAGAGTGTATGAAACACATATGCAATGAGTACACAACAGATGCATAGTGTTTTCCAATGGATGGCAAGTTTTTTTAATGTTTTACATCCTCTTTGCATCCGTAAGTGCAGTGGGACCAGGCCTACAGCATAAATATATAAGATTCTTCATAATATAATTCTGCATGTTAAATCACTATGCCACTCTTCTCTATTGTATTAGAGCAGTGATATGGGTGGAAGGGCGGGCTTAATTTGAAATTCCATTAATCCACTTATTCCATGAAATGACACTTCCTGGATTCACATATAGCTGTTGACCATGGTTTCTTTTTGTAAACTAAATCACTACTGATTGGTTGTACAACATATGGTAAACTTTGATTTACAAACCACAATGACTGGATTACTAAATAGCATATTATGGTGTGAAATGAGTGGACTCAGCCTATTTCAGGAGAAATTTGGTTTTGAAAGTGTACTTTGTTTTACTTCTGCACACTTCTGCTACATTCTTCATTCTTCTGATACTGTTTTTCCAATGTTAGCAGGTATAACAGAAGGCAAATGTAGAATATAGAAAAGTTAAAGAAATGTGTTTTGTTTCAGACACATCAACTGCAGAAGAATCTTGAGGATAGAAAAATAGGAAGGGGTGCCAAAAAGGAGACTTTGGAATTTTAAGGACAAATCACTAGCTGTATCCTCTCTGCATCCTCTGGCCATCCCCTCAACTCACATCCGCTGCAGCTGAAAATGGAAAGAGGGAGGAAGCAAAAGGTACACGGAACGTCTACACAGCGTTAGTAGTATGGAAATAGAAAGGATGTAAGCGTATGCATCTCGTATATAAAGTATTAAAAATGGACAATATGTTTGTATCGGGGATGTATCTCGTATATTTAGAATGTCTGGAGTATGTCTAGAGTATGTAGAAGGACACCTAGCAGACAACCGATATTTTCTATAAAAAGGGGGAGAAAATCATCTGGATCGCTGGGATGGTGCTCCATACAGTCCCACTATGGTTGCACTGGAGGTTTATCTATCCCACAACTATCCTTATCTATCCCACAAACATGCAAAGGCTTAACCATTTTTTCAAAGTTTTCACCAACACTTTATTAAATAAACAAAATGAACCAAGTAAACTAAGTGTCTTAATAAAAGATAAACTTTATTAACTTTCTTAGGTAAACTTTATGACTTTATTAAATAAGCAAATGAACCAAGTAAACTGTATTAAGTGTCTTAAGCAAAGATAAACTTAATTAAACAAGTAAACAACTCAGTCTCTGAGACTATTCTGAGTCAGAATAGACTATTCTGCATGCGTGCTGCATCCTTTTATATCTGCGGAGCAATTCATACCCCCCACATGCGCAGTGAACGCTTTGCATCCGATATACGTCCGTGCGGCATCCCCTTTGTTTCCTATAGGTGTACGTGATGCATCCGCTTCATCCACTATGCATCCGCCCCTTCCGCTATGCATCTGCTTCGAAATTCTCCCCGGAACCCCTTCGGAGGTGTCATCCACTTCCATCCGCTTTAATCCGCTAGGCTTCCGATGAACATCCGTTTAACATCCGTTTAACTTTTTGGAGAGGATGAAAATGGATGGAGCCACCCCTGAAATTTTGCTTGTCTACTGTGTCCTTTCTGCATACGTTTTGCGTCCATCGGCCAGTGGGACCTAGCCTTTAGTTCTGTTCAACTCAGTATACTTCTCAGTTGTTTTAGATATAAATTTGAAGGAGTGCTTTGTATATGTTGCCTTAAGATCTGGGAAAAAGATGGGATTTATATCTACTGAATTGTACTGGTTTAGAGATGACCATATTGAGCTAATGTGATGCATTGAATTCTAAAATAACTAAGTGCCTTTTAGCTTAATATGTCATGAAAATCCAGTTATTGGAAAACGGGGAAGGGAAAAAGGAAGTCACTATTGAATCCATTGTTATTGTTTGTTCTTAACCATGTGTTAGGAAGAACTGAAATGATAGTGGAGTCTTCTGGAGCTTTTACTTTTGTGAGAATTACAGTAAAACGGCAAAGCAGAGGATACTGAATTTCAAAAAGGAACTCATGAATGTGCAAATGTACCTGCTGAGTAGAGTTAGCAGACATGCCACCTCAGCCACCAACCTGCATAATGCACCTCAACATGGTTCTTCAAGAATAGTATCTGAACTATGATCCTAGTCCAGATGATTTGATCTTAAAGAAGCAGTCATGGTTGTGCCAAGTTTAATGTATTCCAGATCATTTTTTTACTTTAAACAAGTTTTATTCAATTTTTCCAAAACAACATAAAAAAGGCTCTTTTCAGTGTATAACATAATTCCTAGTCACCACTTTTACATGGAAATATGACAGTAATTATATATTCATTTTTACATTCAACACTCTGTCTTGTCCATTTTTAACTTCCTTCTATTATTACTTCTCCATTTCAACTTTTACATAAGAAAAGAAACAAACACATTAATTCTGTTAAGTGATATTGCTTTCATTCTAAGCATCTTCTCAATTCATTTCAATTTATTTCAAATATATTTCTTAAACATTAACATTTCTTTTAGGCACGGCCTTTTCCAAAGAACTCTTTTCTCGTTTTACCTCTCAACTTTTAGAGAGAAAAGGAACAGGCAAGTTAATGCTATTCATTACTATTACTCTCATTCTAAACATCTTCTCAATTCATTTCAATTTATTTCAAAAGTATTAAGCCTTAATGTTTCTTTTAAATGTTGCAAACAAACAAGAATTAAAAAGGTCATTTATATTGTCATTTGTTTTATTCAGGACATTTGCATTGTACAAAAATATTTAAAAATGGTTTAGCATATCAGACTAATTTTAAGGCAGGTAGATCAATCGTGGTATAAGTCCCCAGTTTTATGTTTAAACTAATGTTGAGTTTCTTTTAAATTAAGGAGTTAGGTTATTGATTTAGTATCATTCAAATCCACCCTTGACAATACTCACGCAGTGAGTGACTTTGGGCCAGTCACTCTCATTTAATCCATCTGATTTTACAAGGGTTGTGATGCAAAATATCTGAAGGATAAAGAAGCATGAATTTCTGGAAGAAGGGTGGGAGATAAATTTAAATGACTATGCAAACAAAACTTCCAGTTGTGGGAGGAGGAGATTTTTACAGCAGTTCATTCTACCAGTTCTATCATTGGGTAGAATGAGACAGCTGTCTTCTGCAGTCTATGCTGGTCAGGTAATGTAGCAAAATGCCTGTGGCATCTCAAATTACAGCCTTTAACTTTAACTTGCCCCCTTTCCTGAATACTGGGTGGTGCAAGTATTGAATGATAAGTCTTAGATAGCTTAAATGATTTAGGCATAAATGGGAAGGCAATAGTCATTGAGAAGAACCTGCCTGCTCCTAGGGGAAAAAAAGTCAGAGACAGTTGAAAAAGGCCAATAGAAGACAAGGTGGGTAGATACAATTACTGATGATACAAGCATGAGTTTATAAAAACTACAAGAAGCAGTTAATCACAGATATTCCTGGCAAATTATGTTAATGAAGTCACAAAGAACCAGAAATGATTACATGACTGAACAACAACAAAGATGAATCATGTTCTCTAATTATTAGATACTTTTCTCCAGCCACTGTAGTTCAGTTTTAGAAATATTATTTTACAATGTTTCCAATAAATTGTCCTTTTCCTGACAGCAATTTTCACAAAGAATATATCTGCCCCCTAGCTTGTTAGGTTTTTAAAGGTGACCTTTTTTGGTTACATTCAAAATTGGATACGTTTTCATCTAATGGTGAAACAGCAACTTTTTTTTTAGAATGGATGTGATGGAGTGATTAAGGCTGGGAAGAATCAGGTTTAAGTCTGCTGTCAGTCATGAAACTTATAGGGTTTCTTTGGGCCATCAAATTAACCTAGCTCACATGTAGAGTTAAACTCAATGGTGAACTTCATGTAGATACAGATACAGATAATCAGAGTTGGAAGGGACCTTGTAGGTCATCTAATCCAACCCCCCTTCCAAGCGGGAGACCCCACACCATTTCTGACAAATTGCAGCCCAATCTCTTCTTGAAAATCTCAACTGAAGGTAGATTCTACAGCAGGGGTAGAACAACTTGGTGGCAACTTTAGGATTTGTGGACATTAACTCTCAGAATTCCTCAGCCAGCTATGTTTAAAGTTTGAGTTAAAGAAAAAACAGTTACTACAAACTTGCCTTCCATTGAGGACCTGTATACTGCACAAGTCAAAAAGAGGGCTGTGAAAATATCCACAGACCCCTCACATCCCGGACATAAACTGTTTCAACTCCTATCCTCAGAACGACACTATAGAGCATTGCACATCTCTATAGAACATTGAGAACGACACTATAGAACATTGAGACACAAGGACAGTTTTTTCCCCAAACACCATCACTCTGCTAAACAAATAATTCCCTCAATGCTGTCCAACTATTTACAATGTCGGCATTACTTTTACTATTAATCTTCTCATCACTCCTTATCACCCATCCCCTCCTACTTGTGACGATGACTGTAACTTTCTCCCTTGTATCTTATGATTCATATTGACTGTTTCTAAAGGCCGTGTCACACTGCCCAACGGATACAAAAAGGACACAACGGAAGAGAAAAATGTTACATCCGTTGTATCCATGCTCAAAAGGGGTGAAAATTTGCATAATTGGAGCGGATAACACGGACGCGGGGAGGACACAGGGTGGATGCAAAGTGGATGCGGAACGGAAACTCAGCGGATGGAAGCAGATGGCGCATCTGCTAGGCTTCCGGGGGGGCTCAGCAAAGCGGACGCGGAATGGAAACAACGGATGCAGAATGGATGCACAGCGGAAGCCTAGCGGATGCACAGCGGAAGCCTAGCGGATGCACAGCGGAAGCCTAGCGGATGCACAGCGGAAGCCTAACGGATGCCTGGTGTTAATTGCGCATGCGGGGGGGATGCACTGCGCAAGCCCCGTGGATATAAAGGGAAGCAGCTCGCATGTGGCCAGCATTTGGAGGAAAGACCTGCTGCTGGATACCTCGAGTTCTTGCCTGCATGTCTGCCTGCAAGCCTTGTTGCCAGCCTGCCTGCAAGCCTGCCTCCCAGCCTGCCTCCCAGCCTCTTGGGCAGCCTCCCTGCCAGCCTTGCTGGCAGCCTGCCTTCCAGCCTCCCTTCCAGTCTTGCTGGCAGCCTGCCTTCCAGCCTCCCTTCCAGCCTTGCTGGCAGCCTGCCCTCCAGCCTCCCTGCCAGCCTTGCTGCCAGCCTGCCTTCCAGCCAGCAACCCCACAACCATGGGGAAGAAGCGAAAGTCTCAGCAACCTGCCGCCATCCCTGGCAAGAGGGACAGGGCCACCCTCCCGCCCTATGTCCCTGACTCATCTTCTGCTGGGGCTTCTGCTGCTTGGGCTCGCTCTTCTGTTGCTGGAACTTCTGCTGTAGCTGCTCCTGGCAGTGGTTCTTCTGCTGCTGTGTACTCTGCTGAAGCTGCTCCTGGTCCTGCTGGTCCTGCTGGTCCTGCTCGTTCTGCTGGTCTTGCTGACCCTGCTGCTGGTGCTTACTCTGCTGCTGATGATCCTGGTCTTGCTGCTGCTGCTGCTGCTGCTGCTGCTGCTGCTGCTGCTGATCCTGCTGCTGCTGATGATTATGATACTGCTGGTGATTATGCTGCTGCTGCTGCTGCTGCTGATTATGATCCTTCTGGTGATGCTGCTGCTGCTGCTGCTGCTGTTGGTGTGGAGGAGCAGCCCCTACAACCTGGAAGCCCCTCTGATGAGGGCCCATCTGGTCCTGCCAAAGGGAGGAAGAGGCGTATGCAACAACAGGAGAGGAGGCAGTACTACATTGAGGAAGCGCACGAGGATGAGGTGCTGGAGTGGCTGAGAGAGAACGACTATCTGTGGCGGAAGGGACACCGGCTGTACAGGGACACCAAGCGGAAGCAGGCTGCTTGGAGAGAGAGGGCGGAGAGTCTGGGCTACACATCGGATGTGCTCCTCGGCTGGTAGAAGCACATGCACACCTGGTACGGGAAGCTGCACCTCAAAAAATCTGGCCAGGCCAGGGGTAAGCTGACGGACAGAGAGACCTACGTCATGGCCAGGTGCAGCTTCCTGGAGGGTGAGATCCGCCACCAAGGAGCACCAGGAGCCCAAATCTCTACCCTCTCTCTCCGGCAGCCTGCTGGGAGCCAGTCCTCTGGCAGCCGAGAGTCAGTCCCTGCCTCCATGCAGGTATCTGTGGAGCGTGCCACGATGGAGAACCCCCGGGCAGGTGTTGAAAGCCTGGTGGACAGCGAGGAGGACTCCCTGATGCGGTGGGAGAAAGGAAACATCGAGTCTACTGCTGCCGAAGCCGCATCCACCCACACCTTTGACTCCACAGTAAGGCAGAGAGCCAGACCGCAGGAGGGGCAGAGCCACAAGGTCCTGGTGGAGATCAGGGACTCCACCCGCACCAGCATAGGTCTCCTCTCTCAGCTGGTCCCCATCGACTCCTCCTCCTCCAACCACAAGCCCTTCCTCAATTATGTCAACCAGACCCTCAAGGAGATGGCGGATCCCCAGTACCAGGTGGTGAAGGAGAGGATCACCATGCTGCTTAACAACCCTCCAGACCCAGAGGAACCTGCTCCCACCCAGTCCAGGTCTGCTCCTCCACCCCAGGAGATGTCCCTCCCATACCAAGGCTTCCCACAGCCCCTCACCTACCAGGGCTACAGCTACCCGGAGGTCCAGCAGCACAGACAGCAGCCCTTCCAAATGCAGGCACAGAGTCATCAGGTGACACCGTTGCGACTGGTTCCAATGATGCCACCGATGCCAACCATGACAATAATGCCACCCACGACAGCGATGCCAGCCATGCCAATGATGCCAGACACGCCAGCCCTCACCACGCTGCAGACCAGGCAGCCCCACTACACTGCTCCTTCCTCCATCCCACAGCCAATCCCGGCCTCAGAATATCTGTCCTCAGTACTGGGGCTGACACCCCATGGCATGGAGGAAGGACCTCTCAGCATCATGGGGCTGAGCCAGCTGTCTGACACCTTCCTCAACACACCGTCCCCTGTTGTCCTCTCGGGGCCAGGCACTCCAACAACACCTCAGACCAGCACTGCAGCAGCACCCACCTCCACAGCACATGCACCCTAACACCTTAGACTGGGCACACACCTCCGAGTGACCAAGAGGAGTGCCAGAGACTGGCTACCTGGATATTTGTGGACTTTATTTGGACACTTGACTTGGGTCATGTTTATTTTACAGCTTGTTATTAATAAAGTTTATCTTTGTTTCACACGCTTGCTTCATTAATTTTTTTCTATAAAGTCTGGGTGGAAACTTTTAGAAATGGTTTACCCCTTGCATGCTTGTGGGATGGGTTAAGATAGCAGTAGGATGGGCAGTGATACCTTTGGGATGGGTTAAGATAGCTGTGGGATGGGAAGGGATACATGTGGGATGGGAAGAGATACCTGTGGGATGGGCAGGGATACCTGTGGGATGCGCAGGGATACCTGTGGGATGGGCAGGGATACCTATGGGATGGATAATAGATGTGGGATAGATAAACCTCCAGTGCAAGCATAGTGGGACCAACGACTCCTTGGAAGGAAATCTCTATGGACTTTATAGTAGAACTACCGAAAGTGGTGGAAACACGGTCATCTTGGTAGTGACTGATTTGTTTTCCAAACAAGTACATTGCATACCTTGTTCCAAGATTCCCTCTGCTAAGACGCTGGCTAAACTATTTATATCACATATCTACAGGTTACATGGCGTCCCGGAACGCATAATCTCTGACAGAGGGGTCCAGTTTACTTCAAATTTTTGGAAAGAGTTCCTGAAGTTAATAGGCTCCTCCCAGGGGCTAAGCTCTGCCCACCACCCCCAAACCAATGGGGCTTGTGAGAGGACTAACACAGTGTTAGAACAATATCTCAGATGTTACATAAACTATCAACAAGATAACTGGTCTGAATTACTACCATTTGCTGAAGTGGCATACAACAACTCCGTACACAGCAATACTGGATTTACTCCATTTAAAGTGGCTTCGGGACAAGATTTCGTTCCCATACCTGAACTTCCTCGTGAAAAGCCAAATATCCATTCCTTGGATGAATGGATAACTCAACTCCAACTAAACTGGCCAGTAACACGCAAAGCATTAGATGAGGCCCATCAAGCTCATAAGAAATTTGCTGACAAGAAAAGATCCCCACAGAAGAAATATAAAGTGGGCGATAAGGTTTTCCTGTCCACCAGATACCTGCAGACCACTCAAAAGTCAAAGAAGCTTGGTCCTAAATACGTTGGTCCATTCACAATTGAACGGATTATAAATCCTGTAACGGTCCAGTTGAACTTACCAAAAACTCTTCGACGAATTCATCCGGTTTTCCATGTTAGTTTGCTAAAACCTGAGCGTACTTCTGACCTAAGGCCCATTCAGACTGACTCTCCCATACCAATATTAATTGAAGGCGAAGAACATTTTGAAGTTAAAGAAATTCTGGATTCTCGCAAATGGAGGGGTCGACTCCAGTATCTTGTAGCCTGGAAACATTTCCCTTCTTCACAAGCTGAATGGGTTAATGAGACCGACGTTAAAGCCCCTAAGTTGATCAAAGCATTTCGTTCCAAGTATCCTGATAAGCCTTAGGAGTGTATTGTTTTGAAATTGTTTAATGATTAATAATTGTCTTTATATTCTCTCCTCTCTCTCTCTTCTAGGACTTCTAGGAGTGATGATTTCCCTTTTTCTAGGAGGGCCGAATGTCAGTCTTCAAGATCCTCTGCTATTGCTTTGCATCTTTTCGACTGCCATGAGTAACGGGGGGGTGGAAAAGGGAGGTAGGAATAGCTGGGGAAGTGAGCTGGAGGAGTTACATTCGTCTGATGTATAAATGGAAGGGGGGAGCATAAAATAGAGTTAGGTTTCTATTTCTTGCTTAGCTTTCTTCTTTCTCTGCGCAACTGCAACCCGTTATCAAACTATGCCAAGGTCAACGGACAGAGGCCTCATCATCACCTGAAGATGCCACATGATCATATCCACAACTTCTAATTGGAAGTGTCAGTTGAACTATTGGGGGTGGGAACATTTCCATCATTTTCTATATGTGAATTGCGCACCTAAATTCTCAGATTCAGAATTCTTTGGTTGCTACCACTTCACTTTCAGTAAAAGATATCTTTTCTCTAAACTAAAGAGTCTAAGTATTTCTTTCCTGGATTTTGAATGGAGCTCCGCCTGACATCCAGGCTGGGTGGGAAGTTGGTGTTTGTCTTGGTCAACCTGGGTGTCAGGCGCTGCACAACTTCGTCAAACATGGCTGGAGGCATTCTCATGAAGTTCTGGAATGCCTGAGTGTCTTTGCTCCTGAGCTCCACCATCAGCTTGTCGTAAATTACGTACTGTGCTCTTTTGGTGAACCATCTTCGGAGCCAGACTTTTTTTGGGTGCCTCCTTTTCTTCCCGTAGTACTGTTCACAGAGACTGTAGATGGTTTCGCAGTGTTTCAGAAGGATGTTGGCTGCTGAAATGATTTTGTCGCAATCCACAGTGGACATGACTGGATGCTGTGGAAGAGGAAGAGGCAGATGAAGGCTGCAGAGGTCTGCACAGCTGGGCTGCTGGTCTGAAAGTGAGATGCAGATGAGTTGCTCCCCTTTTTTATAGGCAGTATAGGTGTCCCTTTGCATCCTCTAGGCATCCTCTCGGCATCCTCTCGGCATCCTCTAGACATCCTTAATATCCGAGATAGGTCCCCTCTGCGGACGTTTTTTCCATTTTAAACGCTTTGTTTCCACTAGGCATCCGTTGTGCATCCGTTCTGCATCCGTTCCGCTTCCTCCCTGCGTCCAGGCGGATGGAGTTGTGCAGATACACAGCGGATGCCTTGCAAATATAGCGGATGTGTAACAGATGCGTAACGGATGCCTAGCGGATGCAGAATGGATGAATTGGATACATTTTCCGCGCAAAAGTTTAGGCAGCCCAAAACTTTTGGAGTGGATGAACGTCAATAAACGGATGCTGGATGGATAGAGAGGAAGCAAAACGGAGGCAGTGAGTACATCGTGTTTTCCAACGGATGGCAAGGTTTTTTGTCTGTTTTACATCCTCTTTGCATCCATTGGTGCAGTGTGACAGGGGCTTTAGTATGATTTGATTGCTTATTGTACCCTATGACTATTATTAAGTGTGTACCTTATGATTCTTGACTTTTGATGAATGTATCTTTTCTATTAAGTACATTGAGAGCATATGCACCAAGAGAAATTCCCTGTGCGTCCAATCACAGTTGGCCAATAAAGAATTCTATTCTATTCTATTCTATTCTATTCTATTCTATTCTATTCTATTCTATTCTA
>BLBF01000005.1:39078485-39104176 GCA_015471245.1 Laticauda colubrina | reverse complement strand
TATTCTATTCTATTCTATTCTATTCTATTCTATTCTATTCTATTCTACTCTACTCCACTCTATTCTATTTAAGTCTGAAAGTTTGGAGATCCCTGCTCTATAGTATAAATGGAAAGGAACAAAGAAAGAAAGAAAGAAAGAAAGAAAGAAAGAAAGAAAGAAAGAAAGAAAGAAAGAACAAAATAAAGAAAGAAAGAAAGAAAAGAAGGAAGGAAGGGGAAGGGGAAAATAGGCTTTGAGCTCTGGGAGAAAAATGAATGGAGAAATAAATAAGCAAGCTGTGTGAACTCAATTCAGTGATGATAAAATATTTTTAAAATTACTGGACCTGGCATGAAGCAATAGTGCTGAAAATTATGTAATACTCCTATATTACTGTAACCAGTGAAGCTTGAGTTTTACTGTTTCAGCATTTCATTTCATTTCTATTTATTTATTAGATTTGTTATGGCTGCCCAGTCTTTAAATAGACTGCAAAATTCATTATTTTACTTCCCAGAAGTCTTGTGCTCCCTGACCCATTCTTATTTTAAGAGAGAATCTAAAAATGACATTGCCAACTTTTCAACTTTTGAAAATGAGGGATAACATGGG
This sequence comes from Laticauda colubrina, assembly GCA_015471245.1. Taxonomy (NCBI): domain Eukaryota; kingdom Metazoa; phylum Chordata; class Lepidosauria; order Squamata; family Elapidae; genus Laticauda; species Laticauda colubrina. The sequence goes on along the minus strand of BLBF01000005.1, from coordinate 39,103,582 downwards.
AGATCCTGGAAAGAAGCATGGTTAGTGACTTTTTATCTTTCTCACTGAAACTTGCTCATTCAGAGATATACTTAGATTTTGTCAAAGGGCAGATCAGTCATGGCACTTTTTAAAATATTTTCGAAATTAGTTCCTGTTTTAACAGAAGGAAGTCCCAATGAACTAGTAAGACTCATTCTCGAGACAGTATGTTTAGAAAGCAACTTTAAGGCCCTGTCACACTGGCTGACAGATGCAAAACGTTTGTAAAAAGGACACAGCGGACAAGCAAAATGTTCCATCCGTTGTTATCCGCTCTCAAAAGGGGCAAAAATTTGCATAACCAGAGCGGACAACACGGAAAGGAACAGACGGGGGGAGGACGCAGGCCGGATAGAAAGCGGATGCTCCACGGAAGCCTAGCGGATGGAAGCGGATGAGAGCAGATGGCACATCCGCAAGGCTTCCAGGGGACCAGAGCAAAACGGATGCGGAACGGAAAGAGCGGACGCCGAGCAGATGAAGCAGATGCACAGTGGAAGCCTAGCGGATGAAGCGGATGCAGAGCGGATGCCTAGCGGATGCCTAGCATTCACTGCGCATGTGGGGAGGATGCATTGCGTCAGCCGCGCGGATATAAAGGGAAGCAGCTCGGAAGCAGGTCACCATTCAGAGGAAAGACCTGCTTCCAGACACAGCTTGCCAGCCTGCCAGCCTGCAAGCCTGCCAACCAGCCAGCCAGCCGGCCAGCAACCCCACAACCATGGGGAAGAAAAGGAAGCCTCTGCCATCTGCTGCCAGCCCTGGCAAGAGGGACAGGGCCACCCTCCCACCCCCTGGCCCTCACTCTGCTTCTGCTGGGGCTTCTGTAGCACAGGCTCGCTCTTCTGGGGCTGGGGCTTCTGCTGCTTCTGCTTCTGGAGGAGCTGATGCTGCTGCTTCTGGCGGTGGTGCTTCTGCTCGTGCTTACTCTGCTGATGCTGCTTCTGGCGGTGGTGCTTCTGCTGATGCTGCTTCTGGAGGAGCTGCTGATGCTGCTTATGGCGGTGGTGCTTCTGCTGGTGCTTACTCTGCTGAAGCTGCTTCTGGCGGTGGTGCTCCTGCTGGTACTTACTCTGCTGAAGCTGCTCCTCGTCCTGCTGGTCCTGCTGGTCCTGCTCGTGCTCCTGGTCTTGCTCGTCCTGCTGGTCCTGCTCGTGCTCCTGGTCCTGCTCGTGCTCCTTGCCCTGCTCATGCTCCTGGTCCTGCTGGTGCTGCTGGTACTTACTCTGCTGCTGCTGATCCTGGTCCTGCTGGTCCTGCTGCTGCTGCTGCTGCTGGTGGTGGTGGTGTGGAGGAGCAGCCCCTACAACCTGGAAGCCCCTCTGATGAGGGCCCATGTGGTCCTGCCAAAGGGAGGAAGAGGCATATGCGAGAACAGGAGAGGAGGCAATACTCCATCGAGGAGGAACGTGAGGGTGGAGTGGCTGAGAGAGAATGAGGATCTATGGCGGAAGGGACACAGGCTCTACAGGGACACCAAAAAGAAGCAGGCTGCTTGGAGAGAGAAGGCTGAGAGCCTGGGCTACACTTCGGAGGTGCTCCATGGCTCGTGGAAGCACACCTGGTACGGGAAGCTGCACCTCAAGAAATCTGGCCAGGCCGTGGTCAAGCTGACGGACAGAGAGACCTATGTCATGGCCAAGTGCAGCTTCCTGGAGGGTGAGATCCGCCACCGAGGAGCAGCCCCTCTCACAACCCTCTCTCTCAGGCAGCCCGCAGAGAGCCAGTCCTCTTCTGGCCAAGAGTCAGCTCCTGTGTCCAGGCAGGTATCTGTGGAGCGTGCCATGACAGAGAACCCCCGGACAACTGCACTACCCATTGTGGAGAGTGTGGAGGACCCCCTGACGCAGTGGGAGCAATGAGAGGACACTTCCACCAGGGAACAACCCACATCCACCCCCAGCTCCACCTCCACAGAAAGCGGGCAGAGAGCCAGACCGGAGGGGCAGAGCCACACTGTCCTGCTGGAGATCAGAGACACCATCAGAAGCAGCGTAGATCTCCTCTCTCAGCTGGTAAACACCAATGTCCCATCCTCCAACCGAAAGCCCTTCCTCACCAACATCAACCAGACCCTCATGAACATGTCAGAATCACAGTACCAGGTGATAAAGGACAGGATCACCGGTCTTCTTCACAACCCTCCAGACCCAGCTGAACCTGCTCCCACCCAGTCCAGGCCTGAGCCTCCACCCCAGGTGATGTCACTGCCCTTCCAAGGCTTTCCACAGGCCCTCACCTACCAAGGCTATGGCTACCAGGAGCTCCAGCAGCACAGGCAGCCCTTCCCAGTCCGGGCACAGGTACATCGGATGCCACCAGGGCCACCGATGCCACTGATTCCACCAATGCCACTGATGTCACTGATGCCAGCCACGCCACAGATGCCACCCACGCCTCACCTCACTCAGCTGCAAACCAGACAGCCCCACTACACTGCTCCTTCCTCCACCCCACAGCCAAGCCCGGCCTCAGAACATCTGTCATCGGTATTGGGGCTGACACCCCATGTCATGGAGGAAGGAGCTCTCAACATCACAGGACTGAGCCAGCTCTCTGAGAGCTTCCTCCACACACCGTCCCCTGTTGCCCTCTCAGGGCCAGGCACCCCAATGACGCCTCAGACCAGCACTCCAGCAGCAGCCACCTCCACAGAACCTGGACCTTTCACCCCTGAAACTGCGCATGCCTCAGAGTGACCAAGAAGAGTGCCAGAGACTGGGTGGCTACCTGTTGACTTTATCTTTGCTTGGGACACTTGGGTCATTTTTCTTTTACAGCTTGTTATTAATAAAGATTATCTTTGCTTCACACACTTGCTTCATTTATTTTATTAAATAAAGTCTTGGTGGAAACTTTTAGAATTGGTTTAAGCCTTTGCATGCTTGTGGGATGAGTAAGGATAGCAGTGGGCTGGGCATGGATACCTTTGGGATGGGTTAAGATATCTGTGGGATGGGTTAGGATATCTGAGGGATGGGTTAAGATAGCTGTGGGATAGGTTAAGATAGCTGTGGGATGGGCAGGGATACCTGTGGGATGGGTTGAGATAGCTGTGGGGATAGATAAACCTCCAGTGCAAGCATAGTGGGACTGTATGGTCCACCCTCCTAGGTGCCACACCGATGGCCCTTCATTATCAATACTAATGCAAGCATTGATCCACACATGTCAACATAAACGCAACTCTTTGTTAAATGCCCTGTTCATTGTAGGGCCACTCAACATACATGGCCCAATGTCATCAGTGTGATGAGACAGGCTGAAGGAAGCATCCATTAAGCATCTATCATCCTGTCTTGCCACTCCACTGCTCCAGCTGGGGAGTTGCACCAGTGATTCAGGAGGTTGCGCTGCTTCTTCCCTTCACATGAAGCTCTGTTGGGGACTTGCACATCCACAGTGTCTATCAGGTTTCGCCCTTGCCTCCATTCACCAGGCTCCATGTCCCCATTGCCTTGTTGGAGGTCCATGAGCCTGTTCTGCAACACTGGGTAGCGGGTGCGCATGAGATTGTGCAGGATGCAGCAAGCTTCCATGATCCTCCTCACAGTCTCTGGGCGATGCTGCATGGTGGTGAGAAGTACCTGGAACCTATTGGCCAGGATGCCAAAGGCATTCTTCACCACCCGCCTTGCCCTGGACAGCCTGTAGTTGAAGATCCTTTCTTCACGGGTGAGGCATCTGGAGGTGTAGGGCTTCATGAGGTAGGTTCTGAGGGAGAAGGCGTCATCCCCTATGATGAAGTAGGGCACATCTTGTGTGTCATTGGGCAGGGGGTCTGGATCTGGGAAGCCCATGATGAGGTTGCATTCCAGCCCCTCCTTGAGGTCACTGGCATTGTATACCTGGGCATCTGAAGCTGAACCGTTGCCTGAAACATCGATGTACATGAACTTGTAGTCAGCATCGACCATGGTGAAGAGGACGATACTGAAGAAGCCCTTGTAGTTGAAATAAGTGGACCCCGACTTAGCTGGCGCTTTTCAGGCTCCAACGGTGCATGGGAAATTCCACCTCTGATATCACTGCTCTGCAACTTTCTTCCAGGCTTCTTCAGTGGAGGGGCACTGGAGAATCACCTCCAGGTATTCTTCGATGATGGCCTGCACCACTTCTGTGACCACAATGCTGATGGTGTTGTGTGGCACCCTCCAGCCATACTGCATGCTCCTGTAGGTGGTCCCTGAGGCCAGGTGGCGCAGAGTGTGTGCCACCTTGAGCCCAGGTTCCAGGCTGGGCCGGAAGTTGGTGTTTGCCTTGGTCAACCTTGGTGTCAGCTGCTCCACAACTTCGTCAAACATGGCTGGAGGCATCCTCATGAAGTTCTGGAATGCATGAGGGTCTTCATTCCTCAGCTCCACCATCAGCTTGTTGTACAGTCCGTACTCTGCTCTTCTCCCGATCCATCTTCGGACCCAGACGCTTCTTGGCCGCCTCCTTTTCTTCCCGTGGTAGAGTTCACAGAGCCTGTAGATGGCTTCGCACTGTTTCAGAACGATGGTGGCTACCAAAAGGACTGTGTTACGATCCATGGTGGACATGACTGGATGCTGTGGAAGAGCAAGAGGCAGATGAAGGTTGCAGAGGTCTGCACAGCAGGGCTGCTGGTCTGAAAGTGAGATCCAGGTGAGTTGCTCCCCCTTTTTATAGGCAATATAGCTTTTCCCCTATGTGTCCTTTTGCATCCTCTAGGCATCCTCTAGACATCCTTAATATCTGAGATAGGTCCCCTCTGCGAACGTTTTTTCCGTCTTAAATGCTTTCTTTGCGAGCTGCATCCGCTTTCATCCTTTCTCCGTCCATGCTACTAACGCTGCGCGTCCGTTCCGTGTCCGTTCCGCTTCCTCCCTGTGTCCGCTTTCTGCTGGAGTGGATTTGAGTTGCGCGGATCCGCAGTGGATGCCTAGCGCATGTAGCGGACGCATAATGGATGACGACGGATGCAGAACGGATGTTCCCCGTATGCCTAGCGGATGCAGAATGGACGCGTTGGATACATTTTCCGCTCAAAAAGTTTTGAGCAGCTCAAAACTTTTTGAGCGGATGAAATGTCAATAGACGGATGCTGGACAGATAGAGAGGATGAAAAACTGACACAGTGAGTTCAAAACGGAAGCATCGCGTTAACCAACGGATGGCAAGTGTTTTTCTCTGTTTTACATCCTCTTTCCATCCGTTGGTGCAGTGTGACATGGGCTTTAGTTAGCTGCAATAAACAGAAGATAAAAACTGCCTTAGTGGGTTTATTATATAGCTGGGAATGCAAGTGTGACTTGTACTTACAGTATACTAAAAATGAAATATCTGCTCCAAGGAGATTACAACTCAGCTGGGACAAAGGAGGGAGGGAAAAAAAAAAAAAGAGGAGACAGAAGTTAACAAGTGATGCATATAAATTCAGCAAATTACCAATGATGTAATTTGTTTTGGAAAGGTTCTTAAAACAAATGACAAACGTGTAGGCCCAGGCTGAGAAATCTGTAATTCATATTTCAGAGAGAGAAGTCAGCATGGAATTATGAAGGTCATTAAAAAAGATAAGATATTGATGTCAATATACCAATATTGCATATTAATATATAACACGAGTAATAAAAAGATTTGGTCAGTACTCATTTTCTGTTCTCTCTGAGTGCTATGTTTATTATTTCTTAAAAGCAATGAAATTCAACGACTTGCTTGCTAGAGTGGTGAAAATGTTAAGACAGGCTATGAAATGTACTTTGTATATTGCTCTCTACTTTAAATGTGATGTACACTTTGCAGAACATCATTGCTCTAGTGCTAAGATTTTTTTTTCTTCGTGAGGAATTCAGCTGAGAAGAAATATTCCTTCCTAAAGGAATATTACTTCCCTATTTTTCTGTTGAAAAATAGAATACAGACATTTTTTAAGAGTGTGCCACAAATATATCTAATCTTCAAGTGAAAATCTTAATCTCATAAGTGATACAAGGTTAGGACCTCTTAGTAATCAAACAATAATCCTATGGGAAAAAGCATAGTGTTAAATATCAGTTTGAAATAAACTTACTAATGTTTAATACAAGTCATGGTACACAAAACTGTTGAAGTTAACACCTAATATTTTCAAAACACTATAGAAAAAGTAAAAAACAAACACACTATCACCACACACAAAACACTGTACAGTCTATGGACCCTGAATTTGAAATCTAATAGAATGGAAAAAAAGGATGACAAGCAAATGAGAAAACACATACTCATTTATGAAATGGCACTTAATCCTGAATCTGTTTTCATGTCACCAAGAGCTTCCATGGTTTTCTGTCTTTACTGTGTGAATACTACCTACCTAGTTCCATGTAGCCCAAGAATGAAATTTGGCCATAGAACAGAATATGCTCTCTCTTAATTCTTGGACAACAGCAGTCACAATAATCAATTTCACAAAAGATCTGTGGAAATAGCAATCAGAGTTTACTATAGAGAAGAAAATTGATAAAAGTGCCAGGAGGGCTGTTATACACAACAGATGAGGAACAAACACACTTAAGATACAAAAATGCATTTTAGTTAAGAAAAAATAACTGGTAAAATTAATGGTAAAATTAAATTGAAGCTGAAACTAATTACCTAAATAGAGAATGAATTGTCCTTCATCAGAGAGTTTCAAGCCATGTTTGATAAAGTTTTCTTTAGAATTGCTGTACCTGAAGATATTCTGCTTTGAGCAAGGATTGGATTAGAGCAAAGGCCTTCTGAAGACAACTTTGGAATTTGTGTTGTGACATCTAAGGTGAGGGGAACCAATCCCATGATATCCCTACCCACAATGCTATGCACAATCTGCTCTAGCTCCCAAGAGACTTTGTAATGACTCATCTCCCATTATTATTTGTTTCTGATCAAATGGAATAGTAGGCTGTAGCCAGGTGCTAGTGTTATTTTCTAATCATATATAAGATTTCCATTAAAAATACAGGTGTAGCAGTGAGTTTCATGATCTCAAGGGAATTTTCCATTGACTTATGGGTGTCACCTTTAGCTTTATGATTTGCTGATTCTATGAGGACTGATGAAAAAAATTGGAATGTATTTAATAAACAGCAATTATTTCAGTCTATTTGTAATGTCAGCTTCAGTCATAGCAATATAACCGAGAAAGGGTTCATTAGCACAAATGAACACCTTTTCATGTTCATGTATAAGGACTGGAATTGAGCAGGAAGCAGGAAATAGCAACTATGGATTAAAATCAAGGCAGGCAAAATGTCAAACAGTCAATTGAGTATACAACTGTAATTCTTGTTTTAATGCCATGCTTTCCTGAGGGTGTTTTCACTCTTCTTTTTTTAATATAAAATGTCCTCAAAAGTTCTCACTCTTCCTTTTTAATATAGAGCTTTTTGAAAAATATTGGCTGGAAATCAGTGGTCCTTAACATTTCATTTTGGTTCTATATTTCCCTTTAGAACAATAAAATGACTTGTCTTCCTGTAAACTCTGAAGTACCTATACTATGAAGCAGAGTTTCTGAACTTTAGAAACTTTAAGGCCCTGTCATAATGCCCAACGGATGCAAAATGGACACAACGGACGAGCAAAATGTTCCATCCGTTGTTATCCGCTCTCAAAAGGGGCAAAAATTTGCATAACCGGAGCGGATAACACGGACGGGGGGAGGACGCAGAGCAGATGGAAAGCAGATGCGGAACGGAAGCCCAGCAGATGGAAGCGGATGAGAGTGGGTGGCACATCCGCTAGGCTTCTGGGGGACCTCAGCAAAGCGGATGCAGAACGGATACAGCGGATGCACAGCAGATGCACAGTGGTTGAAGCGGATGCACAGTGGAAGCCTATCGGATGCACAGCGGAAGCTTAACGGATGCCGAGCGTTAATTGCACATGCGGGGAGGATGCATTGCGTAAGCCCTGCGGATATAAAGGGAAGCAGCTCGGAAGCAGGTCACCATTCAGAGGAAAGACCTGCTGCTGGACGGATTGACAGCCTTCCCTGACCTGCCTGCATGCCTGCCTGCAAGCCTTGGTGCCTGCCTCGCTGCCAGCCTTCCTGCCAGCCTCCCTGCCAGCCTTGCTGGCTGCCTGCCTGCCAGCCTTGCTGCCAGCCTCCCTGCCAGCATTGCTGGCTGCCTGCCTGCCAGCCTTGCTGCCAGCCAGTCTGCCTGCCAGCTTTGCTGCCTGCTTTCCTGCCAGCCTTGGTTCATGTCTGCCTGCCAGCCTTGGTGCCTGTCTGCCTGCCAGCCTTGGTGCCTGCATCCCTGTCAGCCTTCCTGCCAGCCTTGGTGCCTGCCTCCCTGCCAGCCTTGGTGCCTGCTTGCCTGCAAGCCTTGGTGCCTGCCTGCCTGCCAGCCTTCCTGCCAGCCTTGGTGCCTGCCTCCCTGCCAGCCTTCCTGCCAGCCTTGGTGCATGCCTCCCTGCCAGCCTTCCTGCCAGCCTTGGTTCCTGCCAGCCTCCCTGCTAGCCAGCAACCCCACAACCATGCTGAAGCACAGCAAGCCTCAGCCATCTGCTGCCAGCCCTTGCAAGAGGGACAGGGCTACCATCCCGCCCTCTGGCCCTCACTCTGGTTCTGCTGGGGCTTCTGCAGCACGGGCTCGCTCTTCTGGGGCTGGCGCTTCTGCTGCTTCTGCTTCTGGAGGAGCTGATGACAAGCACTCCAGCACCAGCCACCTCCACAGCACCTGCACCCTTCACCCCTGAGACTGACCAACCAAGAGGAGTGCCAGAGACTCATTTTTGCCTTATAGCTTGTTGGTAATAAAGTCTATTTTTGATTCACACACTTGCTTCATTTGTTTTTTTTAATAAAGTCTTGCTGGAAACTTTTAGAAATGGTTTAAGCCTTTGCATGCTTGTGGGATGGGTTAAGATAACTGTGGGATGGGTTGAGATAGCTGTGGGATGGGCAGGGATACCTGTGGGATGGGCAGGTCTACCTTTGGGATGGGTAATAGCTGTGGGATAGATAAACCTCCAGTGCAAGCATAGTGGGACTGTATGGTCCACCCTCCCAGGTGCCACACCTATGGCCCTTTATTATCAATAACAATATAATCAATCATCCACACATGTCAACATAAACACAACTCTTTATTAAATGCCCTGTTCATTGTAGGGCCACTCAACATACATGGCCCAATGTCATCAGTGTGATGAGACAGGCTGAAGGAAGCATCCATTAAGCATCTATCATCCTGTCTTGCCACTCCACTGCTCCAGCTGGGGAGTTGAACCAGTGATTCAGGAGGTTGCGCTGCTTCTTTCCTTCATGTGAGGCTCTGTTGGGGCCTTGCACATTCTGAGTGTCTATCGGGTTTCGCCCTTGCCTCCATTCCCCAAGGTCCATGTCCCCATTGCCTTGCTGCCGGTCCATGAGCCTGTTCTGCAAGACTGGGTAGCGGGTATGCATGAGATTGTGCAGGATGCAGCAAGCTTCTATGATCCTCCTCACGGTCTGTGGGTGATGCTGCATGGTGGTGAGAAGTACCTGGAACCTGTTGGCCAGGATGCCAAAGGCGTTCTCCACCACCCGCCTTGCCCTGGACAGCCTGTAGTTGAAGATCCTCTCTTCACGGGTAAGGTATTTGGAGGTGTAGGGCTTAATGAGGTAGGTTGTGAGGGAGAAGGCGTCATCCCCCATGATGAAGTAGGGCACATCTTGTGTGTCGTTGGGCAGGGGGTCTGGATCTGGGAAGCCCACGATGATGTTGCATTCCAGCTCCTCCTTGAGGTCACTGGCGTTGTATACCTGGGCATCTGAAGATGAGCCGCTGCCTGAAGCATCGACCATGGTGAAGAGGATGATGCTGAAGAAGCCCTTGTAGTTGAAATAAGTGGACCCCGACTTGGCTGGAGCTTTGCAGGCCACGTGCTTGCCATCGATGGCTCCAACGGTGTGTGGGAAGTTCCACCTCTGATACCACTGCTCTGCAACTTTCTTCCAGCCTTCTTCAGTGGAGAGGTACTGGAGGAGCTCCTCCTTGTATTCTTCGATGATGGCCTGCACCACTTCTCTGACCACAGTGCTGATGGTGTTGTGTGGCACCCTCCAGCCGTACTGCATGCTCCTGTAGGTGGTCCCTGAGGCCAGGTGGCGCAGAGTGAGTGCCACCTTGAGCCCAGGTTCCAGGCTGGGCCGGACGTTGGTGTTTGTCTTGTTCAACCTGAGTGTCAGGCGCTGCACAAGTTCATCAAACATGGCTGGAGGCATCCTCATGAAGTTCTGGAATGCCTGAGTGTCTTCGCTCCTGAGCTCCACCATCAGCTTGTTGTACATTCCATCCTCTGCTCTTCTGGCGAACCATCTTCGTACCCAGACGCTTCTTGGCCGCCCCTTTTTCTTCCCGTAGTAGAGTTCACAGAGCCTGTAGATGGCTTTGCACTGTTGCAGAAGGATGATGGCTGCCAAAAGGACCGTGTTACGATGCACGGTGGACATGACTGGATGCTGTGGAAGAGGAAGAGGCTGATGAAGGCTGCAGAGGTCCGCATCGCAGGGCTGCTGTTCTGAAAGTGAGATGCAGATGTGTTGCTCCCCCTTTTTATAGGCAGTATAGGTGTCCCTTTGCATCCTCTAGGCATCCTCTAGGCATCCTCTAGGCATCCTCTAGGCATCCTGTAGACATCCTTAATATCTGAGATAGGTCCCCTCTGCGAATGTTTTTTCCAGTTTAAATGCTTTGTTTCCATGCTGCATCCGTTATGCATCCATTATGCATCCGTTCCGCATCCGTTCTGCTTCCTCCCTGCGTCCGAGCAGATGCGAGTTGCGCGGATGCGCAGTGGATGCCTAGCGGATATAGCGGATGCGTAACGGTTGCAGAACGGATGCAGAACGGATGCGTAGCGGATGCATAATGGACAAATTGGATACATTTTCTACACAAAAGTTTTGGGCAGCTCAAAACTTTTTGAGTGGATGAAACGTCAATAGACGGATGCTGGACGGATAGAGAGGAAGCAAAACGGAGGCAGTGAGTACATTGCGTTAACCAATGGATGGCAAGCTTTTTTGTCCATTTTACATCCTCTTTGAATTTGTTGGTGCAGTGTGACAGGGGCTTTAAGACATGTGGACTTCAGCTCCCAGAATTCTCCAGCCAGCATGGTTGCTCTGAGGTATAACTGCTTCATAATTCATATGTTATATTAGTAGAGGAGGAGGAGCAAAAGAAGGAGACTACTCCCATTGTGCTCATGATAACTATAGGAAAATATCTTTATAGTTTTCCTGGCAAAAATATGAAACTTCCTGCCTGCCTCCCTTCCTCCCTTCTTTCCCTCTTCAAATTCCCAGTCAAGTCTTCTTCAAGAACTAATCAGATCCAATTAAATTTAGCTTTTTTAAGTTTAACCAGATTCCTTCTTCCTCGATCTTTCTCTTCTTCTCTTCCTTTCCATGAATTTTCTTTTCTCTATCAAACTTGTTGCAATGTGTTTTCCTCTCATCAGGCTTGTGGAGAAGCTAATTTATGTTGAAAGCTACTTCACTATAATCAGTTTGGTCCTGAAGAAACTGAAGAAGGAAAAGTAAAGAAGTATCATTGCAACTGAAGAAACTAGAGGCATCCATGGAGGAGGGGTAAAAAAAGGAAGTCAAGATGGTGGCTAAGTGATTAAAGCCCTTCCTTTCTTTTATATATGGGCTGTATGCAACACTCCAAAAAAAAGGGGTGAGGTTTCAATACTCAGAAAAATGTTTTCCTCTTTTAGAAGCTACTCTGATTAACTTGAAAAGCAGAGATTATTTGATTACTGGTTTAAACAGATCCTTACAGGCTGTATTTTTTCAATTGGATGCAAAAAGAAATTAAAAAGGCTGCCAAAACAGATTTGGCTACACAAATGTACAATATGCTGTTTGGATAAGTGTCATGAGAGAATCAATTACTATCTCTGCTATGCCTTCCAGGAAAGCAGTTTGGGGCTGACAAGCCTCAGCTGAAACATTTCTTGGTTTATTTGTTTATATTGCATTTTTCGTTCTTGAGTACAGTTAAAATACACTCAGACAATGAAGAACAAATTCAGGGTCAAATATATGAAGAAATCTCTATGCAAGAAAACTATAAGCTATAAATCACAATGTGTGTATTCCAGAAACCTCTGGCTTTTATTTTATTAGGGAGAAAACACACACACACACACACACGAGACAAACCTTCAGATACTCAATTATCTTTTTTGCCAGGGATTCTGCAGTCCTGCAAGTATTTTTGGCCTGAGACCATATCCCTGCAACAGTTTCCTTGCTTTTGAGTATTAACCTCTTTTGTACATTCATGAAATTGCGGCATTTTTTGTTTGATGACACAGACAAATAGCACTTTACAGCAGCTCAACACCAGATGGTAGTTGCATTCTAATAATAGCACAACATAGTGAAATTGCCTCCTATTTAGTTGTGCTTTAACTGATGTGACAGGAGAAAGCCAGCCACCTGGTAAAGATGGGAAGAGGAATGGAGCTTGGAAAAGCACAGGCCCACCAGCTTAGGAACAAGCAAGCATGTGCCGAATGAGGCCAATGGGAGGGTTCTGAGTATCTACCTTGTTGTTTGTGTGATTCAAAAATATATATGCTCACTAGAGTAGAGTGGATTAGTTATTATTGATTTAGCAGGGCAGAACCTTTATTGTTTTATTTACTTATCTAAAAGATTTATAGTGGCTCATCTTAAGCAACTATGGGCAGCTTACAACCACCAATAAATATAACTAACAAGTCTTGTGTATATTAATTTTAGTGCATTTAATTATTGATTTTGAAAGCTGGGGTGTTTGCTTGGTTTAAATGTATGGGGAGGACAGTGATTTAAATGTATGGACAGGACAGTCCTGAAGCCATTTTGAGCTGAAGCCATTTTTGGGAGCATCTTCAGGGCAGCCACAGCAAGGCTGGTTGGAGCTGTGGGAACGTGAGAGGGGAGATAAAGATAGCTGGGGGATGTGTAGCTAAAATAACATTTTTCCTGTGGGAGCCAAGGATGCTCTACTAGGTGTTGAAGAGGTATGGACAAGAGTACAGAAATATTTCACAAGAAGAGTTCTCCGCTCCTCTACTCATTGCAGAATACCTTATGCTACCAGACTTGAAACTCCAGACCTAGAAAATCTAGAACTATGCCGCCTTTGGTCCGATCTAAATATAGGATATAAAATCATACATTACAATGTCCGACATGCAAATGAATACTTCAGCTTCAATCATAACAATACAAGAGCACACAATAGATACAAACTCAAGGTTTAACTGCACCAAACTTGATTGCAGAAAATACGACTTCAGCAACAGAGTGGTCAATGTTTGGAAAACACTACCTGACTCTGTGGTTTCTTCCCCAAACCCAGAAAACTTTAACCGAAAGACCCTGTCAAACAGCACCAAATGGATGGAAAGAGGATATAAAACGGAGAGAAACACTTGCCATCCGTTGGTTAACGCGATGCTTCCGTTCTGTACTCACTGCCTCCGTTTTTCATCCTCTCTATCCATCCAGCATCCGTCAACTGACATTTCATCCGCTCAAAATGTTTTGAGCTGCACAAAACTTTTTGAGCAGAAAATGTATCCAACGCGTCCGTTCTGCATCCGCAATGCATACGGGGAACATCCGTTCTACATCCGTCGTCATCTGTTACGCATCCGATATATCCGCTAGGCATCCGCTGCACATCCGCGCAACTCGCATCCGCTCCAGCGGAAAACGGACACAGGGAGGAAGCAAAATGGATGCAGAACAGACACAAAGTGTAAGTAGCACGGACGGAGAAAGGATGAAAGCAGATGTAGCTCGCATAGAAAGCATTAAAATGGAAAAAACGTTCGCAGAGGGGACGTATCTCGGATATTTAGGATGTCTGCAGGATGTCTAGAGGATGCAAAAGGACACCGAGCGGAAAACCTATATTTCCTATAAAAAGGGGGAGGAACTCACCCGGATCTCACTTTCAGTCCAGCAGCCCTGCAGTGCAGACTTCTTCAGCCTTGCTCTTGCTCTTGCTCTTCCACAGCATCCAGTCAACTCCACCATGGATCATCACACACTCCTTTTGGTAGCCACCATCATTCTACAACAGTGCGAAGCCATCTACAGGCTCTTTCACCTGTTCTACGCGAAGAAAAGGAGGCGGCCAAGAAGTGTCTGGGTCCGAAGATGGATCGCCAGAAGAGCAGAGTACGGACTGTATAAGAAGCTGATGGTGGAGCTGAGGAACGAAGACCCTCATGCATTCCAGAATTTCATGAGGATGCCTCCAGCTATGTTTGATGAAGTTGTGGAGCGGCTGAGACCCAGGTTGACCAAGCAGAGCACCAACATCCAGCCCAGCCTGGACCCTGGGCTCAAGGTGGCACTGACTCTGTGCCACCTGGCCTCAGGAACCACGTACAGGAGCATGCAGTATGGCTGGAGGGTGCCACACAACACCATCAGCATTGTGGTCAGAGAAGTGGTACAGGCCATCATCGAAGAATACCTGGAGGAGCTCCTCCGGTGTCCCTCCACTGAAGAAGGATGGAAGAAAGTTGCAGAGCAGTGGTATCAGAAGTGGAACTTCCCCCACACCGTTGGAGCCATAGATGGGAAGCACGTGGCCTGCAAAGCTTCAGCCAACTCAGGGTCCACTTATCACAACTACAAGGGCTTCTTCAGCATCATCCTCTTCGCCATAGTCAATGCTGACTACAAGTTCATGTACATCGATGCTTCAGGCAACGGCTCATCTTCAGATGCCCAGGTATACAACGCCAGTCACCTCAAGAAGGGGCTGGAATGCAACCTCATCGTGGGCTTCCCAGATCCAGACCCCCTGCCCAACGACACACAAGATGTGCCCTACTTCATCGTGGGGGATGACGCCTTCTTCCTCAGAACCTACCACATGAAGCCGTACACCTCCAGATGCCTCACCCGTGAAGAGAGGATCTTCAACTACAGGCTGTCCAGGGCAAGGCGGGTGGTGGAGAACGCCTTTGGCATCCTGGCCAACAGGTTCCGGTACTTCTCACCACCATGCAGCATCACCCACAGACCGTGAGGAGGATCGTGGAAGCTTGCTGCATCCTGCACAATCTCATGTGCACCCGCTACCCAGTCTTGCAGAACAGGCTCGTGGACCTCCAACAAGGCAATGGGGAAATGGAGCCTGGTGAATGGAGGCAAAGGCGAAACCTGATATTTACTGTGGATGTGCAAGGCCCCAACAGAGCTTCACGTGAAGGAAAGAAGCAGCACAACCTCCTGAAACACTGGTGCAACTCCCCAGCTGGAGCAGGGGAGTGGCAAGACAGGATGATAGATGCTTAATGGATGCTTCCTTCAGCCTGTCTCATCACACGGATGAGATTGGGCCATGTATGCTGAGTGGGCCTACAATGAACAGGGCATTTAACAAAGAGTTGTGTTTATGTTGAAATGTGTGGATCAATGATTACATTGTTATTGATAATGAAGGGCCATAGGTGTGGCACCTGGGAGGGTGGACCATACAGTCCCACTATGCTTGCACTGGAGGTTTATCTATCCCACAGCTATTACCCATCCCATAGCTATTACCCATCCCATAGCTATTACCCATCCCACTGCTATCCTAACCCATCCCACAGCTATTTCCCATCCCAAAGGTATCCCTGCCCATCCCACAGCTATTACCCATCCCAAAGGTATCCCTGCCCATCCCACAGCTATCTTAACCCATCCCACAAGCATGTAAAGGCTGAAACCATTTCTAAAAGTTTCCACCAAGACTTTATTTAATAAAATAAATGAAGCAAGTGTGTGAAGCAAAGATAATCTTTATTAATAACAAGCTGTAAAAGAAAAATGACCCAAGTGTCCCAAGCAAAGATAAAGTCAACAGGTAGCCACCCAGTCTCTGGCACTCTTCTTGGTCACTCTGAGGCGTGCGCAGTCTCAGGGGTGAAAGGTCCAGGTTCTGTGGAGGTGGCTGCTGCTGGAGTGCTGGTCTGAGGCGTCATTGGGGTGCCTGGCCCTGAGAGGGCAACAGGGGACAGTGTGTGGAGGAAGCTCTCAGAGAGCTGGCTCAGTCCTGTTATGTTGAGAGCTCCTTCCTCCATGACATGGGGTGTCAGCCCTAATACCGATGACAGATGTTCTGAGGCCGGGCTTGGCTGTGGGGTGGAGGAAGGAGCAGTGTAGTGGGGCTGTCTGGTTTGCAGCTGAGTGAGGTGAGGTGTGGGTGGCATCTGTGGCGTGGCTGGCATCAGTGACATCAGTGGCATTGGTGGAATCAGTGGCATCGGTGGCCCTGGTGGCATCCGATGTACCTGTGCCCGGACTGGGAAGGGCTGCCTGTGCTGCTGGAGCTCCTGGTAGCCATAGCCTTGGTAGGTGAGGGCCTGTGGAAAGCCTTGGAAGGGCAGTGACATCACCTGGGGTGGAGGCTCAGGCCTGGACTGGGTGGGAGCAGGTTCAGCTGGGTCTGGAGGGTTGTGAAGAAGACCGGTGATCCTGTCCTTTATCACCTGGTACTGTGATTCTGACATGTTCATGAGGGTCTGGTTGATGTTGGTGAGGAAGGGCTTTCGGTTGGAGGATGGGACATTGGTGTTTACCAGCTGAGAGAGGAGATCTACGCTGCTTCTGATGGTGTCTCTGATCTCCAGCAGGACAGTGTGGCTCTGCCCCTCCGGTCTGGCTCTCTGCCTGCTTTCTGTGGAGGTGGAGCTGGGGGTGGATGTGGGTTGTTCTCTGGTGGAAGTGCCCTCTCATTGCTCCCACTGCGTCAGGGGGTCCTCCACACTCTCCACAATGGGTAGTGCAGTTGTCCGGGGGTTCTCTGTCATGGCACGCTCCACAGATACCTGCCTGGACACAGGAGCTGACTCTTGGCCAGAAGAGGACTGGCTCTCTGCGGGCTGCCTGAGAGAGAGGGTTGTGAGAGGGGCTGCTCCTCGGTGGCGGATCTCACCCTCCAGGAAGCTGCACTTGGCCATGACATAGGTCTCTCTGTCCGTCAGCTTGACCACGGCCTATTGATCAAAATATCCAGTTCTTGGCAGATACTGACAGCTAGCAGGAGCTGGGACTGCAACCTGATTGGACCATGTGATGGACATTTAACCTGGGGGCAAGAACTTTGTGGTTTTGATTTGGTGGGGAAAACCTCAGGTCCTTCAGAGTTGGGTTTTCACCAGTTGTGCCAATATGACATTCCTAATAAATTCATATTTTGAGGAAACTCTAGGCCTCAGATTTTTGATTGTTTGGGGTCTGTTACTTGGAACCCTGACACACAGTGATTGTGATCTTACCATGAGAGGTGGGTGCTTCCCTATGAGCAGAAGAGACCCAGATTCTTGTCTACCATCAGTCACAAAAGCTCATGAGGTGCTTTAGGGTCAATCTTACTCTTTGAGCCTGGTTTCCCACTAATAAGTAAATAAACAGACATATTGACATTAACCCAGTCTACCAATCACTGAAAATGAAAGAACTGCATCAACACACACAAAAAATCAACAATTCTGAAAATAGCAATTAAAATGAACTAACAGGCAACCCCCTACAGAACAACAAAAACCATAACCCATCAGCTCACAAGAAATCAGACCATGTCTCAGTAACAACAACCAGCCAATCAAACAATCTGAAACCAGACCATGATTCAGAAGTAGTCAAACAACATCTACACTAATTTGCATCACATAAAAAGGTATTTAAAAGCCAGTGCTCTGACAGATGAACACAATTAAAAGCGCACTGACAATGCCTCCTTGAATGTTGATGAAACGTTTGCAATCAAATTGCCAAGCTTGGAGCTCAGAACAACAGCCATACAGAAAATGTAATATGATGGTGTAACACATAGGCTTGAATGTTCAAAACGTTTTGCCTTCCAAATGTCAACTCTTTCTTTGCAAACTATACAATAGTGTTACATATAAACAGCAAAAGAATAAATTGCACAATGTTATTTCAGATTTAATGCATCCTGCAAGTTGAATTCCTTCTCTATTGCCTGAGGTATAGACTTTAGAGAAGCATGATGTGAAATTGGGAGAATGAGTCATCTGGAAATATAAATCATGGTATGATTACATAAGATTATTTCATGCAAAGGATTGAGAAAATGAGAGGCCATAATATACGTGGGCATCCAGATTGGCCTGTCAGTCAGAAAACCCACAATAGTTCTTGTTTTGCTGTGCTAAAAGACATGGATCTTTAGAGCAAGCTGGAGCACACTATGAATACAACAGTTGGCAGGAACTATATTGTTTCATTGGTAGGCAGAGGGCTGCATATATATTTCTTATATACAATATGTGCCTGACCTCTGTCAAGTAGCTTTCTTTTTGCGCTTGTGTCTGCTTTTAAATCAAGCTCTAAAACACACTTTAAATTGGGCAAGTTAGCAATTTCTGGATCATCAAATAAACACATTCAATTACAAAATCTGAAAATAAGGTAAAAAAGAAGGTCTTCAGTTGTGCATCATTTGTCTCTGTTAACTTTTTGTTGTATAAAGCGATGCTAATTTGGAAAAAATATTGTTTATTTAAAAACACAATAATGCATCTTATCAAAGCAGGAAAGATGTATTGGGAGAATTCTGAGCCTATCTGGTCTCCTTGTTTTCATCAAGCCTTTTCTTATTTTCCTTCATCTATATGTTGAAGGGCCCATAGTTATGGAATATTATGTTCTAGTATAAAACAATCCATATATATATGGAAGTAGCTAATTCTGTATAAATCCAACAATGAACTTCATTGTAACAATTCAAGAGAATAGTATCAGTTTGGTAATGCTCTGCAATCACACATATTATACTCAATGCCCCTGAATATGAAAAAATGTATAATATGAGTATAAAATGAGTATAATATGTGTGATTCCTGAGATTCTTAAACAATTTCAGTGTGTTTTCATTTAGCTTTTCAGAAAGAGGAGGAAGAGAGCTACAGTAGTTTCTTTCAACTGATGCATTAAATTTTCCAATTTGTTGTAGACTGCACACTCAAAAGCCTTTGTATTAAAAATTATAGGGCTACCAACTCTGTATGTTAGGAAACATTTTAAAAATGCAAATAATAAAAACCCCAAATAAAAGCAAATAACATAAGAAAACCATATACCCATTTATAGTGTCAAAATCAAGATTCACCTCATGTTATTACATAATGATGGCTCAGCAGTATTTTATTCCAGCTTCTGTGGAAAGAACCAAATCTTCAGAAACTTTGTAAAGTCCAGCATCTGAACCTTGTAGAGATGTATCCAGCAATGGATTCTTAAGGGTAGGTTGGACCACTGCCTCCTCCAAACTGACACCGTGATACCCTGACTCAGCACTGGATTCACCACAGGTTTACTTCAACTACGTACTGTTTCCAAGGTTGCTTTAAGCAACTGGGTCTAATTCACAGGTGGCCACATTCAAAGGATCCTGTTCAATGGCTCTAAAGTCATATGCTCAGTTTCTTCCCAGACAGCTTTTCAACATTATCCATCAGATTTTTGGAATAGTCATCACAGAAGACCTTAAGATGTTCCTCCAATTTTTCTTTCCTTAATAGGGGACTAGATCACCAGGCAACAATCTGCAGCTGTAAGAACTGAAAAATATGATTATGATGCACTGCAATTATTAATATCACAATTGTTTGGTTGGCTTGTTTCTAGTTTTCTTCTACCAGCACTCCAGGAGTCTGTTCTGTCGTTTTCTTGAAGTCCCCTGATAGAAGACTCTATGTTTCATGAACAAGAAGAGGCTGCCAGACACAATCCAATCTAAGGTACAACATCACTCTTGAAACCCAGTGAAGCCCATCTGGGTTCTAGACCAAACCATACAAATAGGTCCATCTAATGTGTGCTAGGGAGTTAGAATGAGAGAGCTCTATTGCAATCAGAAAGTGATCCAACTAAACAAAGGGCAGATATTAATATTCCATCCAAACTATTACATACAGTACGTACTGCCCAAGACAAAAGCTAGTTTTTTTTGTGTGCTCGGTCCTCAGTGCTCTGGCTTGGCCAGGAAGTCCTGAGTTGGTTCTGCCTCTGCACCTAGGAAAGGTAAGTTTAATTTCTTTATTACCATAATTTTGTATGAATTTTGTATTCCTTATGAGTGAATATGCATAGGATTTCCATCAATCACAGGCCACAGGTTTTTTTTTAGATGCCACAGGACTGCTAATAGCACAAACATGTTATTTTAATATTCCTCCCACTTAGTTTTTCCAAACTATTGGCTCACATGGATACTGTGGAAGATATAATCAAGTGTCAGCCAATGTTTCTGGTTTCCAGCAGAGCAGAATGATAATGAGATGTGGCAGAATCTGTGGAACACAAGGGAAAAGAAGCACATATAAGGGAGATTTATCTCATGTGCCCAGTGCATACCAAAAACAGCTGCTGCAATTAAAAAGTAATTAGGGACATATTAAAACATTTGTGGAGAAAACACATGGGGCTGTGGAATGGCACAGCACAGCAGGGAAGACAAGCTAGCTCATTTCTTAAAATATAATAATGTGTGTAGAACATCCACATCTCCATTCATATCATTTAGCATTAGGTTAACTACTGCTAACTTCAATACAGAATTATTTGTCAATGTAGCTTTTCAGTGTAGCACAGGGGAGCACTAATGAAATTAGTCAATTTTCCCAAGACAAAGCTAAATATTCTGTCTTCTGTGGTCTGCTTACAACCATTGGAGACTTCAACATTAAGGATGGCAGTGGGAAAAAAATCCACACATCTGAAAGCATCATTTAATGCCTAATGGTTCAGGAGAGATTATAGTTCCTGTTTATTCTAACAGACTTTACAGCTGGCATCATCAGACCTTTGGAAATTATTCATAGCTTTTATCTAAATGTGTCTTAGAGGGAAGGTGTTAAAAATAGTCACATTTCACTAGAAATGTGATGGAAAGGCATTAAACAAATCACATTTCACTAGATGAGGTGGAAAATATAGGAGTGTCCCAGGAAAAAAAATATTATATCTATGTGTAAGGAATTGGTCTCAGCATTTCTGGGAATGTCTGTATGTAAAAGAAGGGCAGGGACTGTATTGGTATAACCATGGCATCATCTTGACTTTATTGACATTCCCATCTCCCTGTCATCCTGGCAAATGCCCATTTTGCTCTGTGAGAAGATGCCAGAAACAACCTGAAATTAAAACATGATGACTTGGCCCCTTCTGCCCTCACTAAAACCTAGTAGCAGAAACATGCATTAGGATAACTTGTTGCTTTCCAAGAGGAGCCATTGAAATGAAGCATTGGGAAAGAAGAAGCTAGGAAAGAATTTTCAATGTATGACTTTATATCACCAAGCAGCTAATGGAAGATGAAAGATTATTTTTATTAGCATTTCAGAGTTCATAATATCTAATTTTAGTATTAATGGCACCTATTATAACTCAGTAGAGAGAGCATCATATAATCAATGTTCTCTTCATGTACTTGTTAAATTTTAAACAAACATTCTATGAATATGAATGAGAAGAGTTGCAGAATTAAAACTTATTTCACCACAGGTGTTTTTTTATCATCACTTTTATTTTACAGAATCTAAATTTCCCTAGTGATTGTGAATAAAATTAGTTTTCAGTTCTACAGTCCCTTCTAGATCTTTGAATCTCCAACTTCTTCCTTGTTTCAGCACAAGTGGCCTCTCTTCATTTACTAATCTTTCCTCTGAATTCCCATGAATTTTTGTTCACTTTGCTTTTCCTCCCTTTCTTCCCTCACCATTATAATGTTTGCCACCTGATATTTGCAAAAGGTATGACACTGGTTGATTAATAAATAAAGAAAACAGGGACACATTATCTTTTAGAAATGAAATTTAATTTTAAAAAGTCTTAGGATATAAAGTTGAATGGCATTAAATAAGATTTTTAGCAAAATCCCGAGACCCCCTACCCTTCAATATATTATTCAATCAGATTAGTGGCTTGTAAAAGGATTAACGGTACATTGATGATGATGATGACCACAATGATGATGACAATGATGATATAAAGAACAATATGAACACACAGCTTCTAACACATCAAATGTTCCTCCTAGGACAGTGGTTCCTAACTGGCAACAGAAGTGGCAGTGATGGTGGGGGAAGGGGATGGTTTTGTATGTGTGCCCGTCACTTGCTCAAATAGAGCTTTGTATGCTTGTACACTCACACACCCAATGGGTCATAGCCCAGTATTGGGCCACAGCCCAGGGGTTGGGGACCTCTGACCTAGGATGTCATAATACAGTGACATAGTATCTGGTATTTACATAGTATAGTATTTCTCAATCTTGTCAATTTTAAGCAATGTGAACTGCATGTCTACAATTCTACACAGTTTGCAGATTTGAGATTCACACATCTTAAAGTTGCTATGGTTAGGAAACTGCTCCAGAGAATATCTCAATCCTAGGCACATCTAAAAATTAGGTGAAAGCTGCATGTCCAATAAAAAGATACCATCAAGATAGTAAAATGCAACATGAAGCACTGCATAAATTTAGATATCATGGAAGGACTAGACCCAAGAACATAGAAGCCATAAAATGAACTTTATTCAGTTGTTCACATCCATGAAGAAAAGCCACAGAAGGCATAACTATTGCACAGGCAAATCTCTGTTCTTTGTCATCAAAGATCCAAGTTTAGATTTAGACTTTGCAAATGTGTAAGTTTGGAACCTGTGAGATATTTCTAAGAACTCGAATCATACCACAATGTTTTGTATGAATTAGTGAGTTAATGATTCTGTAATTCTTTCTCCTCACTGAGGAGGCTTTAAGTGGTGAAAGAATTGCTGGCTCATAAATGTTACCTGCCCAAGCCATCTGTCTTACAAATGATCTTGTATGTATAGCTATTATTTCAGTCAGACACCAGCAGCTTCATAATTGTTCATGGCCTTGGTGAAGAATAGTAGCTGTCAAAGCACTAAGAGTGTTATAGCTTTTAACAGACCTGTTTGCAGCTTGTCTGAAAGGCTGAGGAATGGCATGTGGGAAACAACCAGAATTGATTGCAAAGCTGGAAATGGCATCTTGATTACATTTTGCTTTGCTGTGCAATAGTCTCACTGGAGGAAAGAAAAAGGTAGCTTACTATATCTGGTAAGACAGAAATATTACTGAATAGAGGCAGAAAAATTAATTCAATCCATCGCTCACCCTTTCCAGACTCATCTCAGGATGAAGAACCAGAGAAGCAATAAACAATGAATACTTCTGTGTTTCTTTTAATCCTACTAGATTTCAAATATTGGTTGAAATCCAATGATAGTGCGAATTATTATTCGTGACAAAAATGCAATAGGCAAATACATATTTTAGACTCAGAGGAGCTGATAAAATCACTTTTTCAGGCAGAAATTATAAAGATCTTTGTTAGAAAATAAAGCCCCTGTCACACTGCAGCAACGGATGAAAAGAGGAAGTAAAACGGAGAGAAACACTTGCCATCCATTGGAAAATGCGATGTACTCACTGCCTCCGTTTTGCTTCCTCTCTATCCGTCCAGCATCTGTTTATGGACGTTTCATCCGCTCCAAAAGTTTTAGGCTGCTTAAAACTTTTGCGCGGAAAATGTATCCAGTTCGTCCGTTCTGCATCCGCTAGGCATCAGCTAGGCATCCGCTGTGCGTCCACTTCATCCGCTGTGCATCCGTTCTGCATCCGTTTTTTCCGTTCCGCGTCCGCTTCACTGAGGTCCCCCGGAAGCCTAGCGGACGCGCCATCCGCTGTGCTTCCGTTCCACATTCGCTTTGCATCCACCATGTGTCCTCCCTGCATCCGTTTCATCTGCTCCAATTATGCAAATTTTCACCCCTTTTCAGCACGGATACAATGGATGTAAGATTTTTCTCTTCCGTTGTGTCCTTTTTACATCCGTTGGGCAGTGTGACACGGCCTTAAGCTGCACACTAAGATTTAGAATAAACATATTCCAGACTTTCTCCTGCAGTCAGCTTTATATTAGAGAGGATGGGATTTCTGAAACTAATTGTTCTGGCTTCTAATGATAGGATATGACTTTCCTAGAATCCTCTATTTTCTAGAGCTTTGGAAATTTAAATAATACTTCTCAGGTTTATTGTAATAATTACCACTCTTTGTTATTTTTTTCCTACAAAGAACATGAATGTTAAGAATTTGGGTGGAATTTGTGAGGTTCCTTTTTGCTTTGTGTTTTATTTTTAATATCTATACCTTTATTTCTTCTCTTCTTGGAGACTGTGTGGACAAATCTTGCAATTTTCCTGGCAAGGGTTAAAAAGTGGTTTCCCATTGCTTCCTTTCTGGGGCTGAGAGAAAGTGACTGGCCTGAGATCACCCAGATGGTTCTGTACCTAAGGCAGGACTAGAATTCAGAGTCTCCCAGTTTCTAGTCTAATACCTTAATCACGACCCCAAATCGGTTCTTAATATCCATACTACTCCATTATAAAAATTTTCCTCAATTATTTACCGTTGTACAATTGTTACTCCCAACTGGGCTTTCTTTGTTCTTCCTTGAAGACATTTTGCTTTTCATCCAAGAAACTTCTTCAGTTCCTTTTGAAAAAGTGCCTTTGGGACAACCATGACCTGGATGACTGAGAATTTTGCATACAACTGTTACTGTTTTTATGTAACAGTAATCAATTAAATCAGTAATTATGTAACTGTTACTGTTTTTATGTAACAGTAATCAATCAATTATGTGGTAATCAATTAAAATCAATGTTGGATATTAGTTAGACACAGGCCACATCATATTCTTTATTCCCCTAGCGCCATTCCAATTTTACCTGTAGTTATATATATATATGTGTGTGTGTATATATATATATATGTGCTGTTTAGCTTCCTTCGGGTATTATCCCATGTCATTGTAGTTCTGTTAAAGTTGTAGCAACGTTTCAGCAGAATCTCATCTGCCATCTTCAGGCTTCTGTATGGATATGGGTCTTACAGCTCCTGGTTTTAAATTTGAGGCTGGTCCATTCTGATTGGTTGGGAGCCTGGACCTGTTTCATTGGACTTGGAGTTTGATTGATTGGTGTTCCTGGTTTCTTCTGTCTGTTTTGTGGCTTTGATTGGCTGGCAACA
>BLBF01000005.1:39044677-39078085 GCA_015471245.1 Laticauda colubrina | reverse complement strand
ATATATATATATATATGTGTGTATTTTTTTTTATAATATTTTTATTTAAATTGAGTATTCTGAGTTTTTGCCTCTTGTCTCTGAATACTGGATCTTGAAATCCCTTAGCTTCTGCTGCATCAACCCTTATACAATCAATTGTGCACTACAGTTTTTGCAATGTGGCATAAATGATGTCATATAAATAACACTCACTAAGGAAGAAAGTAGAACAAAAGGCTCAAATGCATTTCATTCATTAAATCTCTGTAGCCTAAGCAGCTATCTTTCTTACTATATATTTGCCTGGTTTCAATCCAAAATGCACTTCCAGTTCATAAGTGATTTTCATATAAATTGCTTTTAAAATATCAGGGGGCTAAGAGAAATCCCCTTCTCAAACTCTTTAAACTGTACAAGCTACAGTTGTACTTGCAATCATATCCCAGACATTTTGCATGAGACAAATTGATCATAAAGCAATTTTATGAGGGTGGGAAATCTCCATTTCTCTTTTCTGCAAGGAATGTACTTCAATTGTGTTCCTTTTAATTATTTAAACTATTCTTATGTTCTGCTTAAAAATAATTCAAAGTCACCCACAAAGTTTGTGAAGTCATAACTTAAAATGAATGTTATTTAAACCCACAAATAATAAATAAATTAAATAATAAACTTTTCTGGACTTGTCTTTCTGAATTTTTCCATATTTTTTCCTTAAGGGAAGAAGCCAGTAACATACCACCTGCTATGTCCACCAAGAACTTGACATATGAACCGGAAGTGTGTACTTACTAGGTAGACAAGCATGGAGTAAATATTTCAAGGAATTCATTTGGGCCTCCTAAGCCCAGTTTCACCTAGCTAGTGAGCATATGCAGTGTATTGATATAAAGTTATTAATTGTATGATAACAGGTCCAATTTGGGATCAGGAACCTCATGAGATAAAGATAAGTGGAAAAGTATAAGTGGGAAAGTATCTGAACACCTACCTGTATTCCACTGTTTTTTTAAAAGTATTTCTTCAGTCTTAAAACTCTTGAATTTAAATTTATTAAAAACTCTTGACAGTGAATGTGCTGGAAGATGTATATGTAATTTGAAATCACAATGTAATCAGTACTACATTCTTGTCAGAAGCAGTGAAACATTTCTGGGTGGAAAAGATTTGCCAGTGACATCACCATTATCTGGGAGGGAAGAATGCCCAGTTGGGAGGTTCTTTCGTGTCTCCATTAAGTTGCCCACCAAAGTGGTAGTCATCTTCCTACCTGTGGTTGCCCACTTTTGAACTAATGGGTCAACAGGAAATGTAATCAGCGATGAATCCCACATAACCCATATCAATATTATCTTCTTTTGCATGAACTATGCAATTTACTTTATTTTATCCTTTTGAGAGCACATGTCAACACTTTTAAATAGCTTATTTTCCATGTGTGAATTCTGTAATTTAGACACAGAGAGTCACTGGAAGAATTATCACACTGTTTTGCTCGAGATCATAAGTGAAGTCAATATATATTTAGAGACCAACAGTCATTCAAAATCAAATATTGTTGGAAGAGGCAGAAGCAGAGTAGAATTTTTCTTTTTTAAAGGGAATAATCTAGAAGCAATCCTTCACTCCTTTTTTGAATTGAGAACCAATGTAAGGTAAAAACACTTCTTCTTTTCCACCTGAGCAAATATGCTCCAGAGGCTTCCTCAACTACACACTCTACCAAAGCCAGTAAAGGAGGAGGTACTCAGGAGAGACTCTGCACACTTCAACCAGAGACCTTGTTCTAATTGACAACTGGATATTATTGGATTCAGCTTTAAATTGGTATATTTCAAATTAAAATAATAGTATAAAATGGGTAAAAAGTACTTGCATAGAAATATGGAGCAAATATCAGCTCTCACAAACTAGGATTAAATGGCAATGGCACTTAGACTTATATACTGCCCTATAATGCTTTACTGCCCTAGGTTGCTTACAATGCCAGCATACTCCCTCCAGCAATCTGGGTCCTCATTTTACCAACCTTGGAAATCTGAAAGGCTGAGTCAATCTTGAGTCCTGTGAGGATTGAATTCCAAGCTACAGGTAAAGCTTGCCTGCAATACTACATTCTAATCACAATGCCACCAGGGCTTAAAATAATGTAAAGAATTTTGCTGGCTAGGGAGTTGTGGTAATTGAAGTCCACATATTTTAAAGATGTTGACTCTGAGAAACATTGGTGTAAAAAAAAAGAACTTCTCTTCAAACTTTCTTAAAATTCAGACAAAAGAATATTAAATGCCAAGCAGGTATTGGGCCTACTAGTGTAAGGAAGCATCTTTTGTATACACTTCACTTTTCAAATTCCTTGTCCTAGATATTGTAAAAATTTAAAATAGTAGAACTACAGACATTCAAAAAGGTTTATAAGTACAACACATCAAAAGATATGAAATGCATTTACAGAAACAGAGCAAACTTAGAAGCTGAGATATAAATGGAAGATTCTTTGCCTAATCCTTGATCTGGCTCATACAGACTCTGTACATAATCTTTCATCTGACTCATACATTTTTCAGATTTATAGATTGCATCTCTAGCAAGCTATAAAAACCAACTTGGCTTGATATCCAAAGAGAAACAGG
Organism: Laticauda colubrina; assembly: GCA_015471245.1. Taxonomy (NCBI): domain Eukaryota; kingdom Metazoa; phylum Chordata; class Lepidosauria; order Squamata; family Elapidae; genus Laticauda; species Laticauda colubrina. The sequence continues at coordinate 39,075,470 of BLBF01000005.1, read as the reverse complement.
ATAGTTTTTGTATTATTGTTTTTTTTTTTAAAAATCTGTCGTTATATATCCAAACTCTTGCACAAAAATATTCTTATTAGATAGGTGACTAGGGTACCGAGACTAAAGATGATCTCTGTTATTTGTTTTTCTCATAACTTATTTTAATTAAATCATTTGAGAACCATTTGAAAATATACCGGTAGTTTCATTAAAACAGTACCTAATAAGGTGTGATACATTTCAGCTGTTTATGGAGAAGTAGAATTGGATATCAGTGGATGTTTTTGTTTTAGGATTATAAGACAAGGGACAGGCACAAAGCAAATAAGAAGAGGTGAGTCTAGAAGAGAGATAAAGATTCCAATTGAAGGTACAACAGAAGAATGAATGGCTTGTTGTTGGGTAGCAGAAGTGGAGGACATCTCCTGGAGCAAAGGTGGAGACTACTATTTCTTACAGTGCCATGCTCACCTGGGGCAAAAATCTACTGTCAATGACTTGACCACCATCAAAGATCATGTGGCAAGAAAAAAGAAAATATGTGGAGGCTATACAAAGACTTGAGGGCCACAAGTAGATAATTGGAACAGCAGCAATGAGAAGGGCCATAAATGCATTCTGAATTAGGTACAGTTTCTAAGTGGTTTTCATGCATTAGAGCACACTGCAATAATATGATCAAGAAGTGACCAATGCATGAGCTCTATGAGCAGGACCTCCCAATCCAGGAATGGGGAAAACTGGTATTACTTATAGTCATATAAAGGCCATTCTACATATGACTCCATCTGCTTCTCAAAAAAGAACTTAGAGTCCAAGGAGATCCCAGATTTTATACTTCTGATTGGGCCAATGTAGCCCCCTTCAAAAATAGATATGATCTTCAGAATTTTTGGGCTTCCAAACCTATATGTGTTACCAATACCATAGTATATCCAGATTAGAATTGGTTGGAGATTGAGGACACCATTTCAGGATGTTTCCTGAATCAGCAATTCTAGCCAATAATCATGCAGAAAGAGAAGTTCAGTGTATAGTGTCACAGATTCAGCGTTTAATGGTATGACCTTGAAATGGAAATAATTATGAACCATGTGCTTCTTGGGATATCTTATAAGAATCACTGTAAAAAAATGTGGGAAAGATTGTTTACTTCCCTAAACCTATGATGGCAAAGTCTCTGAGGATAAGGAGACTCATGAAATCTATCATCAATTTACAGAAGGAAGAGCATTTATATTTATTCAGAATTAGATTAGATATGTAAATATCCAGCAATAGATAAGCTGTGATAGTTTTAAAAAAAGTTCAAGAGCAGGTGAGATCATTCAGAAGATGAATGTTCCAAAGTGATTATTTTATCACTGGCCTCCATAAAGGTTATTTAGCCTAAAAGTAATTATTGACTTGTGACTATAACTGAGATTCAAATTTTTGTTATAAGGTATTACTGTTAAGTTGTTTTGATATTGCTTGTAAACTGAATCACCATGGTTATTATGTGAATCCATTCTTTTAAATGGGCATGCTGGAAAAAAAGCAAAAAGGCCAGAAACTGTCAAAAACATAACAAATTGTGGTCATGTGATTGTGGGATTGTGGGATGCTGCAACTGGTCATAAATGCAATCTGTTTGCCAAGTACTGAATAGAATAGAATACTTTATTGGCCAAGTATGATTGGACACACAAGGAATTTGTCTCGGTGTAAATACTCTCAGTATACATAAAAAAAAGGTACATTCATTAAGAATCAAGAATCATAACATACAACACTTAATGATAGTCATCGGGTACAAACAACAATCAAATCATACCAAGACACAGTCAAGAGGGAGGGGATGGGTGATAAGGAGTGGTGAGAAGATTAACAGTAATAGTAATGTACACTTTGTACATAGTTGAACAGTGTTGAGGGAAATATTTGTTTAGCAGAGTGATGGCTTTCGGGAAAAAGCTGTTCTTGTGTTCTAGTTGTTCTGGTGTGCAGTGCTCTATAGCATTGTTTTGAGGGAAGGAGTTGAAACAGTTTATGTCCAGGATGTGAGGGGTCTGCAATTTTCACAGCCCTCTTTTTGACTTTTGCAGTATATAGGTCCTCAATTGAAGGCAGGTGGGTTGTAATTGTTTTTTCTGCAGTCCTAATTATCCTTTGAAGTCTGGGTCTGTCTTGTTGGGTTGCAGAACCAAACCAGACAGTTATAGAGGTGCAGATGATAGACTCAATAATTCCTCTGCAGCTCTTTGGACATTTTGAGCTTTCTGACTTGGCGTAGAAACAATATTCTTTGTTGTGCTTTTTTGATGATGTTTTTGATGTTAGGTGTCTATTTTAGGTCATGTGATATAGTAGAACCTAGAAATTTGAAGGTCTCTACTGTTGATACTGTGTTGTCTAGTATTGTAAGAGATGGTAGTATGGGAGGGTTTCTTCTAATGTCTACCACCATTTCTATGATTTTGAATGTGTTCAGTTCCAGATTGTTCCGGTTACACCACGAGGCAAGTTGTATAACCTCCTGTCTGTGTACAGATTCATCATTGTCTTGAATGAGACCAATCACTGTTGGGTCATCAGCAAACTTCAGTATTTTAACAGATGAATCGTTTGAGATGCAGTCATTGCTATATAGGGAGAAGAGAAGTGGAGATAGTACACAGCCTTGGTGGGTCCCTGTGCTGATTGCACAGGTATCGGATGTAATTCCGCCTAGCTTCACCTGCTGCTTCCTGTCTTTTAGGAAGCTTATGATGCACTTACAAGTGTGTTCAGGTATTGCTAGCTGGTTTAATTTACTTAGAAGAGTGTCTGGAATGATGGTACTGAATGCTGAATTGAAGTCTACAAAGAGGACCTTTGCGTAGGTATGTGGAGATTTAAGGTGTTGTAGAATGTGATGCAGAGCCATGTTCACAGCATCATCTGTCGATCTATTTGCTCGGTATGCAAACTGCATGGGATCTAACAGCGGATCTGTGATGGTTTTCAGGTGGGACAGCACAAGCCTTTCAAAGGTTTTCATAACTACAGATGTTAGAGCAACTGGTCTGTAGTCATTCAGTTCCTTGATGGAGGGCTTCTTTGGCACTGGGATAATGGTAGAATGTTTGACGCAGGAAGGAACATAGCACATCTCTAATGATCTATTGAAGATTCCGGTGAAGATAGGGGCCAACTGGTCAGCACAGACTTTTAAGCAAGAAGGAGTTATCTTGTCTGGTCCTGGTGCTTTTCCTGGCTTCTGTCTGTGTAATAGATCTTGTACTTCTTTTTCTGTGATCACCAGAGGTTGTGAGCTCAATGGATTGGAGCCAGTTGTAGGAGGCTTGGCTGCTGTTGGTGTGTTTGAGATGTGGGATGTGGAGATAGGTGGCTGTAGTTTTTTTTCAAACCTACAGTAAAACACATTCAGGTCATCTGCAAGTTGTTGATTTCCTTCTGCCTGGGAAGGAGGTTTGCTGAATCCAGTGATGTTTTTAAGAGTTTTCCACGTTTGTTGGTTCATTTGTTGAGAACTAACTCTAGCTTTTCAGAGTAACTTCTTTTTGCTGCTTTGATCTCTCTTGTTAATACGTTTCTGGCCTGGTTGTATAGCATTCTGTCACCTTTTCTGTGGGCTTCCTCTTTGGAACGACATAGCTGCTTAAGTTTAGCTTTGAACCAAGGTTTATTGTTACTTTATATTTGCAGATTCCTTGTTAGTACATATAAGTCTTCGCAGAAGCTAACATATGATGTTACGGTATCTGTGAGCTCATCTAGGTCTGCAGAGGCATCTTCAAAAACATTCCAATCAGTGCAATCAAGGCAAACCTGGAGTTTCAGCTTTGCCTCATCCGACCAAGTCTTCACTGATTTAATTGTTGGTTCAATGTTTTTAAGTCTTTGTCTGTAGGCAGGTCCAAGGTGAATCATGCAGTGGTCAGAGTGTCCCACAGCTGCTCGTGGTAAAGACCTATAAGTATCTTTTACTGTTGTGTAGCAGTGGTCTAAAGTATTTTTGCCTCTGGTGGGACAATTTACATGCTGGAAATATTTTGGGAGCTCTTTCCTTAAATTTGCTTGATTGAAATCTCCTAAAATGATGGGAAAGGAACCTGGGTGTTTGGCTTCAGCTTCCATTTGATCAGCAAGAGTTCGTAATGCCTTGCTTACACAGACTTGTGGAGGAACATACACAGCTATTAGGAGAAATGAGGAGAACTCACGTGGCTTGCAGTTGATGTGTAAAATGGATTGCAGTTGATGTGTAAAGACTCTAAGTTTTCATCACAAAACTTATATATTATAGTTATATCCTGAGAGCAGCTGTTGATGATATATAAACATAATCCTCCACCCTTTGTTTTACCTGACGTCTCTTCAATTCTGTCTGATCTAAATGTCTGAAATCCTGGGATGTATATGGTGTTGTCCCCATGAATTTGTGGATTAAGCCAAGTTTCAGTAACACAAAGAACAGCTGAATTATGAATATCAGAATTCCATCTATTTAAGAGATGAATTTCATCCATCTTGTTAGCCAGTGAGCATAAATTAGTCAGAAAGATTGAAGGGAAAGAAGTTTTTCTCCCCCTATTCCTTAGTCTGTTTAAAATTCCCTTTCGTTTACCTCATCTCCTCTTCTGGCGTGGTCGCTTCTTTGCCTTCTTTGTTGTAATCCATAGCACCAGGGAATTGGTTAGAATCTCCTCCGCGTTTGCAAACAGGTGGGGATGGGGAATCAGAAAACTGCTCCTTCAGGAAATATTGCCTAATTCTTAGCAGATGGTCTCGTGAGTATGAAATCCGTAGTGAATTGCAGATAATAATAAGGAATAAATGCAATCACATGACTGCAGAGGGGGGCATCAGTTGAATAAGTTTGAGGTTGTAAGTAGCTTTTAAAAAGTCTTTCATAACTTTGAAGAGTCATTAAATAACCCATTGTTAAATTGAGGAGTATTGAGAAAGCCAAGACAAAAAGTAATTCCTCCATATAAGTTGAATACCAATGAGATTGATAGCTGTCTCTCAACAGTAGAGATTACAGCTCCATAGTTTTTTTATTTGATTCTGAGCCATAATGTTTAAATCTGGGCCCAAGCCTGAGGCTTAAACAGGAGCTTCAAGCTTCTAAAGTACACTAGGAACATATTTTGGAAAAGTGACAGAGTCCAAAGGAAGCTGGATTAATTTAATGTGCCCTTAGGATTGTAGTAGTTGAGCAACGGCCATAAACAATTCACTTGCCTCTAGAATGCAATTTGTCCTTGCTGTCTATAAAATTTAATAGTAGCTAAAGCAATCCTTTGGGTAACAGAAGTGTCAGAATTAATCTGAGCTGTTAATTTCTTTGCATTTCCCAGAATCCTGAAAGACTGTTTAATATTTACAACATTTAATTTGCCGCAGTTTTGAGAGTCAATTCCACATGCCTTTTGTTAGAGAAAATTAAAAGGTTATATTTATTATAATTAATGACCAACTGTTTCTCTTCAAAGTAGGGTGCTGGGGTTTTTAGAGGCCTACATAAGAGAGAGAGAGAAAAATTGCTTCTTCTAAATAAAGTAGGGTTGGGAGGTGGTGTCAGTTAGTTTGGCCACTTGGCTGTCAACACTTTGGACAGTTTTAATCATTGCTTTAATACAAAGCAATGTGAGAGTTGAAAGCTCTAACTATATCAAATCCCTTCTTTGTGCATGCTACCTCTAGTTTGCACAGGAGTAGGGAAAGTTTGAACATTCCTCTAGCACAAAGGATCCCCAACTTTTTTGATTCCATGGACTGGCAGCTGCAGCTTTGGTAGTTTCAGTGGCTGTGGAGGAATGGTTTTGTGCGCACAACCTAAATCCTGCCCACACGCAAATGATGTTTTATGCACTTGCCTGACACTTTGGTGGCCATTTCCCAATGGTCAGCAACCTGGCAGCGGTCTGCAGCCCCTGGGTTGGGGATCCTTCTGCTAGCATCCATGTCTCCTGCAAACAAACAATAAATTAGGACAAAACGCCAAGGAAATCAGTTTGTTTGTTTTGAAGCCCATACAGCAATGTTTCATGAGAATATGGTGAGATCATTAAAAGGATGCTACTTGATCAGGTATTATCTCCTGCTAGAGAGGACAGCACTTGGATTGGTCTAAACAGTCATTGGGAAGAAGATAAAGGACAAATCTTCTGTAGCTGCTCAGGATGAAGAATGTCCTCCTGTACCTGGGATAGTTCCAGGTCAGAGATGCCCTGGGGCAAGAGAAAATAAAGTCAGATTTAGGATCAGAGTGAAAAGACTGCCCATTCTTAAAACCCACATAGAAGAATTTAAGCCCCTGTCACACTGCACCAACGGATGCAAAGAGGTGTAAAATGTTAAAAAGAGCTTGCCATCCGTTGGAAAACGCTATGCATCTGTTGTGTACTCACTGCATACGTGTTTCATACACTCTATCCTTTGAGCATCCATCCACTGAGATTTAATCTGCTCAAGAAGTTTTGAACTGCACAAAACTTTTTGAGCGGATGAACTTTCTGCTGTGTACGATGTAAATCAGTGACATCCAAGCAACAAACGTTCTATGTCCGTTTATCATCTGTTAAACGTCCGCTGTATCCTCTCTGCATCCTCTGGGCATCCCCTCAACTCACATCCGCTGCAGCTGAAAACGGAAAGAGGGAGGAAACAAAAGGTACACGGAACGTCTACACAGCGTTAGTAGCACGGAAATAGAAAGGATGAGCAGTGAACGGTTTGCATCCTATATACATCCTCTAGGCTTCCTATGAACATCCCTTTAACATCCCTGCTACATACTACCCACGTCCGTTCTTTTCCTTTCTTTTCCGTTCTGTTTATGCAAATTTTTGCCACTTTTTGGAGCAGATGACAACGGATGGAGCCACCCCCCAAAATGCTCATCCGCTGTGTCCTTTTTGCATACGTTTTGCATCCATCGGCCAGTGTAACCTAGCCTTTAGCTTGCAAGGAAGAACGGAAAGTTGTACATTGGACAGCCACTGAGTGGAATCAGGGTCCAAGCAGAGAAGAGATGAAATAGATAAATATAACAAAGTGTTAACACATGGTTAGAATCAGGTTTTGGGATCGAAATAAATGTATTTGTTTCACATGTAAATGGGACAGGACATTTTAACTTATGATAAAATCAGTTTCAGAACTGAAAAACTTTGAAACTTGCGAACTTGCATGATAGTTACTGGGTTGATAACAGTGGTACAACTTTTCATTCTGATCCTTGCCTTCATCTGTTTTTAAACTGAAGAATAATTATACCACAATCTTTCCCAATCTGTATCATTTTGATGTTTTGGCTACAACTCCTTAGTATTTTAGTTACTGAATTCTCCATTTCCTTAACAACGTATTTTTTTTGCAAACAAATATTCCACATTTTAACAAGGGAATAATAAAAATGATAAAACACAGATGAAGGAATTAGGTATTATCTCTAATGTTAGCATGCTTTCAAATTTCTGTGGATATACTGTATACCACACGTGGTGTTTATTTTCATATATTCTTTTGTCAAGCAAAAATCCATTCTGAATAAATGAGTCTGCAAGGAAAACCTCTCACTTCTGAGTTTTGTTAGCACTTTTTCATGAAAAATTGATATTGAATTTGGTGCAGAAGCAAATTCAAGTGAGATATTAGGATGACACAGCCCTATCACTAATGAAAGCAATGTAGAAGAAATCTTGCACAAATTTGCTTTATAACTCGTCAGTTTATATTGGGAGATCAGCATATACTTCCTTTGAAGCACAAATTGTTTATTATGGCACCAGAGGGAGCAGAAGCAAAACCTAAAGGCAGATATGGAAAGCTGTTACAGACTTTCGCTTATTGTACTATACATAGTATACATATTATATATATATAGTAACAGTTACAGCAACATAGTTTGATTGGATATGCATGATAATGAAGTACGAATAATGAAATAAGTTTGGCACTATGGAGAAAATAGGTCACTGAGTTAGAGAGGTTATGTTCTCTGAATAAGAGTTAATACTAACATATTATTTTCCATTATCTCCTGATGGCCTTACTTCCTAGAGCTATTCCCATCTCTTGGTGCCCCAATGAATGTTCTTTGTATCTAAATGTTTATAGTTGAGCTATATGTAATTAAAGCTGAAATTGTACATCCACTTACCTAATAAGCCCGAATGAAGTCAGTAAGGCTGGTTTCTTTTAAGTAAACATGTATTGCAATGCAAGGCCACAATCATCATATATATGGACTCAAAAGTTTCTGGCAAGATTTACTTATTCACTGAATTTATGTAGCTGAATTTATGAGCCATGGTGGCGGCACAGTGGTTAAAATGCAGTGCTGCAGACTAACTGACTGGTCACTGTCAGTTCGATCCTGACTGGCTCAAGGTTGAATCAGCCTTCCATCCTTCTGAAATTAGTAAAATGAAGACCCAGATTTTGAGCGCAATATGCTGACTCTGTAAGCCGCTAAGAGAGGGCTGTAAAGCACCATGAAGTAGTATGTCTAAGGGCTACTGCTGTTGCCCATTTAACTTGTATGTTACTGACTTCCTAATTCCTGAAGTTTTATTTAATAATTTCCTAAGTAAAATTTATTTATACTTGGAAAAAATGACACATTAATGAAAGATCCATAGTGTTTAAAAGCAAGATATATATTTTTGCTTGCTGGGCAACATGTCACATTAAAGATTTCACATTCCACTTAGACATGTATTTCTATTTAAGGAGAATAGATTCTATGTAATAGAATGATGTGATGTTTCTAGATGGAAAAGTCTACTACAACAAATTAAGGGATTATATGGCAATTCTACGTTTTATTCTATAACACATTCTATATATGTATTTATTTTGCATAAAGGAAGAAGGGCAAATACATGATAGGTAACAATGGAAGGTGACATCTGGACAGCATTATAGTTGCAGGATGAAAAGACTTGTCTGGAAATACCCTCAGGGTTTTTCTTTTAATTTGCTTGGCTCTCTGTGTCTTCTTGTACAAACTAAAAGGGTTTCTTCATGGAGTTTATCAATTAAACAATGCAAGTGAGATTACAAAGCAGCTAGTACTATAGATGGGTTGACTGAATAAAGCAGGAAGTTCTTGGTTATCTCTGAGGCACAAAAGCACAGAAGTATTATATAATCCCTCCATATGGCCCACTGAGCTTCTACTGTTAATTCATATATTATAGACTCATTACAGGCATTAGTCATCTCATGTTTCTTTTGAATAAGCAACTCTGCTAAAAGCCATCATAATCAGCTCCTGCTAATATATGGTGTGGAGTTTGAAGGGCAGCTTCCATTTTGGCACATTATCAAAAGAACTATGCAGCAAATGGTTTCTTGTGAAGAGAGGCACTGTCATTGGAATGTCAAACATGGGGAACATAACAATGTCACTGCAAAACAGACACCTCAATCCAGATGAGGGGTGAAGGGTGAGAAAGAGATGCAGAATAACTCCACTTTAGCTTTGCTGTATATAAGATGATCTGAAAAATTGCTTTCACAGGCTTTTAAGATTGTTACATTACATTACTAACAATAGAAGTTTTTTCCAGAAATCCAAATAGCAGAAATGGCCTTGCTGGCTGCTCCTTTGCTGGTTATCCTATTTTCATGGAAGTTGGAGAAATTTGAGTTGGAAGGAAGCATACAACTGTTTTCTGATTTTCACTACTCAGTGTGCATTTTCCAGGGAGGATAGGATGAAACTGATAGAACATACAAACAAGTTGTGCTGCTTGTGGTTAAGAACATGGAATATTAACAATAGAATAGAATTCTTTACTGGCCAAATGTGATTGGACACATAAGGAATTTGTCTTGGTGCAAATACTCTCTGTATACATGAAAGAAAATTCGTCAAGAGTCAAGAATCATAGGTACAACACTTAAGTCATAGGGAACAATAAGCAATCAAATCAAACCAGGAAACAGTCAATATAAATCGTAAGGATACAAGCGACAAAGTTGCAGTCATACAGTCACAAGTGGAAGGGGATGGGTGATAAGGAGTGATGAGAAGATTAACAGTAATAGTAGTGCAGACTTTGTAACAGTTGAACAGTGTTGAGGGAATTATTTGTTTAGCAGAGTGATGGCGTTCAAGAAAAAACTGTTCTTATGTCTAATTGTTCTGGTGTGCAGTGCTTTATAGTGTCATTTTTAGGGAAGGAGTTGAAACAGTTTATGAGATATTAAGATATTAATAGAGATATTAAGGGAGAAAATATATTTGGATTCTATGGTTTTGGAAGCTGAAATAAAGAATGACTTATCAAGTTCTGCCAGTCCAATTATTTCTTAATTGCTAACAGTCTTCTAACAATAGTATGCTTAAATAAATGGATATCATCAGGTGGAGTATATAGAAATCAAATTAACTACAGAATTGGAACAAGAAAACAGAGGAACTCAATTATAACAGTAAAAACATAGCCAGGGCCTGACGGCAGAACAAATCACAAATTGCTCATGTGCAAATTCCAAATCAGTTGAAACAAAAGAAGAAGAAAGTGAACAAAATGTGGAAGGATGAATTACTTTGAAAGAAGAAAAAAAAAAGTGATGTGTAATTGTCAAATCACACATTTTTCTCTCTGTGGTCTTTTATGCTTTGGGTTGTGACAGCAAATAATTCATCAGGTCCTTTCAATAATGGACTCAAATTGATAAAATGTTCTGGTTCCTGTGTCAAACAACCTCGTCAATGTTCACTTAATTATTTTTTGGGGGGAGGCTGAGTATGGGGTTTGATTATTCTTCTAGAATTGTATTTTTCAATCAAAATGGAAAAACTCTATCGCAAAACCTTAGATATGTAACTGTGGTCTCCCTCAATGGTGGGATTCAAATTTTTTTACTACCGGTTTTGTGGGTGTAGCTTGGTGGGCATGGAAGAAAGGAAAATGTAAAATCTCCAGGCAGAGGTGGTGTTGAGGTAATTCCCCATTAGGAGAATGAGCGCATACAGGGAGACATATAGAAAGTAGTGTTGGAATAATACACACACAATACACAGATACACTGTACAGTAAATGTAGGTTTTTACTTCCAGAAAGGTTTAAGCAAAGTCCAAAATAAGCAATCCAAAGTCATTCACAAGTTAAATCAGTCAATTTTCAATCCAGGGAAAATCCAAATATCAAAGTCCAGTGTCAAAAACAGTTCAGTATCAGACTTACATTAAATCCAGTAATATCATTCAATTAGGAAAAATGGAGCAAGGCAATACTTTCCAACAGAAGGAAACAAAGATACACTCACACTCTCTTCTGAGACTCAGACTAAAACGAAACAATCCAGGTTTCTGGCTCCATCTTATGGCCGTTTGAGAAACCACACCCAATTGCATGCTCTTGCATTCCCTTAAAGAGACAGTATCAAAATGTTTATCCTGGTTTATATATTTCTAATCCAAATACCTGTTAGGTGACTTATATTCCTAACATTCTCCCCTTTTGAGTAAGATAATATATACAACCTTACATTCTAAGTCCATAATCTTCATAGCTAGCCTTATGCTTTTTAGAGCCTTGGGCCTTTGTAAAATTATCTGCTATATTGTTTTCTGACATACAGTATTCTAGTTTAATCATCTTACTTTGCACACATTGTCTCACATTTAAATATCTTAAATCTCTGTGTTTAGTTCTTGTTTTAACAGCAATATTTGAAGCCATCTGTATTGCTGATTGGTTATCTTCATAAACAACAATAGAATCTGTTACATCAATTCCCATATCAATCAATAATTGTTCATACAAAACTAAATCTGTACATAATAAAGACAAACATGAGAATTCAGCCTCCATTGTTGGCAAACTTAGATGTTTCTGTCGAATAGATCTCCATCCAATCAATGCTTTTCCCAATAATACAGCAGTACCTGATGTTGATTTTCATGCATTTATGTCTGTAGCAAAACTTGCATCAGCATATGCAGTTAAATTCAGCTCATCTTTTGGCTCCAAATACAATGCATAATGCGTTGTTTGTTACAGATATTTTAACACACATTTAGCAGCTTGCCAGTGCCTTTCAGTTGGCTCATCGTTAAATCTCACTAATTGATTAACACTGTATGCAATATCTGGCCTTGACCAATTACTGAGATAAGATAAACTACCAATCAAGGACTGATAAATGTTCTTATCAAAAATAGGACTTTGAACATCACTACAGCTAAACTCCTGGCTCATTGGTGTCTTAGCCGGTTTACAAAGTTCCATTTTAAAACTTTTTAATAATTGGTTAATTTTTTCTGCCTGTGAGATCTTGTATCCTCCCCAAGTTCTATCTATCTTTAAACCAAGATATTGTTTGATTTCTCCTAATTGTTTTATCTTAAATTTATTTTCCAATAGTGAAATTATCTCAATAGCTTCTTGTTCAGTTTTGGTGATTAATGCTATGTCAGTAAACAATAGCAATAATGACACTATACCATCACTTTCTCTTTTAAACAAACATGGATCAGCCATGCCAGCTACAAAACCTATTTTAGTTAATTCTTTAACTATACATTAGTTCCACTTATATCCTGATTGCTTCAAACCATAAAGACTCTTTTTCAATTTCCAGCAATCATTATTATCAGTATTATCAATTTTGAGACCTAAAGGTTTCTTTAAATATATAGTGTGTTGCAACGGTGCATGCAGATAAGCTGTCTCTACATCCAAATGATTTACAATGTATTTCTCCCTAGGTGCCCACACTAATGCTGCCCTTAATGTAGTAGTCTTCAGACTAGGTGCAAACACCTCATCATAATCATTTGCTGTCTGATTGAACCCTTGTGCTACTAACCTGGCTTTATGGGTAACAGTCCTATCTACACCTGTCTTTAGCTTATATATCCATTTGCATCCTATGGCATGTTTACCTGGTGGTAACTTAACATTTTCGTATACCTCCAGGCTTTTTAATGATTCCAGTTCCTTATCCATTGCTTTCTGCCAAGCAGCCTGATCCTTAGCAGGATACAGTTTTAGTTCACTATAGTTACTAGGAACTGTGTTCACTTGGCAAACAACACTAGCCTCATATCTATCAGGTGGTCGTGTTACTCGGGTTGAACATCTTGGTAATACAGGGCTTACTGGTGGACTTTACTGTGCCACCTGCTCCTGTTCTTCTACCTCTACCTGTGCTTGTTCTCCTACTTCCTCTCATGCTTCCCCTTCCTCTTTAATGGCTATTTGGGGTTTACTGATTTTATCTTTAGGGACTATTTGGGTGTCAATAATAATATCATTGCTGGATTCCTGTTCCAGTTTATCCCACCCAATGTGCTCAAGAAATTTTGCACTAGCACTACAATAAACATGAGCTATGCCTTGATCCCAGAATCTAAATGCTCTATGGTTGGCCTCATAACCCACAAAAAATAACATCTTAGCTCTATGTTGTCATTTCAGTCTTACTTGTGAGGGAATATGCACCCATGCTGGAGCTCCAAATGTGTGTAGGTAACTTAAATTTGGTTTTCTGCCATGCCAACGAGTGAATGGCAATTCTCCAGTTGTTGTATTTACATTGTTCAAAACATGGTTACTATACATTATGGCTTCACCCCACAGTGTTTCAGAAAAACCTGAGTCAGATAACGTGGTGCGAGCCATGGCTTGTAATGTTTGCTCTCTTCGTTCTACAAATGAGTTATGTTGTGGTCTGTAAGGTGCAGAACATTTATGCTCAACACCAGCCAATTTCAACATAGTTTGGAATCTTTTGTTAACAAATTCAGTCCCATTATCAGTTACTAAAGTAATTACTTTACTTTTCATTTTTCTCTCAGCAAACCTTAGCCAGTTAAAGAAATGTTGGAATGTTTCTGTTTTGTTTTTCATAAGATAGCAGAAACCGTATCTTGAATTATGGTCCATAATACTCAAAATATAGCAGGCACCTCCTAAACTTTGTTTTTTAGGACCAATTATGTCAGCAAAAACAACCTCTAAAAGTTCTTTGGTCTTAAACCCATTTAGTCTGTTTGCTGGAGTAACCTTACTCTTTTCTTGACTACAAGCATTACACTGTAAATACTTGCTACAAGGTTTCAATTTTACTCCCTCTGACAATTTAACAGTTTGTTTGAGCATTTTGAAATTAATGTGCCCTAGACGTCTATGTAGTAAATGTATACATTCATCATGTGGCTTAACATTGTTATAAACTGAGTTAGCCATCTTCAACTGGTCATCATGTATCACATATAAATCATTTTTTAAAGTAGCAGTAATACTTTTACCCTCTTGCTCTATTATACAGTTATCTCCCCTAAAGGTTACTACATAACCAAGATTAACTAAAGCCCTTAATGATAATAAATTAAATTTCAGTTTAGGTACATATAACATAGTTAAATGTTCATTTATACAAGAACAATATGCAGTACCTTCACCTGATGCTTTAATCTTCCATCCATTTGCCAATGATACATGTTTTTTACTCGTGGACATCTTTACAAACCTGTTTTTATCTTTAGTAATGCATTGTGATGCTCCACTATCGACAGCCCACAAATTATTGTTTACAGTTGAATTGCTAGACATTGCTAAACTAACATTCTTCTTAGCCTTCTGGTGTTTACTAGTATTCTGTTGTTTTCCTTTCTTACAGAATTTAGCTATATGTCCCCTAGCCCCACAAGAAAAACATTTCCTAACAGTATAGGCAGTTGAAGACAAATTCTCTTCTTATGGTTGTTCCTTTCTCAGTTGGTCTCTATCTAGCCGTCTTCTTGCTTCTTCTAGCAACCTTCTGGTTATGTCAGTCAATGTTAGTTTATCTCTGGGCAGGACTTCCAGTGAAGATACATAATCATCATAACTTTCATCCAATGAGGACAGAATGATGTAAACTTGATACAGCTCTGAAAATATCAGTTCTTTTCCATGTAGCTCTTGGAAAGTTCTTTTCATGAAGTTTAAATGAGCTGACATATATCCATCTTTCAGAAGACGTGTTCTAAACAGTTTACGTGTAAGATGTATGTGTGCACCTACACTGTCACGAACATAAATCCTCTTCAAATTCTCCCAACACTTAGCAACAGACTCTTCTCCACGAATATGGACTAGCTGCTGGTCACTCAGTGTTAGTCCAATTAGACAAAGAGCTTGTTCATTGTTCTGTTTGAAGTCAGCAATCTTCTTGGTATCATCCTCATTTTCTGAATCCCAAGCATTTACATCTGGTAGATTTTGAACTACATTCCATAAACCTTCAATACGCAGAAGTCAACTGCATTTCATAGACCAGGAAACATAGTTTGTTTCATCCAACCAGGTTATCAATGATAGACTTGTTGAAGTGTCTTGTGCCATTTTTATCAGGATAGTAAACCACAATTAAACAGTAAACAGCTGTCTATATACAGTAGTGTGCATTCACACTAACTCTCAGTTATCTGAGCCTGGTATGGCCTGGGCCCATAACCAGTGTTGAGGTAATTCCCCGTTAGGAGAATGAGCGTATACAGGGAGACGTATAGAGTAGTGTTAGTATAGAGACGTATAGAGAGTAGTAATACACACACAGTACACAGATACACTGTACAGTAAATGTAGGTTTTTACTTCCAGAAAGGTTTAAGCAAAGTCCAAAATAAGCAATCCAAAGTCATTCACAAGTTAAATCAGTCAGTTTTCAATCCAGGGAAAATCCAAATATCAAAGTCCAGTGTCAAAACAGTTCAGTATCAGACTTACATTAAATCCAGTAATATCATTCAATTAGGAAAAATGGAGCAACGGCAATACTTTCCAACAGAAGGAAACAAAGATACACTCACACTCTCTTCTGAGACTCAGACTAAAACGAAACAATCCAGATTTCTGGCTCCATCTTATGGCCATTTGAGAAACCACACCGAATTGCATGCTTTTGCATTCCCTTAAAGAGACAGTATTAAAATATTTATCCTGGTTTATATATTTCTAACCCAAATACCTGTTAGGTGACTTATATTCCTAATAGGTAGTATTTGCCGGTTCGTCGAGCTACTCAAAATTTCCGCTACCGGTTCTCCAGAACTGGTCAGAACCTGCTGGATACCACCTCTGGTCTCCTCCCCTGACCCCATGGTCTAAGAAGCTAGCCTGTGTAGATTCTATCATTTTAAGAAAGAACAATGAAAAATGCCACAAATTCTTAGATGAAGACTGCAAGGACCGCAGATTATGTTATGGAAGCCTATTTTTATATGTATGTATTTATTGCATTCTATTAATATATTGCATTCTATTATCACTATGTCTGCCCAGCAAACATGTTTTAAAAACATCCATATAAATAACAATTAACGAAAATATATTGTGTGATAGAGTATTGTCATCAGAGCTAAGAATATAAAAAGTTTTCAAAGATTGAAATGCTTGTTACTGGTCCAGAAGAATCCTGAATACTTAAAAAGGACTCTGTCCCATAACCTGCCATATTCAGGGTTGCAGAAATAGTAGTTTTATGTCCACTGGCATCTGTAAGGTGTCAAAAAAAATGTGGGAATGTTGCATGGGATCACATGACAGATGGGAGCTCCATTCCCTTTTTTTGCCTATGTGCAATGTGTGTGCTGCACAGGGACTTCGATTGCTGTTGTAGCCATTTTGATTGCTTTGCAGGCCCCTATGTTTACAAAGTCTGAAAACTTTTCTTGGGAATATCAAGAGCATTAACTGAAGTTTTTTAAATTTCATGAAAATTGTTAATGGAACTGAACATTGTGGAGAATTATATTTTATAATTTTATTCTACTAGTTTCTAGTTTTCATCCGACCAAGACTACCGGTATCCTTGGGAATGTGTCTCCTATCATGACATTCAAAAGCCATGTGTGACCTTCAGCATAGAAAGTTATTTTTGTGGATGATTGCAATGCATTGTATAAACGGTAATTTATAATTACCATTTCCTCAAATGATCCAGTTCATAATTTAAACAAATTTAATCACACATTTATAAGTAAAATTGAAAATTCACATACTTAATAAAATATTTATTATGAAAACTGAATTGTAACTGTACAATTTGATATGAATTACATACAGTACAATGAAAACCAAAATATTGCATATAATAAATTCTAATGTAGCCAAAATATAAATTGTATACAACCAGCATCTCAATCCATGAGCCCAGATAGTCTTAAACTAAGAGGCTAACTTGCATTCTCAACATTCAGCAATGTGATGTAGGTCCTGGGAACAATTATAGCTACAGCGTTTTTAAGTTTTGAGAGAGTATATGGCTGAAACAACTTAATAATGTGCCTGTAGCACTTGGCTAAATGTACTTTTAGCAAAGTAAATATTTACAATACAGATACAAGAAAAACAAAATAATCCTGAACAAAGCAAAGCAAGATATGACAATGCTGAACAACAAAGTTGTTCTACAAGAAACTGCACACATTATCAGGCCACAGAATATAATTACATTCTTCATAGTCAGTCATCTTTCTGAAGTAATGATTAAAACCCATGGCCAGTATTGTGTAAATCATTTTGTTAAGGCATATATACAATAAGTTGAGCCATGAAATCTTCAGTTTGAATGGCTGATTCCTTATGGGCCTTTAATATGTTAATATTTTATTAGGCACTTCTGCCGGACGGAAGGAAGGAAGGAAGGAAGGAAGGAAGGAAAGAAGGAATTAAAGAAGGAAGGATTAAAGCTAAGATTCCACAAGAGGCAACATCTGTAAACAGGACAGATGAAACTGAGAAAAGCTACATGGTATGCAAGTATATATATGTGTGCCCAACATAAGAACACATTGGCAATTTGCACATGTGATATGTTTGCTAAGGTTCAGCTATGCCTCAGTTTGCATTATACGAAGGCCCTCCTCATATAAGTTGCCTTCTATATACTATGCAGGTAATAGATAATCATGGTGACATTGTAGCCTATGCACAGAGTGAAAGTCTTCTGAAAAGCAGAAGAGCGTCACTTTTGCACATGGTCCATATAGATTATTTAGAGGTCCATGTAAATGGTCCATGTCCACCTTAAATAAGAAATGTAACACAGGATCACACTCCAAAAGAAATCTTGGCCCTACTGGATCTAAGGCAAAGAAAAAGCTGAATCAGCCACACACTTCATGGAGTTTTGTGCATTAGGGTGAGTTGGAAGCTACTTGAAACCAACAAGATCAATTGTTGCAATGGCCATCTTAAGGTAAATTATGGCAATAAGACACAACAGTAATGATAGCTAACGTATGCATTCAAGATATGCTTTTATATAAAACTCAGCAAAGCTGCCTTTTCCCAAAATAATGCAAGCCAAAAAAAAAAATGAATGCATGTGGATTCAACATGTGTAGCTATAATGTACATCCATCCTATCTCTTCAAAGAATATAGAGAAGGAGTATTTTTCTCCCCTTTCACTAAGAGCTGTATCTGTTTCCTGGCAACTGAGGGGCAGAGGGAATGTGATAGTAGTGCGGGGACAACAGCAGAGTCTATAAGAAATGTTCAGCCCTTTTTTAAATGGGGAGGATAGTAGTCTTGGAAGGGAGCATTGCAGAAGTGGTACAAGAGCCTCCCAAAGCATTAATACGTATATTTTACAACTTAACTTGGTAAATTATCAAAAGTGAATTTCAAATATAGGGGTCCTTCTAGGTGGCTGCACAAATAGGATGGGAATTATATACTGCCTTAAGGTTGTCTATCACTGATACAAAAGTATATTTTAATTACCAGTAATGGCTAAAACCTTATGTGACAAAAATACTGTCCATGAAATATAGCAAAGGAGCAAAGTACCTTCATTTTATTTTAGAGTGGCATAAAAATTAAATGGCTTCAGGACAACAGAAAATATTGACAATTTTGGCATTCTAAAACAAAAGGTGTTTCAGGTTCACTCATTTAGAACCAATTCTGCTAAATATTTTCACATTAATGTACAACATGTTGCTGGCCACAGAATGAGGCTAGTCTTGCAGATATGATTATTTTAGGTCTAATAACTTGAGATTTTTATTCTTTGCAGAACTTTAAAAAGGTGATAATGAAACTATTGATCTTGCTACTTTTTACAAATACATTTTAATATGAAATATTAATCTGAATTACTGTATAATTTATAAACACAAATATCTAACACTATAACTGACTACTACATCAATTTTCCAGGAGGACATTTTTTAATACAATCACATTTATTTTCAGAATAAGCATACTTGTTTCTAATTATCTTAAGAAAACATCACATAACTTAAATTTACTTAAAAGCAGAAACAGAAATTAGGTTTTAGTTTCTGAATTTTCAAGTTGATGAAACGACTTGAGGGTTTTATTTTTTTGGCATGTGAAAAAAAAAATCTCTGCATTGACAAAAAGCCAATTTCATCACTGAGATGATTTTTTTTTAAATGTGCAAAATAAATAATGACAATACATTGAATATGATTTAACAAAGGAAATAAAAACAACTTCTACGTAAACTTATAATCGAATATAGCCCACAATATACTATAGAGACCATATTGGTGGAAGTCCATGCAGTTGTCAAACCTGGGTTGATCATCCACAAAAATAAATACAGCCTATAAAATGTTTATGTTATGATAGCATAAAAAAAATATGCAATTAACTGGATGCCTTATCTCCATAGCAATTTAGTTCTTTAGCTGTACTAAAACTGCTTTTTTCGCTTGGTTCATAATTATACAAACATGAGAGAATATAAAAGTGCCTTCCCATAAGAATTACCACTCTATTCAAAGTATCCTCAGACTGGCTAATATTGTTGTTCTAATTGTCACTCATGAACGAAATATTAGACCCTATAGGTATAAGATGGCGTGTTTGTTTGGACCTAGACATTTGAATTTCAAACACTGAAAATTTCAAGCTTTTCAAAGTTTTCTGAGAACGTAACAGGCTATGCAAGCACATGATTTTATCCAGAATTTTATGGATTCATTATGGGGCTGTTTAAGCACTGTTTGTGCATTCATCTTTTTAGGTCTGACATAAATTCTGTGCTAACAGGAGAAAAAAGCTTCCTAATCAGCTCATCTCCCAAAATGTTGGAAATTAATGATTCTACATTACTACTCCAATTACTGTGTGCTGGAAAATCTGACATAACCATCTAGACCAGGGGTGTCAAACTCAAGGCCCGGGGGCTGGATCTGGCCTGCAGGGTGCTTAGAACTGGCCCACAGGGCTGCCCTGAAAATAGCAAAGGACTGGCCCGAGGTACCTCTGCCAGTGAAAATGGAGTCCACGAGGGCTGTGTGTGGGCCCCCAAGCTCTTTTTTTTTTGTTGGCAGAAGGTTGTAGAAGGCCATTGCAGCTGAAAATGGAGCTCAGGAGCCAATTTTTGCTGGCAGAGTGCTTGGGCCGTCACAGGCGCCCCTGACACAAGTGATGTCATGCTGGCTAGGCCCACCCTAGCCCCCTGAGGTCAAACACAACCCTGATGTGGCCCTCAATGAAATCAAGCTTGACACCCCTGATCTAGACTGAATGTTCAATGTCAGGTCTCCAGACTAGCATTGGAAGAATGAAAACCAAGAATAATCCAGAAGGCTTCACTGCATGTAAAAATCTGTTTTAAGGTATATTTTGGCAAACAAGAAAACATTTGTGTTTTATAACTTGAAAAGTGAAAATGTATATTTGATTGTAAATAATTTTAATTATAATGAATGCATAATTATGATCCAGTGACTGCATATATAAAGATTGCAAAGATTAGACTGAATTTTGATCTCCACAGATCCAGATTACAGTATAAAGGAAAACTCTAGCAAGTCTTATTTTATCAATAGAAGAATTCAAAAAAACTTACAATAGTGCTTGTGCATGTATTATTTCTTGAAACAGTTTCAGTATAATGTTTATTTAGAGGGACAGTTTTTCCATTTATAAAGGTAAGAGTTAGATTTCAGAAAAAATATTGACATATTTATCGATTTAATCAGCCTTTCCTTAACATTTTTAATGTGTTTTGGTAACATTAAAATAAACTCAGACCATAAGAAAAAGATTTTTTTTAAAAAAACAGTGTTGACAACATGATGGACAATTAAAATTCAAATTCCCCATGCTAGTGATGACACGTGCAAAATAAGTTGGCTTAAAAATGGTAGAACTGAGAAGTCAAGCTGTTTTTCATTGCAACCTATTTTTGTTGCCCTGTGATAGAAATTGTGAACACTTCATAATATAAGTTATGAACATGTTTACTTCAAAATCTGCTCTAAGAAACAACTTTATAACTATTACTGGATTTCACTGTGATTTGATCACCTTTGTTGCAGCTAAAATACTGCATTCTTACAGAATAATGGGAACAATAGATTCTTGCAGATCAGTGCAGTTCAATATATCCTTTGGTCCAATTTACATATTAACACCATCTCATTTTAAATATTAAAAAAGACAGACATTGAATGGCCTAGCAATAGAAAAAGTAGGAATACTAATTTCCTACATGATAATTGGAACTGATTACCAATCGTTGGAAAAAAAGAGACATAGACTTGCATTTTCACTAAAAACGGACAATCCTATTTTTGCAGTTCCATTCAGAAAGATCGCCACGCAATTATCTTCAACACTTGTGTTTCATGGCAAGCTGCAGAGAGGAAAAAGAAGAGAACATATTAAGATACTTATTTGCAATTCTAGCCACAACTCTGATTCTTACGATTTGAAAATACTGAAAATAGAAAGCAAAATAGAAACGTGTCTGCAGAACTGCAATGAAAATTAAACTTTCTCTTGTTGTGGGATATTAAGAGCTGATGCTACTGAAATAAAAGTAAGGCATTTACTTTGGTTTACAGGTAGTCCTCGACTTACAACAGTTCATTTAGTGCCCCAAAGTTACAACATCATTGAAAAAAGTGACTTATGACCGTATTTCACACTTGCCACCTTTGCAGCATCTCCATGGTTACGTGATCAAAATTCAGATGCTTGGCAGCTGACTCATATTTATGATGCTTACGGTGTCCCTGTGATCACCTTTTGTAACCTTCTGACGAGCAAAATCAATGAGGAAACCAGATTCATTTAACAAAGTAACATCTGCAGTGATTTACTTAACTTTGGCAAGGCAGGTCATAAAATGGAACAAAATTCACTTAACAAATATTTCAATTAGCAACATATGTTTTGGACTCAATTGTGGTCATAAGTTGAGGACTACCTGTACTCTGAATGGCAGTTCAAATATGCTGAAAATTAATTAGGATAAACAAAGAAAGATACATTATTAATGCTAAACAATACTGAATTATACCAATCTCAAGTGCTGTTTAAAAAACATTGGCTTCTAAATATTTTACATCCAATTCTAATTTAAAGAAACACTATACTGAAGCAAGAAAGCGTACATTTTCTTCTCTCCTGTACAAGCACAGAGCTAATGCAAGCTATATCTGACTCTATGGTGCAAACTTAGTACAAACCATCGTTTCAAGGTCAGGATACTTCAGGTATCAGATTGATTAATGTAAGAAATAAAGAAGAATGCTTTCAAGAATTAAGTATGTCTAGTTTAATGAAAGGAAGAATTGGGGGGTGACATGATATTAATGTTCCACTAAGTGTCTGCTATAAAGAAGATGGGGCCAACCTATTCTCTAAAGTATCTGAAAGCAGAGCAAAAAGCAATGGATAGAAACTAATCAAGGACAACATAGATCTAAGGAGAATTTTCCTGACAATTAGAACTGTCAGAAATTAACCAGAGGAATGGCTTGCCTCCAGAAGTTCTGGGTGCTCCAACACTGGAGGTTTTTAAGAAGAGTTTGGACAGCAATTTGTCTGAAACAACATAGGTCTCCTGTCTGAGCAGGGGTTGGACTAGAAGACCTCCAAGGTCCCTTCCAGCTCTGTTATTATTATTCTGATTCAATCCTTTAGGTCAAGGAAAGATTAAAAAAACCATTTTGTCATAATCACATTTTTCCAAACTATCCTTTGCAGAATGTTATGAATGCAGTCACCCCAAAGTATCCAAAACATGGACAAATTCTTAGCAAAGTTGCCAGTGTTGAAAGCAGTAGTGAGGGAAATATTAGTGTTCACATATTTTAATATTTGGCCTTGAGAATAGGCCTGGAGTCTTTTCAAAGCAACACTAAAAGATGAAGGGATCCTTCTTATAATTACCAAAGGCTGTGTGTAATACATGTTTCTATCTAATTCAGCATTAGCTGTGTTGCCTGATATATATGTTTTAAAAAGCAGAATCCTTGTATCAATTCCTGAAACTATCAGAAATCAATCTTTGCATTTACTTGCAGTAGGTGAATCCTTTTTTTTGTCCTGTTAGCTTCAATTTCAGGTGTTCTGAGAATGAAACTGGGTCATTTGTAGGCTAAAGAAGAGCCATTTCCATCTACCACAATATTTTTCTTTTCTCCTACTTGGAAAATATTTGAAAAACCAGAGTAGATGGCAAGTAAACAGCTGCATCTTTCAATTATCAGCCTTGGTTATATTGTCAAGGGATTGTCTGGCTATTTTAGATCCATAGTACAGCTTATTCTTGAGAGGTGCCAGGAAATATCTCTCACCACATCTCCCCTGCTTAACTGCAAAATTAACTTGACATGCAGCCACCTAGTATAAAGCAATCTAAGATCTCATTACAGCATTGAGAGAGCGTGATTAGGAGTCAAGGATGTCTCATAGCATGTTGCCATTTCTTTTGAAGCAAGGCTTTTTAATAGACTATAGTCTTAAAACAATTATCTTACTTACATTCTTTTTTTTAAAGAAAAAAATAACGTACAATTTCCAGTGTCTTTTTCCAGTATAGGTTTACTTCCAGGCACTTCACAGATAAATATTTCATACCACATACAAGCCAATAATTTGTATAAATAATTGACTTCTGCAACAGTGATTCTGAAGTCATTTTAAAGTGTTCAAAAATAAGCAAGAGCTGGAATAATTAGGGTTTTTTTTTATCAGAAGCAGGTAGGAGGTAGAATATAATGAAGCATTGGAATACATTTTTTCTTTTCTATATTTTTAAAAATATTCAGGTTGTTAGTTGTAGAAAAACTCAAAAATAAAATAAAATTATTCTTGGAAATTTTCATTAAGCCAAGTAATTTCATAATATGCAAACATTTTAATTTCACGAACTCTTTGTTCGGCATGCACAGACAACAGACAAACAGACAGACACAGAAAAGCACACAAATAGGAAAAAGGCTTGTGTTCAAGCATACTAGGTCAGTTATAGTATTACCTCCCATAAATTTTGGGGATCCCTACCATAAATTTTGGGGAAATCCACATTGCAGCTTGAAATTTGTATTTGAAGATTGTTAATTTTGTCTATAGAATTCTCTAAGGCAGTATAAGATACAGGCATAGCTTGAATCCTGATCACATTTCTGCTCTAGTTTTCATGCCAGAAGCCTGGATATTAGTTAGACATCAAGTTGGTCTAAAATGGATTTTTCTTCTTTTTTATATTCTGTGATTATAAAATGAACTAGGAAAAACGTAACTGTTATTTTAATTATCAATTGTGTCATGTGTCTCAATCTGCATTTCAAAAATGTTCCAAAGTATTTGGAATTCTTGAATGTTTTTCTTAAATACATGTCCATAAATAAATTATAGAAATATAATTATAAGAAGCAAATAGGTGTTTATTTGGAAACAGCAAGCTTGCTTTGTAATGATGTATTTCAGTTGCCAATGTACGTATTTTATATCAGTATTATCATCACACGGTGATGAAATTAAAAGATGCTTGCTCTTTGGGAAAAAAGCAATCCTAGACAGATTACTAAAAAGCAGAGACATCACCTTGCTGATAAAAGTTCGTAGAGTCAAAGCTAAGGCTTCCCTGGTAGTAATATATGGCTATGAGAGTTGGATCATAATGAAGGTTAAGACATGAATAAATTGATGCTTTTGAATTGTGGTGCTGGAGAAAACTCTTAACGAGTTCCTTGGATTGAAAGGAAATATATCAGTCAATCCAAAAAGAAACCAACCCTGACTGTTCTTTGGAAGGACAGATCTGAAGTTCAAACAATTTGGCCATCAAATGACAAGACAAGACTCAGTGATGTTGATAAGAACAGAAGACAAAAGGAGGAGATGGCAGAGGATAAGATTGTTAGATAATGTCATCAACCTAACTATGAATCAGGGAAAACTTTGGGAGACAATGAAGGACAGAGGAGCCTGGTGCTTTATGGTTTATGGGGTCATGAAGAGTCAGATATACAACTTAGCAACTGAACAACCACAACTATTCTTTACTATCTACAGCCTCCCAAGCTTTTTCTACTCCTGTTTTAATTATGGTTATTCAAACTATGATATTTGGAGTTATTGCAATTAATATAACTATGGGAGCATCCAGGGAATAGTACTGATGTGTATTTTGATACATCTGAGCAAAACTATCAAAGAATGTATGCAAGAACAATTGCCTAGTGAAGAAACCAAAAATATGGGAAAAGCTAAGGTATGTCAAACATGATTATTGGTTGGAAACAACAAAATGGATTGGGTTACACTTTGAATCTGTGTTACACTTTATATCACATTTCCATTAATTCAATAGGTTTTTTCTTGAAATCTCTCCAGATGAATTCAGAACTCTCCAGACAGCTTTCCACTTTCATGACATTAATTTCAAAAAAGGAAGAAGAAAGGGCAAAATAATGTCCCATTCTGGTAACTGAAATTGCTTCTGCTAATGGAAAGATATAGTTGGGTTCAACTGTTGAAGAAGAAAATTATATGGGAATAAAGAATGGGAAGAACAAAACTAATGAAACTCATCATTAAACAAATAAACAAGAGAAGATAGTCAGAGATAAGTCTTTTCTTCTCTGACAGGGTGGCCTTATCATACAGATTATAGCAGATTACTAGAGGAAGGGATCAAATGCATCATCTTGAGTCTCTTCCCACCCACAAGAGAGCCCACTTTGAGTTCCACAGACACTTATTGCCAATTTAATCTGCCTGTTAGTAGTTCAGATTCTTGTAGAGAACTTAAGTTTGCAATAAACCTTTGTATTCATTTGAACTGACTGTATTTCCTGATTTCCCTGGCCCTTGACACACGACAATGAAATATAAAGTATAAGGACATACAGGGCCATAAAGGGAAAACAGACCCATGATCTTGTACTTCAGCAGGATTCAGTTTATTTACTGAATCAGTTTATTTTGTGATGCAAATAACCAGTAATTTTAGATGCTTGAAGAATATCAAATGACACACTTTGAAAATTGGCTACTTTTTCATAATGTTAATTCTATTAATAAAATGTTGACATTTGCCAGTGAATGCCAATTCTATCTCTAACCATCTAAACACATGCTATATTGCTTGAGGAGCTGTCATCTCATCATCAATGTTTATGATTCAGACTTGGCTGTAAATTCAAGAAAAAGATTCAAGAAAAGCACAGCACTTATTTATTGAGGGTCTCTTTTTTTCTTTACTTCCTCTTTTACCACTTCGGGTGTCGAGAGAGATATTACCATCATTGAGGACAGGAAATTTTAATTAATACTATCCAAAGTTATGAAGTTTCATAAGGCCAGTACACTCTTCAATAATGTCTGTTCTAAGAAACAATTTTATATGCAAGATCAAGGAAAGGAAAAATTGAGTTCTGAGGATATGTTAGAAACATACACTAAAGGAATGAGCAGAGCAAAGTGACTCTTGATGCCTTTGAGAGTTCCTAGAAGACTGGAAAAGATCAAATATTCTTATTTTTAAAAAGGGAAAGGGGAAATTAGGAAACTATAGATTTGAAGACGACAAAAGATCTTTGAACAAGTTATCAATCAAGAGAAAGAAAAGGCATATTGCAAAGAAATTGCACCAGATTAACCTTACCTCCTTCTTTGTTGCTGGCTTAGTAGATCATGAAATTACTCTGGAGATAAGTGTATCTAGATCTCAACAAAGCCTCCAACAGAGAATCTTACCGATACCCTTCTTAGTAAAACTGTAAAATATGGGTAAGATGATACTTGTGTCATTTGACTCAGAGTTAGCTGAATGGACTACCCCCAGTGTGCTTGTTAATGCCTTCACTTTAGCTTGGATGGAATTATCACACGTCCCTGACCTAGGTGGTACCACACGTCCCTGACCTAGGTGATGAAGATAAATGGACAATGCCAATGGCACAATGCTGGAAGAGATAGTTAATACTTTACTACACAAAGTAAAAATACAAACCAATCTACACAGGTTTGAACAGTGGGTTAGAATGAATTAGGATGGAATTTACACAACATATAATTCAACTTTGGAATTTAGGACTCTAAGATGTACACTCACTACCAGATTGGCTGGCTTCAAAAATGAGTTGGATCTATTCATGGAAATCAATGTTATTAGCCCTGATGGAAGTGTGATGGCCTCTGTGAGGAGACTGTTGGGTACTTTTGTGCAGGTAGTTGGCTACTGTGAACACAGACAGCTGGACTAAATTGGCCAGGGATCCAATCCGCAGAGGGCACTGCTTATATTCTTAAAGATAGAAATGCAATGTTATATATCAGAGTGGAAAAAATGTAAATATAGAATGGGGAAATGGGCATAAATATAGAATGGGGAAAATCTGGCTTGATAGTGTTAAGCCTGGGTTCCCCAACCAGGGTTAGGTAGACAAGCTAAACAGAATGTGCAGCGTTAGTCAGATAGGCACACAGATAAATGAGTGAGCTAAGCTTGTATGTTTATTAACATTAGTAAAAATAACAGATACGCTTGTGCTATCAAGAATATAGTTTATTCCATTATAAGTTTATGGCATAGTCAAATAACAGTCCAATATTCATTTACCATGTAGTCAGTCCATTCAGGGGTATTCAGTTAGCAAAGTCCATGTAGAATATCCTATGTCAGTTCACTTACAAAATCAGTCCTTTGTTGTCTCTCCCGTTCGAGCAATGCAGTCTTGATTCCAAGCAGTAATCAGGGATATCAAAGCCAGAGAGAGAGAGCAAGCTGTAGCCTTGCTACTTTTAAATGGTTTTCATAACCACTCCCACAATTGCTATTTCACAGTTAAAGCTGCATACACTAACTATGATTCATAGTTATTATTTCACCTAAACCAGTTAGGGTGAACAATGTTATCCCTAACAGATAGTAACATGCATCAAAGGACTCTGGGTGTTTGGGGTGGTTGCAAATCAAATATAAGTTGGTAATATGATGCAACTACTAAAAAATGCTATTAACAAGGACACTGAGATCATGAGAAGTAATTGTTCCATTTTGCTTTTTCATGGTATGACCCCATCTGAAAATATCTAGCAATAGAAACCTTTCCACCATATGTAGTTGATCCATTGTGTCTAACTCTGCAACCATGGTTCAAAAAGGACAGTGATCAGTTGCAACAAGTTCAGAAGACAGCTACTGTGAATCATAAACCAAGTCCTATGAAGAACAGTTAAAGCATCTACAATATATAGGTTTAACCTACATAAATGATGACTGGGGAGAGATATAACAATAGTTTCAAATATCTGAAGAATCATCACACAGAGGAGGCAGTATTGACTAAGATGTCAGGAGTTAAAAGTTAACCAATGAGTTAAAAGTATGAGAGAAGAGATTCAAGCTCTCCATAAGAATTGTCCTGCCAACTGTGTATGACAGTAAGGTCTTTATTGCTACAGATTTTCAAACCTATGGAAATAGTCAATTGTGAGAGATGCTTTACTCGATCCTGTACATGGGGTTGAAATAGATTTTCATTGAGATACCTTCCAACTTTATGATTCCATGAAAATAAAATGCAGTGAAATGAAATTTGATATGATATTTGAAAAATGCAGTGAACATGATAAAATGCAGTGAAATGATATTTGTCAGCAGTGTTGGATACATTCCTTATTAATAATATAAGATGCAAGAATGGCTTTAAATAATTCTAATGCCCTATCAGCATTAGATAATGAAAACAGTAGGAAGATGCTATTTTAATTGTTTGTAATCCAAAATAATTATCTTGAAATGGCAACCTCCAATGCCAAGGAGGTTGCAATCTAAAAGAAGGGGCAATCTAGAATCATAATAAAAGACATTTTCTTTGATCAGTGGAGTTCCTAGGTTATAGCTTATAATATGAATGCAGCATAGAAAACAAGATAACAGTAAGTTAAATGAAGAAAAATGCTATAAAACAGCACCTTAAATCCAGACATATCCATAATTTAAGTTACTCCATAAAAATCTTCTCAATATTTCATAAAGTCTACAAACCGTTATTGCTATTGCCCCATTCCTTACGACTCTTATTATTCATTATGAAGCAGTGACTTTTAAAGTGTTCTCTGAGGAATCTCAGGATTATATGAGTGGCTACTTAAATGGCATATAAACAAGAGTGGATAAGTTTTCTTGAAAGAAA
Organism: Laticauda colubrina; assembly: GCA_015471245.1. Lineage (NCBI taxonomy): Eukaryota > Metazoa > Chordata > Lepidosauria > Squamata > Elapidae > Laticauda > Laticauda colubrina. Next base: position 39,046,062 of record BLBF01000005.1, on the reverse strand, counting down.
GCATGTTCAACAGCAATCAGTTGTCCTGAGAGCAGTCAGCTGCTACCCAATGGCTTTCAGGTTAAATTCTCATTTGAAATAGGACAACTTTAAATCCAAGAGCCCATCCATTTTCAGATGACAACTACATGTAAGAATAAATTCAATGAATCCATAGGCTCAATTGTATTCTGTGTCAAGGTGGAAATTCTTAAAAGCAATTTGATTTGTTATAAAAAATTGAGATGAAACCAGAACTGTTTTTATTGGCATTTTAAGACAAAATACCTGCAAAAAACTTCAATGCATTATACTTCATATAATAACGGCGGCCAGAATTGCTTTTGCTCAAAATTGGAAAAAAGACAACAGTCCTTCTGATTTAATGATCATAAAAAATGTTCTTGAATATGCAGATATGGACAGGTTAACTATGGAATTAAAAGACAGAGAGGAAACAAAATACTATAAGATCTCAAATATATGGTATAAGTGGTTAGAAAACAGATGTAAAGTTGTTACATGAAGAGTATATAGAAGCTATAGCAAAATGGGGAAATACTCTGTGTCTCTCTCTGTGTGTGTATATATTCTTAACTTTTCGCGGGTACTTACATGTATGGTATTCACCTTTTTTTGGATATTTTCCCCCGTCATTATAGTTGTGCTTTTAAAGTTGTAGCAACATTTTGGCAGAATCTCATCTGCCATCATCAGGCTTCTGTATTGTGTTCGTCTGTGAGTCAGACTTTCACATCCGTTTCAGTTTTAAATAGTTTTAAATAGCCTACGCTGTGCCAGAATGGTTTTTTTCTTCATCCTGATTGGTTGGGAGTCTTGGTCTGTGTTTATTGGTCTTGGAGTTTGCTGTGTTCTGCTTGATTGGTATTTCTAATATCTAATGGCTTTTTTTGGTCTTGATTGGCTGGTAACATTGTGTTCCTGTGTTGGAGGCTTTTAGTGCAGCTTGGCTCTGAGTAAATGGATGGCTATCATTTATTAGGAAGCTAGGTTTCATCTGGGTGCCTGGTTGGGGTATGTTTGAGCTGGAGGTATCAGGGGGGATCTATTTGTGCCCATGTGTTTGCCTGGCTTGTGGTGTGGAGATTTTTTTGTTTGTGAGTGCAGGCTTCCAAATAATTGACAGTCTGACACTCTTTTATTCATGATAGACACTCTTTTATTCATGCTTTCAGGTCTTTTTTCAATCTCTATGGCTTCTCTGATAATTCTGTGGCTGGGGTTCTCTATAGTAGCTAAGGTTTTGGTGCCACTGAAGTCGACGCTATGACCTGTTGCTTTCATGTGTTAGACTGGTGAGGAAGTGTCTTCCATGATAATGACATGGGAAAATACCTGAACAAAGCTGAATACCATACATGTAAGTACCCGCAAAAATTTAAGAA
>BLBF01000005.1:38955625-39039677 GCA_015471245.1 Laticauda colubrina | reverse complement strand
AGTCCACAGGTCTTAAAATTGCAAAGGTTTGACACTCCTGATCTAGGGAGAAAATATTTGTTTCCCACTCTGTAAAATGAAATCATATTGGCTGACCTCCAAATAAACTAAACTAAACTAAACTAAACTAAACCAAACCAAACCAAACAAGCCATAAGAGGGATTATCAATTTTTATCAGTAAAATATCTCTATTCTTTTCTAAATTGTACTACTGCATTGTATCCAATAATATATTTTTCATCTTCCAACATTTTTTTCAATTTTTTTTCATAAAATTCCCCAGCACAGTACATTTCGATGCAGAACCCCAAATATGCAAAATAAGATTTACCCCAAGATAAGTAAATATAGAATTATTTCTATAAAGTTAAAATTGGAGCTAATCTTTATATCTGTAAAGTGCCATTTTGAGTTTTCTTTGTGTTGAAAAGATCCCTTTCTGATCTCATTTTTTTCAAGCTAATGCAAACTACTTCAGAATATTTACTTTTTAAATAATCATTTACTTTTAATGTTTATTTCTAAATAAGGAGCTTAGTGGACTGTATATACAGTTTTATCTTTATTATTATTTCTTATACAAACTAATCACTTCTAATTTCCAAGTGCCGGGTTGGAGGTTAGACTGCTTAATGGCAGAATGGTATGAGCAGAATGGAATGCTCTTCTCTGTGAAAATATTTTCTGCCTGTATTTTAATTCTTTTGTCCCTAATAGTACTTCTTCCAGTGTTCTGTAGGATCCATCAACTCTCCAAAACAGAGCTTCAGGAGAGAAATGAAGAATGAATAAGGAATTAAATAAAATTCCATCCTGCTCCATCAACAGAGGTATTTTATTTTAATCATCTTAGATTAAAATGCACTTTTGTAGACAGAAACAATTTCCAGAAAAATGATCCTGGGTTCAGTTTCAAAACTATATTGAGGTCTTTTTTATTTTATTTGTATTTGTCTGAAAATATAATTAATTTTCCATTGAATCTTTACATCAGGTAATAATCAGTTTCTGTAAACCCAATGTCTCTGCTAAACATTCTCTACTGAAACACATACTTCCAACAAAGGCACTTTACAGAAACTGCCTCTTTGTTAACCCTTATTATGTTAACTTTCATTGATAGTTACAACTTCTGCAAGATTTGAGCTGTGTCTATATTACTGTGCATTTTCAAATCTGAAGAAGGGACATGCTATTAATATTATTAATTTGCCCTGTTTCGGTAGGCTATAGATAAAATTTGCCGTTTTGGTAGGCAATAGATAAAATTGTATACATTCTTTGAGAATGTTTAAATTTGGGGACAAGTTAATTTGCTTCTTCTTTTTCCTAATAAATAGTCTGTAAAATGCAATAAAAAATAAGATTGTATACATGATAGTTAATTTGAAAAAAAAAATCCCATTAGTATTATATTTGATTTTGCTTTAGAATCAACTTAACGATTTTTATGTGACCATCTTGACATCTTGTTTTTAATTCTCAATAGGAAAGAATACCACAAAATACTCCTGGCCAAAGAAATTGTTGTAAACTGTTTTGCCAAAGAAATATATTCATTTATTACCAAATGAATATTCTTTATTTCTTGGCAAGTAACTTGAAATTTTCAGCCCAATCCACTCCAATTTATCTTTGAGGATATGGAAGACTTAATTTCCCGTGTGTGTGTGTGTGTGTGTGTGTGTGTGTGTGTGTGAAATGCAGTCATTCTAAACAGGAATTTGAAGTTGAATTGTAGATATTGTTGACTAATGCACATTCAAACATCTTGCAACACAATATTTAAATATGTGGTATTTTAAAAAAATCTTTTGAGTAGACATTTTTAATTGATTAAAATATTGTGTATCAATGATTCCAATAACTAATGCCTTTCAATAGGTACAACATTGAAAGAACTATTTATCAGAAATGCCTGACATGAGTTTTGGGTAGTAAGATTGGCAGCCTATAATTTGATTTAAAAAAAAAAATGTTTTAATGACTTTATGGGAAGCTAAACTTTTACTGTTGGTATAACTACTACTAATCTTTTCCAGATTTGTTGTTTTTCTGGTTCTCTATTGCTGATTTCAATTCAAACCAAGTAATATCTTTGTTTAATAATTTTTTCCATTTCTTCCCCAATTACTTTATCCTTCATTTCATCTAATTAGTTTCTTATCCTATCTTTGTTAACTTCTTCCTTTTTATATAACTCTTCAAAATATATATGGGCAATTTCTTTTTTCTGTTCTATCCCTTGCCCTTTCCATCTATTAGTTGTTAAATCAATCTTTTTTCTTACCTGTTTTTAAGTCTATATGATAGCCATCTCCCTGGCTTGTTGGCATGCTCAAAGTGAGTTTGTTAGCTGCATTCAGATTTATAATCATTCTCTCTTGTTCAATTAAATGCAATTTATGTTTAGTTATTGTTATCTGATTTTGCAATCTTGAATCCTTTGGGGTACTCTGTAACTGAGTTTCTAATTCCTTATTTTTTTGTTGTAATTTGTTTTGCTGGGCATATTTTTCTTTGTTCCTCTTGGCGTTATAAGAGATTGTTATCCTCTTATTACTACCTTCATTGTATCCCAAATGTTTTGTTTCGTAGTTTCTCCATTATTATTTTTCTTTAGAAAAATAGTTTAATTCCTCCTTGAGTTTGTCAGTATATTCTTTTTCTCTTATTAACTGAGTATTTAATGTCCATCTTTTCTTGGGTTTTTCCCTACCCTTCCATATTATTTGAATTGGATTGTGATCTGCCCATTCATTGGGTAGGATTTCAGTCCCTTTAATCTTATTTTCTGTTCCCTCATTCATCCATGCCATATCAATTCATGTCCATATTTGATGAGGATTTGAATAGAATGTAAATTGTTTTTTCTCAGGATTTAATTTTCTCCACATATTAATCAAATTTAACTCCTTCATCATTTCCATGCATATTTTGGGAAGCTCTCTTTTTTTTCCCTTTGTTCCTTCCCCCATTACTGTGGTCTTTTTGATAATCAGCAATAGAATTAAAGTCCCCTATAATACAAGTATTTATTTTTTCCAATCCTACTATCTTTCCATAAAGATGCTTTAAAAATACTTTTTGATCTCCATTCAAGGCGTAGATTACAACTTAAAGAATTGGGATGGCATTAATCCAGATCTGCAAAACCAGAGTTCTTCCCTCAGGATCTGACCATATTAAATTTGCTTTCATATCCTTTTTAACATACACTGCAATTCTTTTCTTTTTCCCTGCATCTGCTGGTGCGGTGAATAGCTTCCCTAATTTCAGGCATTCTAACTATTTTTCATCTGATTTCTTTGTATGAGTTTCTTCTAGACATACTATATCAGTATTTTGTTTGATTAATTTGGCTATTATCCTTTTCATTGTCAAGTTTAAACCATTTATATTAATTGATAATAGTTTCTTTTCTTTTTCCATTTAATTAGTTCTATTTAGCTTCTTTGTCTTGTGACTGCTCTGGTCTCTCCTTGTGCCTGAAGATGTGTCCTACTTTCTTCTCTCTCCTGTTGTAATTGAGTATTTTCTTGATTTCCTAAAGTTCTGTCTCTGTTCTTATGATAGCCTTGATCTTCCTAGGAGTTCATTTCCAGTTCATCCTTACTGCTCTGATCTTCTGGGCCTACCAACCGTTCATCAAATTCCTGGGCCTTTTCCATGGAGTCTACTTTGATTTTCCTCTTATCCCACAAAACTAACATCCACTCTGGGATTAGCTATTTGAATACAATTCTTTTCTGATTTAGGAAAGCCGTTAAAAATTTATAGTCTCATCTTTGTTCTCTTGCTTTTCTTGGTATTTGTTTGCGAACCAAGACTTCTTTGCCTTTATACGTGATTGATTCATCTCTTGACATCCTATATATGATGTCCCGGACACTCCTTCAATATTCCTGCCATTAGTTCTTCCAAGTCTTCTTCTTTTTATTCCACTATATTCTGGAATCTCAAATATGTAGCAGCCTTATCCATCTCTAGGTAGACTAATGAGTTCTCCATTTCTTTACTCACATTTTTTAACTGTCATCTACCCTTTCTAGTTTCCTTTCAGTTCATTCTGTCCTTTTCTCTACCTCTTTTATTGTTGTTTCATTTTTCTCCAAGGCCTGCTGTAATAATCTAACTTTGTCCTTTACTTTGGAGATATCTGCTTTCATTTCTGCTTTTAGTTTCCCCATCTTCTCTTAATTCATTTATATCTGCTTTTGTCTCATTACAGTTTTTCATCATTGTTTCTTGCAGCTTCATCATAGATTCCTGTAAAGTAAGCAGAATTGATTGGATGTTGGCATTCGAGGTATTAGCTTGTTTCTCCACTGGTAATGTTTCTTCAATTGTTTTTTGTGCCATGGGCGAAGCTGTTGCCGACATGATTGTTAATGTCGGGGTGACCTTTCTTCCAGTTTTCAGAGTTGTAGTTGTTGTGGAAGTCATTTCTTTTAAGATTTGTTTCTGTTGTTGTAATATATTAATTATATTATCACAAATTAACATTCAGTAATAGAATCTCTATATTAGGATTGACCATTATCTAAGTACTTTATCTATCTGCTGGATATCTGTACTCTTTGCCAATTTATTGGAGTATAGGTTCTTGTAGATAAAAATATTATCACCGTATTATTTTAAATCCAAATTCTATATCACATATATAATTTTGTAAGGCCTCAATGCTCAGCCTCTACATATAACTTCCGCATAATAGAAAAAATATATAAATATTATACCCAAATCCAACTATATTTAAATATTATAAATAAATATATGTAATATATAACCTTATTTTGAATATTCTTAAACACAAACAGTATTACATTCTTCCCCAACTGGATAAATTAAATATTTAGAGTGATTGCACAATGAATTGTAATATTAATATATAAAATCTTTTATAGTTATTAATTAAATAATACTTAATATTCCTATTATTTTTCCTATATATCTAATCAAAGTATAATTATCACTATTATAAATAAATCAATTAGATCAGTTAATTCAATTATTTAACAATCAATTACAACAATCAATTTTTCTTTCCCAAGGTATACATATTTATGAACATTATAAAGAGAGACTGAAGGAGGACAGTTCATCATAGCGTCGGAGAGTGGGGGAATAAAGAAAAATGAGGAGGTGTATACAGGAAAGAGGGAGTAAAGAAGGGGAAAAAGGAGTTTTAAAGTAAGGTTTTAGCTTTCTGTCTCTAAGTTTTAAGAGCTTACACTCCAAACGCACCGGAAGTGGGGAGTTAAGAAATGATGAGTAGTGACTGTAATTCGACAGTATCTCCACACATTCGGGAGCTTCCACTTTTGCTTTTCGTCTTAGCGTTCCTAAGTTCAATTTTTCTGATTTTTTTCAGATGGAACCACTTCCTTAGTTAAATCAATATACTCCCTGAAGGGAGTATATTTACATCAGTTATATTGTTACAATAACTTCAGGATTTTTAAATATCGCCTGTGGCACCGCATTGTCTCTATTCCGCTGGCTCCGATCTTCCCGTCTCCAATTTAATCAAGTCTTTCAGAGTAAAAATCAAATGAAATAGTTTGAATCCCCCATACCTTCCGTCACCTTCCAGTCACTAGATGCCCTTCTATCAATATCAGTGTGGTATCTCCCGACCTCGTAAGCTTCCCTATTTACTCGTTATTGTCTTCTATTTTTCTTCTGTCTGCCAAGCCCCTTCATTTTCACTTGCCTCGTGTCTGCTTTTTGGCCACTTCCTTTTAGGGCTCCGGACAGACTCTTGTAGCAGCCTTATAAAAGCCTATAGCATTCCAATCATCCTCTCTGCCGCTAATTTTCTCTGCCACACTCTTCACCAATGATCCCAAACTGTCACTCACTCGCTTCTTTACATCAGTGGCACTCTGAACTTTGGAGCCGCCATTGATGAGTGGCTGTTTCTTGCTTGTTGGGCTCTGGAGGGTTCCTCTTCGCTGTAGGGGGGTTGCCTTCCTCACACTGCAGCTCGAGTCTCCCCACACCAGCATGAATCTCTCCAGGACTTATGTATCCTCAAAGGATCACACCAACAGCAAAAATAGGTTAACTGAAACCATGGGCGGGCTGCTGCACCTCTGCACATCCTTGCCTTACCACTGGAAGTCCATTTCTTTCTATTTATTTCATTTACATGAATCGACACCTGGTTGCCTAAGACAAGCAATAGAACTTTCAGCTCTGAACAATTCAACCAATGCCATTTCACTTCACTCAATCTTGTTCTGAGTCCCTTCAACTAAGATTCTTGCACCACCCAAATGTAGCTTTCCCAATGACTCAATCAATCATGTCTGAGTTATTTTGGCAATATAACTTTTTTAACACATGGACATAGTTTTTAGGTTTCTCAGGCATGGGAAAATGATACTGATTACATTACTGGAGGATTCACTTTCATGTAGAATCCAATCAATGTACATCCTAACAAGCATCTGGGTGTTATCACTCTACCTTAATTTTGTCACAGATTTTGAGTGCTATACTTTGAAGTTAAGAAATATACATGTGTGATGGGGCTCACACTTTCCCACAATGCAATCATTTGGAACTGTAAATAATATAGAAAATTAAGTCAAGCTGATTTACATTCTCTCAAGAGTAGGGGTAAGCAACTTGTACTCTTATCAATGGCCTCTGCCTATTTTGCATTCCAAGAATCCAATTAAAGGCTGTTAAATATGGTATAAAATTGCTGAATAACAATAGCATAATCTTCTATTTGATAAAGAAACAAGAAAAACAGTTGCATTAAACCAATTAGTAGCTTATTGTTTCTATTTTGGTAAACCTCTCTTTCGCACACCCTTAAAAATAGGACTGGCTTATTCCATCACCTCTGTTACAACCTTGTGGCCTCTTTGTGACAAAAATACTGTAGCCTATCGTTAAGTTCATTTTTTATTTCATTTTTATTTATCACCATAATAGGCTAAGTACTAGAACAGCATGGTGTGAGTTTTTTATACTTCTTTTCCTTCCCTCTTTAACTGCAGGACCCAAGAGTTTTGAAAAACATACAATTATATTTAATTTCATTACTGAGCTAAGTAGTCTGAACCTAATAGACACTAATGACTTCTTTCTGCACTCAAAAGTGCTTACCTCAAACCAATTTAAACAAATAAATATATTTACAAAAATATCCTATTAAGGGAATTAAAAAACCTTTTTTGTCTCTCAGCCAGACTGTTTTGCAGGCATCAGCAAAAAGGAAACCTTTGTAAAATGTGAATGCCCACAATTATCTGGTCATCATACTTCTTAAATTTGTAATGGGGTGGGTGGGATTAGAAATTATAGCCCTATTAGGAAATAGGGATTTCTTCAATTTGTAATGGGGTGGGTGGGATTAGAAATTATAGCCCTATTAGGAAATAGGGAAATTGGCTCTCTTCAGCAGCAGTTTTTTTAAAAAAACAGACTATCTCTCCTGAAGTGGTAGAAAACCACAACAAAGCAGGCAGTGACAGAGACTCAAAAGAGTGTTCTCTGTTCTGAAGATGCTGTCGGCTCCTATGTAGGATAGAAATGTTAAGTAGCATCAACATATGGTAAGTCACAAAAATTGTCAACTACCTGGGAGAGAAACAATCATTATCCATGTCTTTACTTGTTTGTTTTCATCTGCTGGAATACAGAAATGCATTGTTTATGATAGAAAATAGTTGGTTACTGTTAAAGTCCAGACTGAGCAGTCTCCCAAATCAGTAAACATGTAGTGATTTAATACATGAGGAATCTGCTGGAAATGTTTACACATCATGCATCTAATACACCACAGACTTCTATTAATTCTTTATAGGAAATGATGACTCACAATATCAAGTTCAACATTGCACAGATACATAGGCAACTATTGAATTTTGTATACATAGCAACCTTCTCCAATGTAATGTTCTCCAGATGTTGGGATTTCAGCTTCCAATCATTCCTGGTGTATATCTGGTAAGTACTAGATTCAAGCATGTGGCATTAAAGTCTAGTTTAAACAAGACCTCTATAAGGAAAAATATGCAGATTTCTAACATTTAGAATTTAGGAATCACCAAATTCCCAAATAATCTGCACTAGTCACTGTGAAAGTAGTATTTAGGTATAAACATGATCTTTCTCAAAATCATATGTAATCAGGAATCAGACAGTATTAAGGATATATCATGGACTCCAGTCGCAAAAGACTGTTCACATAAGGTTAATTTAGGTTTAAATGTAATCTTACTGCAAGGAATTATAAGAAGCTTGTAATAATATCAAGAGAGTTAGGAAAGAAAAATGTCCTTACTTGGACAAACAGAAATTAAATCTTCAGGAGTTCATTTGGTCATATTATACGAGAGGTTGTCCTTGACTTATGACCACAGTGGATACCAGTTGTAAGTCATTGCAGTGGTTAAGTTGAGGCACCAAATGATGAGACTTGATTTTTTAACTGTTTTTATGACAGCTGTAGAGCAAGTTAAGTGAATCATGTGATGATTAAATGAATCCAGTACATCCAATTGATTTTTTTTTTTGCCATTTTTTACTGGAAAACAGAAAAAATGTTGCAAATTGTGATTATGTGATTGTGGGATGTGCAACTATCTCAAATAGAAGCTCATTATCAAGAGCCTGAAATGCAATCATGGGATTGTAGGGTATACAGTGGCACAGTGGCTACAGGGCTAATTCACTGCTCACTCCAGGAATTTGATTCTGAGTGGCTCAAGATTGACACAGCCTTTCATCTTTCCAAGGTCAGTAAAATAAGGAACCAGATTGTTGGGAGCAATATGCTAACTCTATAAACGGCTTAGAGAAGGCTGTAAAGACTGTGAAGTAGTATGTAAGTCTAAATGCTATTGATAGACGTATGGCAATTTTGAAGATGGGTTGTAAGTAGCTTTTGTTACCTTTGTCATAATTTTAAACAGTTGTTAAGTGGACAGTCATAATCAAGGACTACCTGTAATTTAAAAGCAGACAGAAAAAAAGACCGGTTTATAGAAGATACTCCTATTAATAAATACCTGGTGTTCTGTTCGGAAATAAGTTGCGCGAGACCGGGTTCCAACAACTACTCTTTTATTTTAACCAGTAAGGCTATGGTAATGGAACAATAGCCCAAGCCGTGGCACCCCTTCTTATAGTGGCTTGCTCGCGGCTTGTGGCCAATGACAGTACTTTGAGTGTTCCTGCCATCAGGTGGGCCAATCGAATTGGTTCCCTAATAGCCAATTCGAGAACGGCCTTCTCGGCCAATCAGATTAAGCACTTGGAGCCTACCAAGTTCCATACACAACACCCCTCCCCCCTTGATTTCGTCCAATGTGTGTCACGTAGTCACGCAGGTAGGTGGGGCTTTTTCGAGTCCTGGTTGATCTGCGCAGCTCAGTCTCGGCATGGTCTTCAAGCTGTTCGGACGGGATTGCTTTCTTTCTGTGCCTTCTCCATGGAACCTCCTGGAAGGGTGAGTCAGCCTTGCCGCTCCTGCCCCAGTTTCTTGGACTCGTTGAGATGGCTCCACCGCTCCCTCCTGATTTGTCCAGGTTGGTCGAGCTGGCCTGGCTGTCTCCTTCCAGGAAGGCCTCACTTCATTCTCCTACTCCCGGACTTCTGTTTTGGGGTTCATCTAATCGTGAGTGCTCTTTTTGATTTGTTTGGGAGTCTTTGTGTAGTGTTTGTTGTCGTATTATGGGAGGTTCGCCTCTCCCTTTTTTATTATTTTGTATTCCCCCCCCTCCTCGGCTGTTTTAGGTTCGTTTATTATTTTTGGCATTGGTGTGGTGTTGCATTCTAGGGTGCAAGAATGAAGCTGGTTGATGTGCTGCTTCCATTATCTTCCGTTGTCTAATACTAGTCAGTAAGACCAGGGGCCTGTGATTTAGGTGATTGTGGTTAGGAGCCATAACGGGTCCCCAGTAAGTTTTTTTGCATAAACCAGGTCGCCTATCTTGAATGCGCGGTATTTGCTGGAGGACTCAGGGGATTTATCCCAGGTATAAGTGGGGTGCAGTCTGTCGAGGTAGGAACACAATTTCCTACCCATTAAGAGTTCTGCTGGGCTCTTGTTGGTTGTGCTGCTAGGGACAACCAATCTGCTTAACCATGTTGCATGGTTAATAATCAGTTTAGCTTTTCTTGTACGTCCCCCTTGTCCATTCTTTCTAGGCCCTCCTTAGTGTACCGAACCATGCATTCAGCCCTGCCATTTGCAGCTGGATGAGCCGGCACTGTCAAGGCGTGTCGGATGCCCTGTGCAGCTAAATACTGCTCGAATGCCAATGCGGTAAATTGGGGCCCATTGTCCGACACCAATACACCAGGCAGTCCATGCGTGGCGAAAAGTTTCTCTAACTGCTTCATCACTGCCTCGGTGATCGTGGAAGCCATAAGTATGACTTCTAACCAGTTCGAGTAGGCGTACACGACCATCAAAAAGGTGTTGCCTTTTCTTGGCCCAGCAAAGTCAATATGCAGTCTCGACCATGGGCCCCGGGGAGTTTCCCATTCCCTGACTGGTGCCTGTGGGGGGGTAGGCCTCGATTTTTGGCAGTCATGGCAAGTAGCCACGCAACGTTCAATGTCTTTGTCCAGCCCTGGCCACCAGACGTCGCTCCTGGCCAGGACTTTCATCTTAACTATGCCCGGGTGCCCCTTGTGCAATATGCACAAAACATTTTTCTGTAGTTTTTTTGGGATTACCACCCTGTCACCCCACAAAATACAACCTTTCTCGATAGACAGTTCAGTCTGTCGGGTGTGAAATGGCTTAAAAGTCTCAGTTTTGTTTTCGTCCGGCCAGCCCTTACCTACCCAATGCAGAATGCGAGCTGTCAGCGGGTCTTTTGCAGTGGCTTTAGCAACGTCCGCTGCGGTTAGTGGCAGATTCGGCCAGGGCTCCAGTTGGAGAGTGGAGATGGTGGGAGCTGGGTCCTCTTCTGTGATGGGCAGCGGGAAACGGCACAAAGCGTCTGAATGGGTGATGGTCTTCCCTGGGTGGTGGATCAGCGTGTAGGTGTAGGCAGCGAGGAATTCTGACCACCTCGTCATTCTAGGTGACAGAATGTTTGGGATCGGTTTGTTTCCTGCTAGAATCCCTAACAGGGGTTTGTGATCAGTGATGATCGAAAACGTTCCGGCGCAAAGGTACTCATGGAATTTTTGGACTCCGGTTATGATTGCGAGGGCTTCTCGGTCGAGTTGACTGAAATTTCTCTCCGATTTGGAAAGCGTTTTTGAATAGAAGGTGACCAGTGCCTCTCTGCCATCTGGTAGCTTGTGGCTCAGGATGGCACCAATTCCAAAACGCGATGCATCACAGGTGACCATCAAAGGCAGGGTATTGCTATACTGGATCAAAATGGTGTTAGACGTTGATAGATCTTTGATACTTTGAAATGCTGCTTGTTCCCAGTAGCCCCATTTCCAGATAGTTTTTTTGTCTAACAACCAATGTAAGAGTTCTGCTACGGTTGCTTTTTGGGGCAGGAACACATGGTAGAAATTTATGAGACCTAGGAATGCTTGTAAGTCAGTTTTGTTTCTAGGTCTAGGTGCGTCTTTGATTGCCTTTATCTTTTTTTCGGTGGGGGTATCCCTTGCTCATCTATGAGGTAGCCTAGAAATTCGACCTGGTTGGTGGCTAAGTTACATTTTTCTCACTTTACTTTAAAGCCTGCATCTCTGAATCTTCTTAAGACTTCTTTTAATCTACTCTCTAGTTGGTTAGTGTTTTTTGCTGACACTAGAATGTCATCAAAATAAGGGACAACTCCCTTGATTCCATTTAAAAGGTGGTCCATGAGGCTTTGGAAAATGCTTGAGGCAACGCGAACGCTGAACTGGAGTCAGTTGCACTTGAACGCCCCTCTGTGTGTCACTATAGTCTGTGTCTCTGTGGTAGTGGGGTCAACGGGTAGCTGTTGGTATACTCGTGCGAGATCAAGCTTCGCAAAAAATTTTCCTCCCCCGAGGGAGTGCAATCAGCTTTGCACTACCGGCACTGGGTATGCGCTTTGTTGGAACGTATGATATAGGGTTGCCTTATAGTCTCCACAGATGCGCACTGACCCATCTGGTTTGATGGGATCACAATGGGTGTTTCCCACCTGGCATGGTCGATTGGCTCTAACACCCCTTGTGCTATTATTTTGTTTAGTTGTTCGTCAATTTTTGGTTTTAAGACAAAAGGGATGCGTCTTGGTTTGAGCCAGATGGGGGCTATTTTGGGGTCTAGGCTAAATGAAATTGGGGTCCCCTTGTACTTGCCTAGGGTCTCATCAAATACATCCCGGAACTCTTGTAACAGGCTCTCTTCCCAGTTGGCCGCAACAATGCTGTTGATCCTGATCATCCCGATTCCCAGGAGTGCGAACCATTCGATTCCCAGCAGGCTAGGGTGATCACGGTCGATGATGGTCAGGGGCAAAATTTCGGCATGATTTTTAAATTCGACGAGGAAATGTCCAAGGCCCGCTACCGGGATTCAATTTCCCTGGTAGTCCTTTAAGATCTGTTTTTGTTTTTCTAGTTCTTTTTGTTTGATGTTTGGTATCAGGCGTCGGATGGTGTTCCAAGATAACATGGATAAAAAGGATCCGGAGTCGACTTCCATCTCACAGGGCTTCCCTTCGATGTTCACCTCTATCCCGACCTTTTCCACGTTTGCTGTCCTGGCATTTCTGATTGTTACCATCTGGTGCGTTTCCTCTCTGTCGCTCGTTCTTTTACTTCTAGTATCTCAGTTCCATCTGCTTCCGGCTTGTCTCTCTTCATGTCGGGGGGGGGGGTTTGCTGCCACGTCTTTTAGGACTATAGCTCTTTTTGTTTCGGCAGACCCTTTTGATGTGCCCCCGTTTGTTACAAGATCTGCAGATTGCATCTAGGAACCTGCATTCAGATCGCGGGTGGTTGCCTCCGCATCCAGCACATTGGAATTTCCGCCTGCTTCTTCTTTTTTCCCGCCATTTCTTGCCTGATTGAAGTCTATGGACATCTTCGTTGTCGTCATCAGTGTCGCTCGGGGAATCGAGATCTTTATAGTGGGCGGTCACTGTGGGCTGTTTCTTGCTTCCCTCCACCTTCTTTTCTCTGGTTTGATTTAGCGGATCTGTAATTGAATTCTTTTGGCGCACAGTGGCTGCGGATTTCTTTGCTGCTTTGGCGGCGGTGGCTTCTTCGATGGCCTCTGCCACAGTGATGTTCGGTCTATTTATTAGCTTACTCTGAAGTGTCACATCCTTCAACCTGAGGATCACGTGGTCCCTCATGGCCTCGTCCATGTTCTGGAACTCGCAGGCTCCTCCAATGTGTCTCAGGGCTGCTACAAAATCTCCGACAGTCTCATCTTCTTTTTGTTCTCTTTTGTAGAACTCATGCCTTTTTATCAAGTTGGAGACCACTGATGCATAATGTGCTCAGAGCATTCTGTTCAGCTCGGGCCAAGTCATCTGTTTAACGTCTCTTGGTTTGGCTAGCGCCTTTGCCATTTTAAAAACAGCTGGTCCGCAGTGTGTGAGGAAGACAGCCCTCTTCCTTTGGTCAGATATCTCCTGCAGTTCGTTTCTTTCAAAAAACATTAGAAAGCGATCCATATACGACTCCCAATCCTCCTCATCAGGGTTGAATGGTGCAGGTGGTGCGTTGTTACCGGCCATCTCTTTTGCTCAGTTCTGATTGCTGCGTACTTCGGTCTCTCTCTACTACAATGATCCCATCCTCATCACCAGTGTTCCGTTTGGAAACAAGTTGCGCGAGACCGGCTTACAACAACAACTCTTTTATTTTAACAAATAAGGCAATGGTAACGGAACAATAGCCTAAGCCGTGGCAGCTCTTCTTATAGCGGCTTGCTCGTGGCTTGTGGCCAATGACAGTACTTTGAGTGTTCCCGCCGGCAGGCAGGCCAATTGGATTGGTCCCTAATAGCTCTTCTCCCAAAGTTGTCGGGTCACCCTGTGCTGTTCCCACCTTCTCTCCTCTCTCCATGCTCAGGGATCATTAGGGGGCGGTCCTTGCTCATTGCCTGAGCCCCGTCACTTTTCATTTCCACTGCTTGCCTTCTCTCAGTCATTGTGATGACCTGGGGCATGGCACAAAAGCAACAAAATCACAAAAATAGGTAAAGTCCCTTTAATACTGCCAACCTGGCTCCCAATGTCCAGTTTTCATTGGCTGGAGAAAAAACTCTCCCAAGAACAGTTTTTAAAGGGAAAAAATTCTGTCCGAACCCAAAGTACATATAAATTATAAATAAAAACCAACACAAACCATGTTGCAGCAATTAACAAGACACAGCAGGATAAGGAATTGAAGACTTCAAAAGATAACAAGACACACACAGTTGGGAGGACTCAGAACTCATGTAAAACTTGACAAACCAAAATAATTCAGACTTGTCTTCCAGCAAGGAGCTATGTGCAAACACTATCTTTACTCTGTTTTCCCAGCTGCAGCTAATGAAGGGAATCAGGATCTTTTTCTCCCCCCGTAACTCACATTGTTCCCTTATCTGTTCCTACCTGCATGCCATAGGATGAAGAGTGGGGGGCTGGGTCTTCCTTTGAATGCCCAGCCAGACTGTGCTCTTCCCCAGTTTCCTCCACAGCCACTGGAGCCACACTCCTGGTCAGCTGTTCCACCTCTCCCTCAGAATCATATTCCAACAGGGGCGTGACAGTCAACCTGTCCTGTTCCACCCTGCTAGCAAGCTGTCCCAATCCTGACAGGCCCTGGGCTGCCTTGTCCTGCTCCTCCCCACATTCTTCCAAAGTCCCCCCCCCTCCATCTCTATTGGCTCCAGCTCTGGCTCGCCCTCCTCCACAGATTCAGGCTCCAACAGGGGCATGACAAATACTCCTATTAATGCATTGCTTTGTTTGATTTGGTTTCTTAGTATAGTTTAGTATAACAGCAGCTGCATTTAGACCAGAACAGTTCTATTCACCATATAAGCATTACTCTGTAGCATTTTACTAATTGTAATGACAGGGAAAGTGCTGGGAGACAATCATCGAAGGCCTAGCTTTATCCTTGTTTACTTCCATGTCAGCTAGATGGTTTGCTTCAAATAACTATGCTGGAAACCCAGAGTTTATTTTTCACATCCATCTCTACAGCAACGAGGACAGAAGAGGAAATAAGCTGCTTCTTTGTTTTAAGAAATCTCAGAAATAAACAAACAAAATATGGATTCATGCTTGTGTTTGGCTGGAGAAAAACAAATGATTAAATATAACAGTGAATGACTAAGTATTGTCTGATGAGAATATGAGAAAAAAAATTACAGATGTATTCTTTCTTTTTGTCTGACGCTCAGCCAGGGAATTCTTTAATTTAGCTGGGTAACTCATCCTCAGAGGATACCTTATGCAAAATTCCAATTATCTTGCAAGTTCTTTTTCTGCTTTTTCTAATTTCTTTTATATTAAAAGAAACACGCAATTCCAAATATTTACCTCTTGCTGCCACCAATAATTCTCATCAGTAGTTTATTATACTATCATTATTGTAAACTTCTGAATTTACATAGAATTCCAGTAAAAGTAGTATATATGTTTTTAGATAATAATCTTGTTTGGGATCTTCGTTTAAATAAACAACAGCAAATCAATGTCTGATCTAGATCAGGACCACAAATGATCATTCCTGTATTATTTTCCTATGAAATATATATTCCCTTTCCCCAATAAAATTTGCTATCAAGTTTGAGATTTTCTCAGTCATAAACTGATCTTGAATGATGTGGAAAAATATATTTTAGAAACAACTGTAATTTAAATCCCATAAACATTTCCTAAGACTCCCTGAATTTATCAAGACATTTTACTAAATATTTTATGGAGGAATTTTCCACTAGAAATATTCGTTTTGAAAAATCTCATACCTTAGACCTGAGCCCTCCAGATTAAAAAACAGTCACTTTTTTATGAGCAAAAACATCAGAAAAGGTTTTTCATTTTTTTAAAAAAGAAAATGATACTATTTCCAACTGTGAAGTATTGATTTTGAAGAGGTTTACAGAATATTAGTGAAAAAAAGGTTATTTCTCTCCTCCTCTGTGAGAGAGGAAAATTACCAGTGATTGTGTGCCAGTTTTAATAGCAGCCCAAATTATTAGACTGCACAGAACTCAAATAAAATAATATAAATCATATGAACAATAACAGGTAGTTTCAGCATCAGACTGAAAATAAAGTAAAATAATTTGTTGCATCGACTGTGACCTAAGCTGAGTCTGAATGGTTTAATATTCCATTTATTTATTTAGCAAATTTATATTGTGGCTATAGTCAAATGTCATGGTTCTGTCTAAACATGGTTCTCAGAAAGAATGAAATGCTGCAACTGCCCACAAAGGGAGTCCTTCAGTTAAGACTGCAATGTGATATATTTTGGCCATATAGCTAACTTTTGTATCTTGCAGAATTGTCACCAATTGCCTGAACATGTAAGAGCAAAATGTTTGGAATAGCAAAAGAGAGACAATCATTCTCTTTTCAGAAGCAATCAATATCCACATTGGGAAGTGATACCACGGCTACCATCAGTTTTACCACAAACTGTCCGCTAATGTAGACTAGGTGAATCAACAATGGAAAAAGTAAAGTTTAATATTAGGAACACATCTGCAGCGATCTATATCCTCTTAAGGTATAATGTCTATTTTGTGGCCTTACAATGAGGAAACGTGACAAAAAAATCCTCTGGAATTGTCTTATTATAAGGGAGATGTGATGAAATGTTTTTTTGGCTGTTAAAGAATGAGCTGCAGCGAAACCACTTTTCTCATCTATTTCATGATTCATGCAGAGAGCTATTCATATTTTCTAATGCATTTCAAGTTGAGAAACATCTTTCTTCACGTTGAAGTTTGGTGTTAAGCATTATGAAAATGCTACTCCAGCCCGATTGAAAAACAATGTTGATTTTACACCTTTGTTCCCTGATCCACGATCATTTTGCTTTGAATGCCAAAGAATTATAAATGGAGCCCTATGTCTGTGGATTTGGGTGACGTATCTTGGCTTTTCAATATGCAGCGCTCCATCTGTTTAATGGTCATTCTATTGGGTATTTGTATAGCACTTCAGTTTGTCAAATGATTCACAGCATCAGTCATAACATCTGCATGTAGCTGAAACATTATAGCTTCACTAAAGACATCAATGGCTGTGTGTTGGTTCTTTTCCAAGTTTCTACCACTGGATAAGTTCATCAAAAAGAATTTGACCTCTTGTTCTGAATTTTAAAACAGTAAGCTACACAGACATTAACTATATGTATCTATATCTGTACAGATAGTCCTCGACTTATGACAGTTCATTCAGAACTGTTTCAAGTTACAACAGCACCGGAAGAAATGACTTATGAACATTTTTCACATGATCCAAATTCACGTAATTATGATGGTTGCATTGTCCCAGGGTCATGGGAGTATCTTCTGTCAAGCAAAATCCATGGGGAAAGCCGATTCACTTAACCACGGTGTTACCGATTTCACCACTGCAGTGATTCACTTAACAATGATGGCAAGAGAGGTCATAAAATGCAGCAAAATTCACTTAACAACCATCTCACTTAATAACAAAAATTTTGGCCTCAATTGTGGTCGTAAGTTGAGGGGTCCTTTTATACTTCCCTTTTTTCAAAAGTCCAGAGAGGTATCTTATTGGTAGCCCTTGACTTAGAAGCATTGGTTTAGTGACTACTCGAAATTACAATGACATTGAAAAAGTGATTTACGACCAGTCCTCACCCCTATGACCACTGTAGCATCCCCATGATCATGTGAGCAAAATTTATGTGCTTGGCCACTGGTATGTAGTTACAATAGTTGCGGCATCAGGGGCCATGCAATTGCCATTTGTCACCTTCCCTGTGATCTTCTGACATGCAAAGACAATGGGTGAAGTCAGAATTGCTTAATGATAGCTAAAGTCACTTAACAACTGCAATGATTTGCTTAACAGCCATGGCAAAAATGCTGTAAAATCAAGTGTAACTCATTGATTAGCAATGAAATTTCTGGACCCAATTTAGTTGTAAGTTGATGACTCCTTGTATGTATATTTCTCTCTTCATATTTGCATCAGACAGAGAAAATATGTTAAAATAACAGCAAATGGTCAAATAACTCTCAAATGAGCATTGCAACTGAAAGGGAATCAGAATCAGAAAAGGGAGCTTGGAGATCTTCTAGTCCAGCCCCTGCTCAAGCAGGAGTTCCTATAATATATGATGACCCGGAGCATGGCACAAAGGCAACACAGTCAGATAATCAGTAGGAGTCCCTTTATTAGCTCCAACTTTGTCCCCCAATGTCCTGGTTACCTTCTGGCTGGAGAAAAACTCTCCCAGGAACAGCCTTTGGCTGCAGTGAATCAAGTTCAAAACGTGGTCAACAAAAACTGTAACTATAAGTCCAAACAACACAAAATGAGGAAATTATTCCGACAGGGCAGGAGGAAGAATTCCAGATGTGAAGGCACGGCAATAACTCAACATGATTGGGAAGCCACCGGGAGCACAGATAAGCAAAGTCAACACAAGATAAACTCACGTTAGCTCCTAGCAGCAACTGCACTCAGCATGCATTTCTTTTAAACTCTCATTCCCATCTGTGGCTAATGAAGGGAATCAGGGCCCTTTTCCCCCCATATGCCAAAAAACACAAGTTTCTCTCTTCTCCATTCCTCCCTGCATGCCCTAGGATGAAGAGGAGGTAGCCCTGGGTTTTCCTTTAAACTCCCTCTCCCTTGTTCTACCTCTCCCCTGCTCTGCCCAGCCAGACTTTTCCCTTCCCCAGTTTTCTCCACACCAAAGGTACCACACTCCCACTCCCTGTCAGCTGATCATCTTCCTCTTCAGATTCAGACTCTGACAGGGGTATGACATACTATTTCAGACAAGTGGCTGTCCGGTCTCTTTTTAAAACCCTCCAGCGATGAAGCACCCACAACGTCTGAAGGCAAGCTGTTCCATTGGTTAATTGTCCTCACTGTTGGAAAGCTTCTCCTTAATTCCAAGTTGCTTCTTTCCTTGATTAGTTTCCATCCATTGTTTCTTATCCTGCCCCCAGGTGCCTTAGAAAACAAATTGACCTCTTCTTCTTTGTGGCAGACTTTCAAATACTGGAATACTGCTATCATGTCTCCTGATCTCGACATTCAACATTTTTTCAACCACATGTATTAAAAAATACCACTCCAATAATCGTGTGAATGTTATACGTCACAGTCCCAATATATCAGGAAGGCATAGATTCTGAAAGGCTCCAAGAGATGGACCTGAAGATAGGTTCAATGTAAGTTTTTTTCAGTGATTCTTTTTTTGTTTGTTGAGATTAATGAATATTGTTGTGTGCCTGGGGTTATGGCTAATTAATGTATGTTATCAACTCCACAGTAAACCATTTAAATATGGTGAATTATCTCTCCCCAATGTAATGCATAGGAAATTGAGCTATAAGATTATAAATTAGTTCTGGATATTCTATCAGACTGCAATCTAACATGGTGCAAATTACACAAAATATCAAATCTGTACATATATAATAGCATCTGTACTTCAAAAAATATGTCAATGTGTATTTCTTTAAATGTCTTTCAAAAGACATTTAAAAGTCAATCAATCATCAATCAATCAATCAACCAATCTTTTCTCCATTTATATTTTTAGCTCCCTCTTTAATCCTGAATAATGTCGATGGAAGATTTAGCATTTTGAATTTAATATGACAGCTAAACATCTGTGAAGTGAGAAACTGCTGTCATGTATTAGATATTGAGGTAATTCTGATATTTTATGGCAATGATTATTATTTTAGAACTTATACAATATTGTCTGTATGCACATTGTAATATTCCTTTTTGGGGAAAATATTATGGAAAGTACAATAAAATATGAAATAAGATAAATCCAGGGTTTGCTGTGTATCACCTGAGTTTTTAGATAAGAACATAACACTATTTGTATCTAAAAGTACATATAATTGTACCTCTAACAACACTAAAAACATACTTTACATATTGATCTGTAAATATCTTAAACAACACATATCCTTGTTTAATTTTATGCTGAAGGCTGAATTATTGACATTCTGTTTATTCTTATGTGTTTTACACTATTCATTCACTGTTCTCATGAAGATTTAGCAACCAGGTTTTAAATCCATGTTTGATATTCTACGGTTCAGACCTATTCATTTAATCAAAGGTATTCTCTTAAAAACAAATGTACAACTAACTTTCTTACCTACACTAATTTCTCAATGATCTGATAAAAGTGCAAAAATCTCTTCATCATATCATTTTTTTTTTGTCCCAAAGTGTTTTCCCCAAAAGGCAGCTAGACTTTCTTGGTCATTTTCTTTGGAGGGATTTTGTTTTTCATCCAAAATAACTTCTTCAGTCCCTAGTTAAATCTATTAGAACTGTTCAGTTAGAACTGGAGCAACTTCAAGCTAAACCTTTTCAAAGAAAACCTCTCAAGAAAGACTAATTGTCTTTTTGAAAAATCACCTTTAGGACAACTATGATCCATAGACAGATTACTCTTTTTCACGTAAAGTCACTCTGTCCTTTAGAAATCAGACATACAATATCTTTCAATGGGAAATATGTATTCCAATAATATGATAAAAATGAAAATGAAACACTACAGAATATTTAATTCCAAAATAATATTGTTAAGAGCTATCTTGCCTTTCATTCACAAGCTCAAGGTAGCATATATCCTCATATTTTTCTTCTAACAACAGCCTCTATCTTATTCTCTTCATACCAACGGCCCTCAGTAACAGCTTAGCCTAAGAGATCATCTGACCCAGGTCTCCTAGTGAGCTTCTGTGACTGAGGATGAACTTGAACCCTATAGATCTCCTACAGCCAGAATAACATCTTAATCGCTATACCACGTTTTGAAACTCCAACATGAATTATTGTACAAGGCTTTTCATTTATAGATTATACAGGTATTATTCAACTTATGACCACAACTGGGTTTAGAATTTTGGTTACGAACCAACACAGTCATTAAGCAAGTCATCACATGACCAGATCCTATTTTTTTGATCATTTCTATCATTAAAAAATCACGAATAGGAATCATGTGGCCTTAAGGACCTTCGTAAAAGGAAACCAATTGTTCAGCTTCCAAATCACAATCATCTGGTCCCAGAGTTTGGTGAAATGGTTGAAACTTGTTGCAAACTGTAACTCTTTTAAGTCACTTTTTTCAGTACATCAAATGAATGGTCTTAAATTGAGGACTATTATAATCTAAGTGCATTGTCAGAGCCAAGAGAAACTAAGGGAACATACAAAAGTCTATGTCTCTTATGTCATCATCAGCCTCCTTCTTTTCCTTTGACATTAAGAAGTTCTACAGGAAGAAAAGTACAGCAAGCACAATACAATGAATATTAATAAAAGGGAATAAGTACAGAATCAATCTATTATCCCTTTGAAACTCCAATTAACGGGTTTGGGAGATTAAAATGAAAGCTTTAATTATTTCAAAAGCATCACTACCATAAAATATTATTCAGTCGGGCATTTTACTTCTTGTTGCTGAAATACCAACATAAACTTCACTTCACTGAGGCCTACAAGGAGAAGAAGTGCACCAGAGCATTTGCCAATTTCTGAACTTCAGCTGGTTCTAAATTACAGGATTTCAAAGGAATTTTAAATTATGTAGCAAGACCTCTTCTCTTTAGAGATCAAGTGACCATGAATAAAGAATTTGGAGCAGCGAATTTATTGCCGCAGTATACAAGTTACAAACTTTATACCAGCTCTAAAATTGTGCCCTCAAGACTTAATGTAATTGAAGACCAAACAAATATAATTGCAGGATTTATTCCTGGAAATCACAAACAATGAGGAGGCCACACATAAGGATTTTGTTATCTTAAAAGATCTGATGCACATTAACATTTGCAAGATCTGATACCAATGTTGCTGATTCAGAAAGAAAAAATGTTTTAGTACAATAAAATAGTGCATTAAGAGAAGTGGTTATTGTCCAACAACTCCTAGTCTAGTTTAGAAATTTCTTTTCTAGTAAGACTTGTAAAATCAATTATTGCTAAATAGGAAACAATAAAACCAATAGAATATACTTATGCAGTGAAGCAAAATAGATTAAAACCAGGCAGGAAATGATTATGTAGGAAAATCTTCTTCTAGCTTTATAAAATGATGCTTTATTGAAATAATTAGAATGTCTATAAATCTCACTTCAAAGCCCAGAAGAATGTTTTAATACTTTTTATTAGGATCAAAGTTAATCTTGTATATGTACATTATCAATAAGCCCAGATGAAATTTAAAAATAGTAGTAGTGTGTACACTGCTCAAAAAAATAAAGGGAACACTTAAACAACACAATGTAAAGGCTAGGTCACATCGGCCGACGGATGCAAAACGTATATAAAAAGGACACAGCGGACGAGCAAATTTTCCATCTGTTGTTATCCGCTCTCAAAAGTGCCCCAAATTTGCATAAACAGAGCGGACAAGAACGGAAAGGAACGGACAGGGAGAGGATGTAGCCAGGATGTTAAGCAGATACTCAATGGAAGCCTAGCGGATGGAAGCGGATGGCACGTCCGCAGGGCTTCCGGGGGAGAACACTGAAGCGGACGTGCAGCTGAAGGAACGGATGCAGAGTGGATGCCTAGCGGATGACGCGGATGCATCACGGACGCCTAGCAGATGCCTAGCGGATGCAAAGCTTTCACTGCGCATGCGGGGAGGATGCATTGCATCAGCCCCGCGGATATAAAAGGATGCAGTTCGCAAGCAGGTCACCATTCAGAGGAAAGACCTGCTGCCAGACACATCATCAGCCAACAACCATGGGGAAGAAGAGGAAGCCTTTGCCTACTCCTGCCAGCCCTGGCAAGAAGGACAGTACCACCATCCCACCCCCTGGCACTGACTCTGCTTCTGTTGGGGCTTCTGCTGCTGGTGCTGACTCTGCTGGTGCTGGGGCGTCTGCTGGTGCTGCTCCTGGTGCTGGTGCTTCTTCTGGTGCTGGTGCTTCTGCTGGTGCTTACTCTGCTGGTGCTGCTCCTGGTGCTGGTGCTTCTGCTGGTGCTGCTCCTGGTACTGGTGCTTCTGCTGGTGCTGCTGCTGGTCCTGCTGGTGCTGCTGGTGCTGCTGCTCGTGCTACTGCTGGTCCTGCTGGTGCTGCTGGTCCTGCTGGTGGTGGTGTGGTGGACCAGCCCCTAGAACCTCAAAGCCCTACTGATGAGGGCCCAGAAGGCCCTGCCAGAGGGAGGAAGAGGCATTCGCGAGATAAGGGGGACAGGAGACAGTACTCCATTGCAGAGGAACATGAGGATGAGGTGCTTGAATGGCTGAGGGAGAACAAGTACCTCTGGAGGAAGGGACACAGGCTCTATCGAGACACCAAGTGGAAGCAGGTGGCTTGGAGAGAGAAGGCGGAGAGCCTGGGCTACACTTCGGATGTCCTCCTCGGGTGATGGAAGCACATGCACACCTGGTACGGGAAGCTGCACCTCAAGAAGTCTGGCCAGGCTGTGGTCAAGCTCACCGACCGGGAGACCTACGTGATGGCCAAGTGCAGCTTCTTGGAGGGTGAGATCTGCCACCGAGGAGCAGCCCCTCTGTCTACTCTCACTCTCAGGCAGCCCACAGAGAGCCAGTCCTCTTCTGGCCAAGAGTCAGCTCCTGTGTCCAGGCAGGTATCTGTGGAGCGCCCCACGATGGAGACCCCCAGACAGCTGCACTTCCCGTGGTGGAGCACATGGAGGACCCCCTGACGCAGTTGGAGCAAGAAGAAGCCACTGCCACCAGAGACCAACCCACCCCTACCCCCAGCTCCACCTCCACAGAGAGCAGGCAGAGAGCCAGACCAGAGGGACAGAGCCACACTGTCCTCTTGGAGATCAGAGACGCTATCAAGAGCAGCGTAGATCTCCTCTCTCAGCTGGTACAGTCTGACATACCATCCTCTAACAGAAAGCCCTTCCTCACCTACGTCAACCAGACTCTCATAGAAATACCAGGTGATCAAGGAGAGGATCACAGGTTTTCGGCATCACCCTCCAGGCTCAGCTGAACCTGCTCTGACCCACTCCAGGTCTGCTCCTCCACCCCAGGTGATGTCACAGCCCTTCCAAGGCTTTCCACAGCCCCTCACCTACCAAGGCTACGGCTACCAGGAGTTCCAGCAGCACAGGCAGCCATTCCCAGTCCAGGCACAGGTACATCGCACACCACAGGTGCCACCACACCACAGATGCCACCGACACCACAGATGCCACAACGCCTTACCTCGCTCACCTGCAGACCAGACAGCCCCACTACACTCTTCCTTCCTCCACCCCGCAGCCAAGCCCGGCCTCAGAACATCTGTCATCGGTCTTGGGAGTGACACCCCATGTCATGGAGGAAGGGGCTCTCAACATCACGGGACTAAGCCAGCTCTCTGAGAGCTTCCTCCACACACCATCCCCTGTTGTCCTCTCAGGGCCAGGCAGCCCAATGGCGCCTCAGACTAGCACTCCAGCCACTGCCACCTCCACAGCACCTGGACCCTTCACCCCTGAGACCATGGGCACGCCTCAGAGTGACTGAGAACAGTGCCAGAGACTGGGTTGTTTCCTGTTGACTTTATCTTTGCTTGGGACACTTTACTTGGGTCATTTTGCTTTCACAGTTTGTTATTAAAAAAGTGTATCTTTGCTTCACAAACTTGTTTCAGTTGTTTTAGTAAATAAAGTCTTGGTGGAAACTTTTAGAAATGGTTTAAGCCTTTTCATGCTTCTGGGATGGGTAAGGATAGCAGTGGGATGGGCAGGGATACCTTTGGGATGGGTAATTATAGCAGTGGGATGGGCAGGGATACCTGTGGTATGGGTAATAGCTGTGGGATGGGTAAGGATAGCAGTGGGATAGATAAACCTCCAGTGCAAGCATAGTGGGACTGTATGGTCCACCCTCCCAGATGCCACACCTATGGCCCTTTATTATCAATAACAATTTAATCATTCAGCAACACATTTCAACATAAATACAACTCTTTATTAAATGCCCTGTTCATTGCAGGGCCACTCAACATACATGGCACAATCTCATCAGTGTGATGAGACAGGCTGAAGGAAGCATCTATGAAGCATCTATCATCCTGTCTTGCCACTCCACTGCTCCAGCTGGGGAGTTGCACCAGTGTTTCAGGAGGTTGCACTGCTTCTTCCCTTCATGTGAAGCTCTGTTGGGGCCTTGCACATCCACAGTATCTATCAGTTTTACTCCTTGCCTCCATTTACCAGATTCCATGTCCCCATTGCCTTGTTGGCGGCCCACGAGCCTGTTCTGCAACACTGGGTAGCGGGTGCGCATGAGATTGTGCAGGATGCAGCAAGCTTCCAAGATCCTCCTCGCGGTCTCTGGGCGATGCTGCATGGTGGTGAGGAGTACCTGGAACCTGTTGGCCAGGATGCCAAAGGCGTTCTCCACCACCCGCCTTGCCCTGGACAGCCTGTAGTTGAAGATCCTCTCTTCACGGGTGAGGCATCTGGAAGTGTAGGGCTTCATGAGGTAGGTTCTGAGGGAGAAGGCATCATCCCCCACGATGATGTAGGAAACATCTTGTGTGTCGTTGGGCAGGGGGTCTGGATCTGGGAAGCCCATGATGAGGTTGCATTCCAGCCCCTCCTTGAGGTGACTGGCATTGTATACCTGGGCATCTGAAGCTGACCCGTTGCCTGAAGCATCGATGTACATGAACTTGTAGTCAGCATCGACCATGGCAAAGAGGATGATGCTGAAGAAGCCCTTGTAGTTGAAATAATTGGACTCTGAGTTGGCTGAAGCTTTGCAGGCCACGTGCTTCCCATCTATGGCTCCAACGGTGTGGGGGAAGTTCCACTTCTGATACCACTGTTCTGCAACTTTCTTCCAGCCTTCTTCAGTGGAGGGGCACTGGAGGAGCTCCTCCAGGTATTCTTCGATGATTGCCTGCACCACTTCTCTGACCACAATGCTGATGGTGCTGGGTGGCACCCTCCAGCCGTACTGCATGTTCCTGTACGTGGTCCCGGAGGCAAGGTGGTGCAGAGTCAGTGCCACCTTCAGCCCAGGGTCCAGGCTGGGCCGGAAGTTGGTGTTTGTCTTGGTCAACCTGGGTCTCAGCTGCTCCACAACTTCGTCAAACATGGCTAGTGGCATCCTCATGAAGTGCTGGAATGCACGAGGATCTTTGTTCCTCAGCTCCACCATCAGCTTGTCATACAGTCCATACTCGGCTCTTCTCGCGATCCATCTTCGGACCCACACACTTCTTGGATGCCTCTTTTTCCTTGGATAGAGCAGGTGAAAGAGCCTGTAGAGGGCTTTGCACTGTTGTAGAATGATGGCGGCTACCAAAAGGAGTGTGCGACGATCCATGGTGGAGATGACTGGATGCTGTGGAAGAGCAAGAGCAAGATGAAGGCTGAAGAGGTCTGCACACCAGGGCTGCTGGACCGAAAGTGAGATCCAGGTGATTTCCTCCCCCTTTTTATAGGAAATATAGGTTTTCCGCTAGGTGTCCTTCCGCATTCTCTAGACATCCTAAATATCCGAGATACATCCCCTATACGAACATTTTTTCCGTTTTAATGCTTTATATCCGAGCTGCATCCGCTTTCATCCTTTCTACGTCCATGCTACTAACGCTGTTTGTCTGTTCCGCGTCCGTTTCACTTCCTCCCTGTGTCTGTTTTCCGCTGGAGCAGATGTGAGTTGTGCGGATGTGCAGCGGATGCCTCGCGTATATAGCGGACGTGTAACGGATGACTACTGAAATATAACAGATGTTCCCCGTATGCGTAGCAGATGTAGAATGGACCCGTTGGATACTTCATCCGCTCAAAAAGTTTTGTGCAGCTCAAAATTTTTTGAGCAGATGAAATCTCAGTAGACGGATGCTGGACAGATAGAGAGTATGAAAAACATATGCAGTGAGTACACAATGGATGCATCGCGTTAACCAACGGATGGCAAGCGTTTTTCTCCATTTTACATCCTCTTTCCATCCGTTGGTGCAGTGTGTCATGGGCTTAACTCCAAGTATTCCATCCGGAAACAAGCGTGCGAGACCGGGTTCCAACAACAATTTTTTTAAAAAACTGGCTCAGCAATGGTAATGGAACAACTGCCCAAGCCACGGCAACACTTTTTATAGCGGCTTGCCATCAGCTTGTGGCCAATGACACTACTTCAATTGTTTCCACCATTTGGCGGGCTCATCGGATTGGTTCTCTAATAGCCAATCAGAGAACGGCCTTTTTGGCCAATCAGAATAGCGAACTTGGAGCCTACCAAGTTTCATACATAACACCCCTCCCCCCTTGGTTTACTCCAACATGTGTCATGTAGTCCCGCAGGTAGGTGGGGCTTTTTCGAGTCCTGGTTGACCTGAGCAGCTCAGTCTCGGTGTGGTCTTTGAGCGGTTTGGACGGGATCACTGTCTCTCTGTTCCTTCTCCCTGGAACCTCCTGGAAGGGTGAGTCAGCCTTGTCGCTCCCGCCTGAGTCTCTCGGCCTAGTTGAGATGGCTCCGCCACTCCCTCCTGGTTTGATCGGGTTGGTCAAACTGGCCTGGCTGTCTACTTCCCGGAAGGCCTCGCTTCGTTCTCCTGCTCCCGGACTTCTCATTTGGGGTTCATCTAACTGTGAGTGCTCTTTTTGATTTGTTTGATAGTTTTTTTGTAGTGTTTGTTGTCTTGTTATGGGAGGTTCATCTCTCCCTTTTTTATTATTTTGTACTTCTCCCCCCCCCCCCGATTGTTTTTTGGTCAGTATTTCTGTTTGGCTCTGGTGTGTTTTTGCATTTGAGATTGTGAGAACGAAGCTGGTCAATGTGCCGCTTCCATTCTCTTCCGTCGTCTAGTAGTCGGAAAGACCGGGGCCCTGTAATTTGGGTGATCGTGACTGGAAGCCACAACGGGTCCCCAGTGTGGTTTCTTGCATAAACCAGGTCGCCAATATCAAATGTTCGGTATTTGCTGGAGGAGTCGGGGGGGGTTGTCCCAGGTGTAAGTGTGGTGCAGTCTGTCTAGGTAGGAACGCAATTTCCTACCCATTAGTTCTGCTAGGTTTTTTTGGTTGTGCTCCTAGGGGTAATATGCTATAGGGTTAGTAGTCAGTTTAGTTTGTCTTGCACATCCCCCTTGTCCATTCTCTCCAGGCCCTCCTTAGTGTACCGAACCATGCATTCAGCCCTGCCATTTGCAGCCGGATGGGCTGGCGCCGTTAAAGCATGTCAGATACCCTGGGTAGGAAGATATTGTTCGAATGCTAATGCTGTAAACTGGGGCCCATTATCTGACACTAGCACATCAGGCAGTCAATGCATAGCGAAAAGTTTGTCTAGCTGTTTCATTACTAGCTCGGTAGTTGTGGAAATCATGAGGATGACTTCTAACCAGTTCGAGTAGGCATCCACAACTATTAAGAAGGTGTTGCCTTTTGTCGGCCCAGCAAAGTCAATATGTAGTCTAGACCATGGTCCCCGGGGAGTTTCCTATTCCCTGACTGGTGACTGTTGGGGAGGTAGGCCTCGATTTCTGACAGTCATGGCATGTTGCCACCCAACGTTCAATGTCCTTGTCCAGCCCTGGCCACCAGACGTAGCTCCTGGACAGGGCTTTCATTTTGACTATGCCCGTGTGCCCCTCGTGCAACATGCACAGAACATCTTCCTGGAGACTATTTGGTATCACCATCCTGTCACCCCATAATATGCAACCCTTTTCTATAGACAGTTCGGTCTGTTGGGTGCGAAATGGCTTCAAAGTCTCAGTTTTGTTCTCCTCCAGCCAACCCTTACCTACCCAATTCAATATGCGTACTGTCAAAGGGTCTTTTGTGCTGGCTCTCGCGATGTCCGCTGTGGTTAGCGGCAAGTTCGGGCAGGTCTCTAATTGAAGTGTGGAGATGTTTAGAGCTGGGTCCTCTTCTGTGATGGGCAGCGGGCAACGGCTCAGGGCATCGTCATGGGTGATGGCTTTTCTGGGGCGATGAATCAGCGTGTTGGAGTAGGCAGCGAGGAATTTAGACCACCTCATCATTCTAGGTGACAGAATGTTCGGGGTTGGCTTGTTACCTGCCAGGATTCCTAACAGTGGATTGTGATCAGTGATGATCGAAAAAGTTCTACCGTAAAGGTACTCATGGAATCTTTTGACTCTGGCTATGATTGCGAGGGCTTCTCTATTGAGTTGGCTGTAATTGCTTTCTGACTTGGAAAGTGTCTTTGAATAAAAAGCGACCGGTACCTCTCTGCCATCTGGAAGCTTGTGGCTCAGGATGGTGCCGATCCCAAAATGCGATGCATCACAGGTGACCATCAAAGGCAGGGTATTGCTATTCTGGATTCAAACGGTGTTAGACGTTAATAGGTCTTTGATACCCTGAAATGCTGCTTGTTCCCGGTGACCCCATGTCCAGGTGTTTTTTTTTATCTAGCAGCCAATGTCGGGGTTCTGGTATGGTTGCCTTATGGGGCAGGAACACATTGTAAAAATTTATGAGATCTAGGAATGCATAAAGGTCAGTTTTGTTCCTAGGTCTAGATGCGTCTTTGATTGCCTTGATCTTTTGTTCGGTGAGGTGTATGCCTTGTTCATCTATTAAATAGCCCAAAAATTCAACCTGGTTGGTGGCTAGATTACATTTCTCCCGTTTTACCTTGAGGCCTGCATCTCTAAATCTTAAGACTTCTTTTAATCTACTCTCTAGTTGGTTAGCGTTTTTTGCTGAAACTAGAATGTCCTCAAAATAAGGGATGACTCCCTTGATTCCTTGATTTAATAGGTGCTCCATGAGGCTTTGGAACATGCCTGGGGCAACGCTAACGACGAACTGGAGACGGTTACATTTGAATGCCCCTCTATGTGCCACAATAGTCTGTGGCTCTGCGGTAATGGAGTCAACGGGTAGTTGTTGGTATGCTTGTGCGAGATCAAGCTTCGCAAAAATTTTTCCTCCCCCAAATGAGTGCAATAAATGTTGCACTTCCGGTACTGGGTATGCGCTTTGTTGGAGCGCATTGTTTAGGCTTGTCTTATAGTCTCCACAGATGCGCACTGACCCATCTGGTTTTACAGGAGTCACGATGGGTGTTTCCCACCTGGCATGGTCGATTGACTAACACCTCTTGAGCTATTAATTTGTTTAGTTGTTCATCAATTTTTGGTTTTAAAGCAAACAGGACGCGTCTGGCCTTTAAATGGATGGGGGCTATTTTTGGGTCTAGGCTAAATGAAATTGGGGTCCCCTTGTACTTGCCTAGGGTCCCATCGAAAACATCTTGAAATTCTTGTAGCAGGCTCTCCTCGCAGTTGGCTGTGGCAATGCAGTTTATCCTGGTCATCCCGATTCCCAGGGGCACAAACCATTCGATCCCTAGCAGACTAGGGCGATCACAGTCAACAATGGTCAGAAGCAAGATTTCGGCATGATTCTTAAATTTGACGAGGAAATGTCCAAGGCCTAACACTGGAATTCGATTTCCCTGATAGCCTTTTAAAATCAGTCTTTGCTTCTGTAATTCTTTTTGTTTAATGTCCGGTATCAGGTGCCGGATGGTATTCCAGGATACCATAGATATCAGAAAGACCCTGAGTCGACTTCCATCTCACAGAGCTTCCCTTCGATGCTCACCTCTATCCGGACCTTCCTCCCATTTTCTGCCCTGGCATTTCCGATGGTGACTATCTGATGCGTTTCCTCTCTGTCACTGGTTCTTTTGCTTTGGTTCCATCTGCTTCCGGCTTGTCTTTCTTCATGCCTGGGGGGGGGTGCTGCCGCGTCTTTTAGGACTATAGCTCTTTTTGTTTCGGCAGACACTTTCGATGTGCCCCCATTTGTTACAAACCCTACAGATTGCGTCGAGGAACCTACATTCTGCTTGTGGGTGGTTGCCCCCACATCCCTCATACTGAAACTCCCACAGGTTTCTTCTCTTTTCCCGCCATTTCTTGTCTGATTGAAGTCTATGGACATCTTCATTTTCGTCCTCAGTATCACTCTGGGATTCGAGATCTTCATAGTGGACTGTCGCTGTGGGCTGTTTTTTTGCCTCCCTCTGCCTTCTTCTCTCTGGCTTGGTTTGGCAGATCCAGGATTGCATTCATTTGGCGCATGGCGGCTGCTGACGTCTTTGCTGCTTCGGCGGCGGTTACCTCTGCAATAGCCTCGGCCACGGTTATGTTTGGTCTATTCAGCAGCTTACTCTGAAGGGTAGTGTCCTTCAACCCGTGGGCTAATCGGATTGGTTCTCTAATAGCCAATCCGAGAACGGCCTTTTCGGACAATCAGAATAGGGAACTTGGAGCCTACCAAGTTCCATACATAACACCATGTCAATCATACATGGCACATTGTTACCGGCCATCTCTCTCGCTCGGTTCAGATCACCGTGTGCTTCGGTCTCGCTCTTCTACGATGATCCCACCTTCGTCGCCAGTGTTCCATCCAGAAAGAAGCACACGAGACCGGGTTCCAACGACAAACTCTTTTATTAAACTTGCTAAGCAATGGTAACGGAACAACTGTCCAAGCTGTGGCAGCCCTTTATATAGCAGCTTGCCCGCGGCTTATGGCCAATGACACTACTTTAATTGTTCCCGCCATTTGGCGGGCTAATCGGATTGGTTCTCTAATAGCCAATCCGAGAACGGTCTTTTCGGACAATCAGAATAGGGAACTTGGAGCCTACCAAGTTCCATATATAACACTATGTCAATCATACTTCTGTGAAATCAAACTGTCCACTTAGGTAGCAATACTGATTGACAATCAATTTCACATGCTGTTGTGCAAATGGAATAGAACACAGGTGGAAAGCAAAGGCAGTTAGCAAGACATCCCCAATAAAGGAGTGGTTCTGTAGGTGGTGACCACAGACCACTTCTCAGTTCCTATGCTTTCTGGCTGATGGTTTGGTCACTTTTGAATTCTGGTGGTGCTTTCACTCTAGTGGTAGCATGAGATGGAGTTTACAACCACACAAGTGACTTAGGTAGTGCAACTCATCCAGGATGGCACATCAATGAGAGCTGTGGCAAGAAGGTTTGCTGTGTCTGTCAGCGTAGTGTCAAGAGCATGGAGGCGCTACCAGGAGACAGGCCAGTACATCAGGAGATGTAGAGGAGGACATAGGAGGGCAACAACCCAGCATCAGGACCGCTTCCTCCACCTTTGTGCAAGGAGGGACAGGAGCAGCACTGCCAGAGCCCTGCAAAATGACCTCCAGTGGGCCACAAATGTGCATGTGGCTGCTCAAACGGTCAGAAACAGACTCCATGAGGGTAGCATGAAGGCCCGACGTCCACAGGTGGGGGTTGTGCTTACAGCCCAATACCATGTATGACGTTTGGCATTTGCCAGAGAACACCAAGATTGGCAAATTCGCCACTGGCGCCCTGTGCTCTTCACAGATGAAAGCAGGTTCACACTGAGCACATGTGACAGACGTGACAGGGTCTGGAGACACCGTGGAGAACGTTCTGCTGCCTGCAAAATCCTCCAGCATGATTGGTTTGACAGTGGGTCAATAATGGTGTGGGGTGGCATTTCTTTAGGGGGCTGCACTGCCCTCCATGTGCTCACCAGAGGTAGCCTGACTGCCATTAGGTACTGAGATGAGATCCTCAGAACCCTTGTGAGACCATATGCCCTGGGTTCCTCCTAATACAAGACAATGCTAGACCTCATGTGGCTGGAGTGTGTCAGCAGTTCCTGCAAGATGAAGGCATTGATGCTATGGACTGGCCCGTTCCCCAGACCTGAATCCAATTGAGTACATCTGGGACATCATGTCTCGCTCCATCCAACAATGCCATGTTGCACCACAGACTGTCCAGGAGTTTGGGGATGCTTCTGTCCAGGTGTGGGAGGAGATCCCTCAGTAGACCATCTGCCACCTCATCAGGAGGCTGCCCAGGCATTGTAGGGAGGTCATACAGGCACGTGGAGGCCACACTCACTACTGAGCCTCATTTTTACTTGTTTTAAGGACATTACATCAAAGTTGGATCAGCCTGTAGTGTTTTTTTTCCACTTTAATTTTGTGTGTAACTCCAAATCCAGACCTACATGGGTTACTAAATTTGATTTCCATTGATAATTTCTGTGTGATTTTGTTGTCAGCACATTCAATTATGTAATGAACAAAGTATTTAATAAGAATATGTCAGCCTTCAAGATCTTCTACTATCGCTTTGTATCTTTCGGCTGTCATAAGAAAAGGGGGGAGGGGAGAATGGGATGAATCTGGGAAATGAGCTGGAGGTGTTACATTTTTCTGTTGTGTAAATGAAGGGGGGGAAGCATACATCAGAGTTAGGTTTCTATTTCTCGCTTAGCTTTCTTTTCTCTGCGCAACTGCAACCCGTTATCAAAGTATGCCAAGATCAACGGACAGAGGCCTCATCATCACCTGAAGATGCCCACATGATCATATTCACAATTTCTAATTGGAAGTTTCATCTGAACTATTGGAGGTGGGAACACTTCCATCACTTTGTATATGTGATTTATGCGCCTAATTCCTCAGATTCAGAATTCTCTGGTTGCTACCACTTCACTTTCAGTAAAAGATAACTTTTCTCTAAATTAAAGAGTCTAAGTATTTCTTTCTTGGATTTTGAATGGAGCTCCGCCTGACAGAATATTTCATTCATTCAGATCTGGGATGTCTTATTTTTATGTTCCCTTTATTTTTTTTGAGCAATGTATATATGTATGTATGTATGCATGCATGCATGTATGTATGTATGCATTTGTATCCTGCTTTAATTATTTTCCAATAACTCAAGGTTGCAAACATACTGTATATGACATACTTTTTTCTTCCTATTTTCTCCCAAAAAAACCTTATGAAGTGAGCTGAGCTGAGAGACAGTGACTGGCCCAAGGTCACCCTGCTGTCTTTCATGGCTATGGCAGGACTAAAACTCACGAACTTTCATAGCAAACTGGTCTAGATTTTAAATAAACTATAAGTAAATATAAATAGATTCAATTTATAATCGATGCAATGTCCTGAAACAAAAATCTTCAGCAATTAAAACATGTAGCACTTACCTCCAATAACTTTAGACTGGCAATTAATAAATTCTGGCTTTTTGTCTGTAAGATACCGTTGACAAGTATGGTGGAGAATTTGAAAAAATGTACATTTCTCAGAGGCTGTACTTGCCACCCATTGGTCAAAAGCATTTTCAAACAATAAATCAAATTCTGGGGAATCCTAGAAAGAAACAGATCAGATTATCAGGGAAATACTTTAATATTACAAATCTTACTTGCTATATTAGAATTTATTTTACAACACATTAAAACATTATGCAAAAGTTCATGATCAACTTTTTACAATAATTGTATTATATAATAGTTTTAATTCCATGCTATTAATTCCATGCATAAAATGCTATTTGAAGACAAATAGATAATTCAATAACCGATGGAAGGCAGCTATTCTCAATGTAATAATGGAAACAAACATTAAATCTACCTGGCTCTGAAATAATATGTTGTCAAGTTATAAAAGTATATTTCAGAATGTATTCCATGGTCACGCTGCTAGAAGACAGTATGATAAAGAGTCTTATATTATTCTGGCTGCCCATGTCCCCTCGCCATTAGGCAGTGTCTTTCGGGTGATGGAAGCTCCCCAAAGGCAGTCACCAGCCACTTCGATCACCAGTAGAAGCTGCCCTTGGGGAGCTTCCATTGCCCAAAAGACACTGCCTAATGGCAAGGGGACACGGGCAGCCATGCCTCGCTCCAAAGTGGCTGGGGACTTTGCCTTCAAGAGAGCTTTCGTCGGCTGATAGAAACGGCCTCGTGGAGAGGTACGTGCATATGGGCTGCTCTAGGTGGGGGAGGAAATTAAGTCACCCCTGAAAAGACAGCTTAGCCATTTTTGGGGGGGTCAAAAAAAAATAAGGCCCGGCCTTATTTTGTGAGAAACATGGTAGCATCTATCTATGTTTTAGGTCAACCAATCCTTAAAAAAACTACATTTCTAAAAGTAACTGGTATAAAGGTAAAAGTACGGGAGAGACTGCTTTTCAGTTCAGTTGAGGTGATAAGCTCATTTTTGTTCATTTTCTGCTTTCAGAACATTCCTTCGGAGGCAGTGGCAGGCAATTCTTCTTTTCATCAAAAACATAAATATGTAAGTTTGCGGGAGGCATGAAGATGATCCTGATGCTTGCTTAGCTTGTGAAAAATCTATCATACGCTATATATGTAAACCTCTGGATACTGGAGAAAAATGACAATGGTCGAAGTCCATGTTGGTATCAATACCATTGTACAATATAGTTGGCCAATCTTAGAAGCCAGAACTAGATTGCTTGTTAGCAGGCTGATGTTTGGAACTGTAAATGTAGCAGTCTTAAAAATGTTCTTTTTTATAGGGCCAGCTAGATGTGCAAAGATGAGAAGTTTCAGTAAGTGAGTGACAAGATTGGTATAACAGATTTGCTAAACACTATGAAT
Source organism: Laticauda colubrina (assembly GCA_015471245.1). Classification (NCBI taxonomy): domain Eukaryota; kingdom Metazoa; phylum Chordata; class Lepidosauria; order Squamata; family Elapidae; genus Laticauda; species Laticauda colubrina. The sequence goes on along the minus strand of BLBF01000005.1, from coordinate 39,004,142 downwards.
ATTTGAAGACAGGCCAATTCTATATGCTAGAGATGGGCTTTGTTGAACCCAGATGAAGTCAACTTGCTGGTCAAAAATGTGACAGAGCAACTTCTAAGCTGACTCTATAGAAAAAATGACAAGTGGTTTCCTTTAAAAGGATTACAACTTTTAGAAAGTCTAAATATTTTTGTTAATACTACAAGGGATAAAAGAAAGTTGGATGGTGGTTAATAAATGGATATGATTTTCAGGACATGAAAAGGAGACAAAGAGGATGTGAAAAAAGCTCACAGCAACATTATATGAAAAGTACTAAATATATGTGAATGCTTGAAATACATGTGAATTTCTGAAGTTTATAGGAGAATCTGAGAACAGATATAATGGGCACAACATAATGGTTGTACAATGGAGAGAATCAATAGTAAGTAGCAGGGGTGTCAAACTCAAGGCCTGCGGTCCGCATCTGTCCTGCAGAATGCTTACATCTGGCCTGTGGGACCAGTCCGTATGTAAGGGACCGGTCCGCAGTATCTCTGCCAGCAAAAACAGACTCCTGACCTCCGGCGTTCCCGAGCTCTGTTTTTGCTGACAGAGGGTTGCAGGAGGCCGTCAAAGCTGAAACGGAGATTGGGAGCCTGTTTTCGTTGGCATAGCACTTGGGCTGCTACAGGCACCCCCGACATGAGTGACGTCAAGCAGGCCACACCCACTCACCTCCCCGTGGTCAAACACAACCCTGATGTGGCCCTTAATGAAATCAAGTATAGTATTAATTCCTGGATACAGGCATTATTGAAATGATAAGGAAGGTGCTGTTCTTTTTATGAAGGATATATCAGTTCTGACATAGTATAAAGCAGCAAACTGAAGAGCCGAAGGATGCAGAGTAACATTATAGAGTAAGAACTTTTAAAATATAGACAGAACAGGAAAGTGCCCAGGGAAATTATTAGACAACAACAAAAAGGATTCAAAGTGGCTATGAGAATTGCAAAGAAATGAAGTTAATTTCTATATCCATCTTTTCTATAAATATATAGGACAGATATCAGAGTTTATATTGATTTTCTCAGTGAGGTAAGCAAAATGAGGGAACAGTTCTAGGACATCTTGAAAGATAGTTACAAACCACCAGGTTCTGATTGCACTCGATGGAAGGTTTTTAAAGAACTTAAATGTGAAACTATTGATCTTCTAACAGTCAACTTGTACCTTAAATTAAGTCTCAGTACGAGGATAGAAGATCAGTGTAGCACCAATTTCTAAAGTGACCAGTTAATATCTTTCAAGCTATAGACCAGTCATTTTCATATCAATTCTAGACAAATATGTAGAAATGGTAATCAAATTAAAAATAACAAAGCATTTGGAGAATAAAAAAATTACTAAAGGAAAATTAGTATGGATTTTACAAAGGCAAACTCTGTCTCGTTAATATACTTTAGTGCCATTTGTCATTAAATGGAGTAGACATTCTTGAATGTTCAAAAACCTTTCAAAAATTCTTGAAAGTAAAGAGTAAAAATATGTATTATTAGCTTCTATCCAAATGGTCCATTAGACGCTTGCTGGATATAATAAAGTGGTAAAATCTGCAATGATTTTGAGAAAAAAAAACAAGAATATCTGGAATCATTACTCAGGATCTTGAAGATTTAGGGCTATCATCTCAAAATATCTATTATAGCTCCTATTTTTTTAAAGTAAAATCAAAGCAACTGCCCCTCTCCCACATATACCAATGATTGAACTGTTCCCAAAAAAGAAAGGATGAAGGCAGTCTGAGTAATCACAGACAAGTCAAAGGACCTTGTGAAATTATCATATACTTACCCGATGAGGATCTAAACCATTAACCTGGCGAAGCTGTTCAAGCATCCATTGTGACCTTCGTACAAAAGATGTAGAACCTTCAAATTGTTTAACTTTCGTAATATATGCTTGTGCAGGTCTCTTGTTTGTCACTGTAAACATAAAATAAAAAGGATTGTATAAAAGCATTGCAAATGTCTTTGAGAACTGCATACAAGCTTAAAATAGTCTTGCTCAAAGAAGCAACATTTTATCAGTTCAGTTAACCATGACAAATACAGCTAAAAATATAACAATGTAATTTTTTGGGGGGGAATGGATAGAAGTTGGACACAAGTGTTATATTTGTGTCTATATTAAACAATTAAATACAATTCTATCTGAATGAACTAATCATGTTTACATAAAACATTTTTCATAGTGCTTTTTATTATAATTGACTCTTTTATTTTCTGGATTATAAAGTGCTATTTATTGTCTTTATAATTTTAAAACAACTTATAATTAATCACAAATTCATAAAAAAGCTAGTATCTTTCATTCATTCTTAACATCTTTCATTCTTAACCTCTGTAAGTTAATAACATGAGAGGAATAAAAAAAAAATCTGAATGTTAATGTCTAATGAGTCTCACTATAGAGTCTTCTATAATGAGTTATTTCTAAGCTAAAGAAAGAAAACAAAAACACCATTATATTATTTACCTGCATTTGCAATTCTTTGGAAAGCAAAATGTGAGTTCACATTGCAAAATTGTGCCTTTGTGCAAAATCTTAACTGGATTTTTCTAATGCATACAGAATTGGAGAAAGCCTTAGATTCCACCTGTAGCCAGCAGCTTAATTAATCTGCCAAATTTCTTCAACTGCTAAGATTGCTAAAATACATTTGTACAAAGAGTAAGGTCATTTGAGACTAAGAAGAAGAAAAGGATGGGTTGTGTGAACATTACCATTTGAAAAACTGCAGTTACAGGGAAATAACCAGGTCTTCACCATTGTCTCTTCGACTCACACACTAGCAAGTATGTAATGAGCTTTACCCTTTTTACGGCTACTTGTCATAATCAGACTCAAGAAAGGTTCCCCCTTCCAAATGTTACTTTCTTTGGAAGCACTGACCAATGGCTGCAGCACTTGTGAATGTTGTGGGCTGAGCCCTTGTTGCTATATGACAAAGGTCTCACAGGGCACTACTCCCAATTCAATTTGTTAAAGTTGTAGTTGTTAAAGTGTGATAAGTACAGATTGGAAGTGGGCATGAAGGTTTGACAAGCGCATAGCAAAACATGTTGCTTGTCACCATCCATTTGGAGAAATACTGGCAACATCAGCAGACACTCAAAGAGTGAAGCCATGTTTTCAATAATGCTAAGGGGCTGGGGAAAACAGTATGATGTTCTGATTCAAGTAGAACATTGAAATCGATTCTGAAAGAAGGACATATCCGGGCATAGGATTATTTGACTCTGATGAAAAAAACAAAGGAGGTTTTCTTTGTAAGGCACACAAATCTCCAAAGTCATGGTCATCAAGTACTTTTCATAAGCAGTAAATTAGGGAAGTTGTCATTGGTTCAAAAAGCATTAACCGAAAGAACAATGGAGAAGCTCAAGGGCAGAAGCAGCAAGGGCACTAGGGCAGGGGTGGGATTCAAATTTTTAAACAATCAGTTCTGTGGGCATGGCTTAGCTGGTGGGTGTGACTTGGTGGTCATGTGACTGAGTGGACCTGGCTTGGTGGTCATGTGACTGGCTGGGCGTGGCCAACTCAATATCACTCACATTGAGGCATGCATCTCCTTGCCTGGCCTCTCATGACTGTGGGGATGCTGCAACAGTCGTAAGTGTGAAAAATGATCATAAGTCACTTTTTTTCAGTGCCATTGTAACTTTGAACAGTCACTCCACATAAGCAAAGTACCAGCAAAAGAGGGAAAGAAAACTCCAGAGACGTTCCTGAGACAGGAAGTCTAATCCTGCCAAGAATGTAATAAGGGTTAATGGAGAGGCAGTTTCTGGAAGCAACTCCAGAATGTTTCCTTCCTTCCTTCCTTACAGGATAAGGCCAGTAATTTCTTCTAACAACCGGTTCTCCAAACTGCTTAGAATGTTAACAACCAATTCTACTGAATAGGTGCAAACTGGTAGAATCCCACCCCTGCACTAGGTGATAAAACTCTACTGGTTTTTTTTAAAAAAAATCTCCATTAGTAAGTTAGAAGAAAAAAAAAAGTACATCATGATAAAAGAAGAAGAAAAAGATATGCTGCCTCACTTATTACAAAATGTGCAAGAATTGTTATCTCTTGCTGATTATTTTCATGTTTCTTGTCATTGTGCAGAATTCCTGAAAAGCCTACCTAACCTTGAAGGGCAGTGGAATTCTCCAAGATGTAATGCTCTAAGTTCTGAGTAAAAGTCTTTTCTCTGATGGATGGAAAGGATATTGAAACTGAGAATAGGGTGAACTATAGCTCCTGATGCTTCTAAAGTGTGCTGAGTTGGTTAGACTGACTGATAATGAACAGCCAAGAGGAGAATGGTTCTACTACAAGAAAAAAGGAAAGTATCACCAAGAGATAGATAGTTTGTCTCACTCTTGCTACAAAATGGGTATTATCTGTTGGCATGATATTAAAAGATAGATCTTGGGATCTGTCGAGGATCATTGCTGAAAGAGGGAGCTCCCGTTTATTGGTATTTAACCTGGTATGGCTGAGCTGGTTAGAAAGTGTGCTGCTGCTTCCAGATATAAGAATTTCTAAGATGAAAATGAAATGACAGATATAACAATGCCATATTTGTAATGTAAATTGCAAAAGAAGGATGGCCTTTGGGGTGACTTTTTGTTTATGTATCAGATTATGTTTATAACTTCCAATATTACTTTGGTAATCTGACCATGAAGAGAATATATTCAAGAGAAAGGCTTGAAATACTTTCAAATTGCAAGAAACTTGAATTTATTAATATGTCTTGATGCTTTATGCTTGAACAGGCACATCAGATGCAGAGAGCTTGAACTGAACTTCCCATCTGGATATGTCTGCTTTAGTGGTGAGGACAAGCATCATGTAAGAAGGCATGAACTGAATACCTTACACAAGATTATCTGAAAACAGTACCCCAAAAAAAGATTATCTGAAAACAGCTACTGGTGACTCCAGGTGGAACAGAGAAAAAACTATATTATTGGTGTTGCAGCATATCTGAAATATAAGAAACAATTCAAGTCATAGTCAACCCTGTGTGTGAGATCTATCTATCTATCTATCTGTCCATCTATCCATCCATCCACCCACCCACCTACCTACCTAGTTTACCTATCTCGGGCAGAAGAAAGGCCAGATACTAACACATGCCATTTTTGTAGAGAGAAGATGAGCAAGATGTCATGACAGGGATGACAGACAGTGGTTGGGTCCATTGATTGGACAATAAAAAAAACCCTTGATATCATTTATCTAATGATTCATGCTAGAAAAAAAGGGTGGCCTGATAACTTCCAGCCCAAATTTTACCTTTGGATCTAGTGTAGTAGGCTTGAGCTGATAAACTTTTGATTTTGAGATGATTGATATTTAGCACTACTGAGAATGAATTTTCCACAGTGTGGTGCTTGCAGCAAATTGTGAGAGCTGTAGTCTAATACCATTGACAACCCCAAAAGACTACTTGTAATAAAAGGCCTGTTAAAAATTAAGAGCCAGTATAGTATTGAGAAAATTTAAAACCCTTTTCATCATCATAACTCTTCTGACAAACAGCTTGATTGCTTTCCTAGAAAAGCCTTCTATATATTTATAAACTGCTGATGGCATAAAAAAAATACTGACGCACATAAGTATTTCATGCCTAAGTTGTTAAAAAAGGAAATGATGGCTATAATTGTTTACATTTTATTCCCCAAAAGACCTTTAGGTTGAACTGTAAAATCAGGAAAAGTTCCCATGGTATGTTCTGCATTTAGTTTTTTTCATGAATGCTTTGCTAACATAAAAAGCCGAATACCGACATTACTACAAACACCCCACAACTTGTTAGTTTAAATCTTAAAGAAAGCTTCCATTACTTCATGCAAGACAGAAATTTAAAAATGCTGTATTTTGCAATTTTAAACAGTGCTGCAGAAGACTAAAAAAGGCACATCCTTAACTGAAAACGGGGAGCATATTTTTTGCCTATTTAAATCTTTTTTAATTTGTAAAGACCAGAATGAAAGGATATAGGAGAAACATTAGTGCATTGAAAAATGATAATAATAAAGCCTTCCATATTAAGAATCTCACCAAACCTTATAATTATGACTGCACATACATCTTCTTAGTTGCATTTTTATTCCTCTCACCTGGTCCTGAGTAATGAATGTAATGCTAGACTGAAATAGCTTGTGCTGAAATAATGTCATCTAAAAAGTATTGCAAAGTGAAGTAGAATATGTCTGTATAATAAGTCTAGGTAGAAAACAAAGTTAAGCAACTTCATGTTCTTTAGATGCTTTACATTTCAATTGCCATCAATTTCAACCAGTGTAAACAAGAAGAGAGTCCCAAAGGTGCTTTTTCAAGAGGTAACTAGATTTTCCAGAAAGTCTAGTTGCCTCTTGAAAAAGCACCTTTGGGACAACCATGAGCTGGATGACTAAGAATCTCCATAAAAATAAGAAGGGAGATGATCATGGAAAACATATGTAGGGCATCAGTTTAGTTTTAACCACAAATTGTTAACTAATATGATTTCTGGGTAACATTTCTAGAATACTACAGATAGTCCTTGACATATGACTACAATGGATCCCAACATTTTTGTGGCTAAGTGAATTTTGCCCCATGTTATGATCTTTCTTGCTGCATTTGTTAAATGAATCACTGCAGTTGTTAAGTTAGTGACATGGTTGTTAAGTGAATCTGGCTTCTCCATTGACTATGCTTGTTGGAAGGTCACAAAAGAAGAGCACATGATCCCAGGACACTAAACTGAGTCAGTTGCCAAGCATCTGAATTTTGATCACATGACCATAGGCATGCTGAAACGGTCATAAGAGTGAAAAATGGTCTTAAATTTGTTTTTTCAGCGATGTTGCAACCTTGAATGGTCACTATGCGAACTTTTGAGTTGAGGATTACCTGTATTCAAATTACTTTCTAAGTCTGGATCTAAAGAGCTCTTACATTGAGAGAGAATAATCAACAGGCTGAAATAACTGCAAAGTTTATAAGAAATGCAAAAGAAATAAAACATGGGATGGAGAAGTTCAAAACAGCCAAATGAGAGCTAAGCATATTACTTGGGCATGCATTAGTTGATGAAGAAAGCTTTGAAATGTGTACAAGAGAGAACAGAATGGAATATCTTTGAACATGTTTGAGCAAAGCTGTTCAACTTGCAGATCCCCGCTTTTCATATGTATTGTATATAAGATCAGTTAGAATGGCTATTCAGTGGTTCCATAGCTGAAAGAGTCATTGGATGTGTGGTTATGGAAAGAGATAAAGGATGAAATCCCTTTTGCCATTTTCCTAATGCAAACTGGTTTCTGCGGCTAAGCATAGTGATAGCAACAGCACTTAGACTTATATATAACTTCATAGTGCTTTACAGCCCTAAGTGATTCATAGAGTCAGCATGTTGTCCCCAACAATCTGGGTCCTCATTTTGCCAATCTTGGAAGGATAGAAAGTTGAGTCAACCTTGAACCTGGTGAGAATCAAACTGCCAAATTGCAGGCAGCCAGCAGTCAGTAGAAGTAGCCTGCAGTACTGCATCTTAATCACTGCGCCACCATGACTTATACCTTGAAGGAGGATAGATCAGCAGTTCATATTGCACAAAATTAGTAAGATGATGCATACTTTGGCCACCTAATGAGAAGGAAGGGTTTCACTGGAGAAGAGCCTAATGCTGGGAACGATTGAAGGCAAAAGAAGAAGGGGACGGCAAAGAATGAAGTGGCTGGATGGAGTCACTGAAGAAGTCGGCATGAGCTTAAATGGACTCTGGGGGATATTAGAGGAAGGAAGGCCTGAAGGAACCTTGTCCATGGGGTCACGATGGATCGGACACAACTTCGGGACTAACCACAATAAGTAAGATTTTCTGAACCTTTCTTTTCCTATCCACTGTAAATTCTCACTTAACTGCTGAGCTATTCTCAGGATGGATGGAAGGATGGATGGATGGATGGATGGATGGATGGATGGACGGATAGAAAAGTAGATATTAGTTTGTTTCTTGCTTTCCTTCTCTAATGATGTCTATTTGGCGATCAGAATACAGAATCTTGAATAAAGACATATAGCATATCACATTTTAAAGCAAATATTCACTGTTCAGATGATCCTCCAAATAATATAAGTCAAGTAAATCAATCAATCTATTCGCAGTTTTAATCTCCTGATAAATGCAGTTTTCTTTGAGGCATCTTGGAGAAAGTGCAGTGACTGAAATTTTGAGATTCAAATTCCCAAAGCCATATCAAATCAAATCTGACTAAGGGATCACAGATTGTAAAGCTTTCTCAAATCCCAGTACATTACTTTTTATTTACTCAATTTTTATTTAAGTCCAGAAGGTGTTATATATTGATATCCAAATCTATTAATTAAACCAACAAACCTTATTGTTCCATCATTCCTTTCCTTAATTAAATTTACAGCTTTATTTAGAAAAGCTTGCTCTGAATCAGAAGGTAGAACCTGGGAGTTAATCCCTTTAGTTGATCATTATTCTGCATTTGTCCAAAAATTCAGCTTAAAGTTTTCAACTTTTGCCTCTACCCCCCCCCCCTTTTAATAATAATTGGAAAGTACAAACAACAAATTTGCAATGCTAAATTGGAACGTTAAAGTGGCAAATACGATTATGTTGGACAGCCTTTGCATTTTCAGCAGAATGCCAAGACATATCTATCTTTCATTTTGTTTTCAAAATTCTATAATTACATTAATAAATCAATGTCGCCGCATTTCATCATTTTTCTCTACCACTTAAACTATTAAAGAGTTAAATAGTAATTTCCAAATTCATATTCTAATAGATGACCAAAATACCATCAGAAATACTCAGTCATAGTTACGTGTAACAGTTTGCATACCATTCCGAACTCTGAGAATACCATGCCTGTGAGAAAATGATGATTATACAAACTTTGCAGCTGAAGTAAATGTGCTGCTGCAGATCTCCCTCTATCCCCCGATAATTGATGATGTTCTGTATATAGAATAGTAGATTCCTAATACAGGATTCTGATTGGCTAAAAAACCTAAATGGGGATTGGTTCAATAGGAACCAATCCACGAAGCTGCTCAAAAGGCGGCAAAACTAAATACCTGTCATTGGCTACAAGCCGGCAGGCAAATCCCTATAAAAAGGCTGCCGCGGCTTGAGCCAATGTTCTGTTTTTCAACTGCTGTAAATAATAAAGACTTTGTTGTTGGAACCCGGTCTACCTCACGTTTTTCTGGACGGAACACTGGCGACGAAGGTGGGATCATCCTAAATGCGAGACTGAGCACGCAGCGACAAATAAAACTAGACGAAGAACAATGGCTAGAAATAATGCGCCGCCCGCACCCTTCAATCCCAATGAAGAGGATTGAGAATCCTACATAGACCGTTTCCAGATGTATTTGGAAAAGATCTCAGACCAGCGTAAGAGAGCTGTTTTCTTGACACACTGCAGGCCCACAATCCTCAAAATGGCCAAGGCTTTGGCGAAGCCCCGAGATGTGAAACAATTGACTTGGCCAGAGCTCCAAAGAATACTAAAGGCTCACTATGAACCGGTGGTGTCAAACCTTATCACGCGGCACGAATTTTACCGAAGAGACCAGAAAGAAGGCGAGACCATCGCTGATTTTGTGGCAGCCCTCCGACAAATAGGGGGAGTGTGCGAATTTCAAAATTTAGATGAAGCGATGCGGGATCGAGTAATACTGGGTTTAAAAGACTCTAATGTACAGAGCAAGGTGCTAAATAAACCCAATATAACCGTAGCCGAAGCCATCGCAGAAGCCACAGCCGCTGAAGCCGCGAAAAAATCGGCGGTCAAAATGAAACAGATAAACACAAACAACGACGAAACGAGCCTGGCCAGAGGGAAGAAACAATTTCCCACAACCACTCACCACGAGGATTTTGACGAGATGTCAGAATTTGGGGAGGAAGACGACAAAGTCCACCGCCTATACGCCAACAAGAAAGGGCGCGAAAAAAGCAATTGGCAGGAATGCGCTGGCTGCAGAGGAAACCATCCTCAGGCTGACTGCAGATTTCTCAATGCCATTTCAAGACCTTGCAAGAAAAGAGGGCATATCGAGAAACTGCAGGAATAAAAAAAATTACAGCCCAAACAGACGCCGCAACTCCCCCGCACAAGCTGAGCCAAAACAAACTGCGAGAAAGTGGCAGCGGAACAAGCGAGCCACTAACCGAGAGAAAACACATCAGACTTTCACTATCGGAAGTGCTCAGACGGAAAGCGGGAAGAAAGTAAAAATAATTGTAAAAATAGAAGGCAACCCCTGCGAAATGGAGGTAGACTCTGGGTCTTTCCTATCAATGGTATCATGGGACACCATCAAACAACTGGTCCCAGATATCAAACTCAAAGAACTCCAGAGACAAAAATTAACCCTGAAGGACTACCAAGGAAACCGAATTCCTGTAGTAGGCCTAGGACATTTCCGAGTCGCCTACAAACAACATGTCGAAGTACTACCATTGACAATAGTCGACCGAGACCGACCAAGCCTCCTGGGCATCGAATGGTTCGCACCATTGGGCATCGGGATGACCGGAGTAGACCGGGTGGCCGCAACCGACTGGGAAGAAAACCTGATCCAAGAGTTCCAGGACGTTTTCGATGGCTCCCTAGGCAGGTATCGGGGGACCCCAATTTCCTTTAGTCTAGACCCCCAGGTAGCCCCTAGAAGACTAAAGGCCAGATGAGTTCCTTTTGCTCTGAAAGCAAAAATAGAGGAACAACTAAATAAATTAATAGACCAAGGGGTTTTAGAACCTGTTGACCATGCTAAGTGGGAAACGCCGATCATAACACCAATTAAACCAGACGGGTCGGTTCGAATTTGTGGTGACTACAAGGCTACCCTGAACCACACATTGCAACAAAGCGCATACCCGGTGCCAGTCATACAACACTTATTACATTCTCTTGGGGGAGGAAAGGTTTTCGCTAAACTAGCACAAGCTTACCAACAGCTCCCAGTAGACCCATTAACGGCTGAAGCACAAACTATAGTGACCCACAAAGGGGCATTCAAATGCAACAGACTCCAATTTGGAGTGAGTGTAGCTCCAGGCGTTTTCCAGAGCCTCATGGAACGCCTATTGAATGATATAAAAGGGGTCGTACCATACTTCAACAATGTCCTAATTTCGGCCAAAGATGCGACCCAACTAAAAAAAAGGACTAAAAGATGTACTAACTAAATTCAGAGAATCTGGCCTAAAAGTAAAAAAAGAAAAATGCTGTTTAATGACTGATCACGTCGAATTCCTGGGCTACTTAATAGATGGAGAGGGTATACACCCTACTGACAAAAAAGTCAAAGCAATTAAAGACGCACCAGAACCAAGGAACAAAACTGAACTGCAGGCATTTTTAGGACTAATAAATTTTTATAACGTGTTCCTACCCCACAAAGAAACAATAGCGGAACCATTACACTGATTACTGGACAAAAAAACAATTTGGACTTGGGGTTATAGAGAAAAGAAAGCCTTCCAAAAAATAAAAAACTTATTAACATCAAACACCGTTCTTATCCAGTTTAGTAACACACTTTCATTGACGGTGACCTGCGACGCCTCACCGTTTGGAGTCGGTGCCATCCTGAGTCACCAATTGCCAGATGGGAGAGAGGCACCCATCGCATACTATTCAAAGACTCTGTCTAAAACCGAGCGTAATTATAGTCAATTGGACAGAGAAGCCCTGTCAATCGTCGCCGGAGTGAAACGCTTCCACGAATATCTATATGGAAGAACATTTTTGATAGTAACGGACCATAAACCGCTACTGGGAATTTTGGCGGGAAACAAGCCGACACCGAACATTTTGTCCCCGCGAATGACTAGAAGGTCAGAATTCCTAGCAGCCTACTCTTATACTCTGACACATCACCCCGGGAAACAAATTTCCCATGCAGACGCGTTGAGCAGAGCACCATTACCAAATATAGAGGAAGACCCGGCACCGACGATGACCACCTTGCAGATAGAGACATGCCCCGATCTACCCATATCTGCAAATGATGTCGCCAGAGCCACTGCAAGGGACCCATTCACTGCCCGTGTACTGAACTGGGTAGGTAAAGGCTGGCTGGAAAATAAAAAAACTGAGAACTTTAAACCTTTCCGGACCAGACAAACCGAACACTCGATTCAAAAAGGTTGTTTGTTGTGGGGTGATCGGGTAATTATCCCTTCCAAATTACAAACTAAGGTACTGGGTATGCTTCATGAAGGCCACCCTGGAATTGTTAAAATGAAAAGCCTTGCTAGAAGCTATGTCTGGTGGCCGGGTATAGACAGGGACATTGAATACTGGGTAAATTCTTGCAACAAATGCCAAAGAACCAGACCTTCCCCACCAAAAGCACCCATTAGGGACTGGGAAACCCCACAAGGCCCCTGGTCACGAATTCACATTGACTTTGCGGGTCCTACTAAGGGGCATACTTTCCTAATTGTCGTAGATGCATACTCAAATTGGCTGGAGGTTAAAATTATGCCATCTACGACAACTGAAACTGTTATTAAACAACTTGACAAACTCTTCGCAACCCATGGCCTGCCGGACGTCCTAGTGTCCGACAACGGGCCACAATTAACCTGTATCCAATTCGAACAATACCTAGCCTCCCTAGGTATTAGACATGCCCTAACCGCGCCGGCCCACCCGGCTGCAAATGGTAGGGCAGAGAGAATGGTCAGGTTTACCAAAGAAGGGTTAGAAAAAATGGACATTGGGGATGTCCAAGATAAAATAAATCGCCTACTCACCCTCCAGCATATTACACCGGGTACTATAACAAACAAAAGCCTGGCGGAATTACTAATGGGAAGAAAACTGAGGTTGCAATTAGACAGATTGCACCCAAACTATACGCCAGAAAACCCCCCCGACTCCTCCACCCATTTCAGGACATTTGAAATAGGTGACCTAGTCTATGCAATAAATTTTACCGGGGACCCATTATGGCTTCTAGGTACAATAACACAAATTACAGACCCCCAGTCCTACCGGCTAACCATAGACGATGGCAGGGAATGGAAGCGGCACATAGACCAGCTTCGGTCCCGAAACATAGAAAGAAGTACAAACACACAACCACAAATATTAAAAAACGACAAAAATCAAACCAAAGAGGGGGGGAGAAATATGAGAAAATAATAAAGAACCGTTTAAATTAAACACAGAATATGATAGAAAACAAAAAGAGCAAAAAAGAGACTTACAGTTAGAAGAAAATTGCGAGAAGAGTCCACTCGAAGGGGCCAGCCAGGCCAGCTCGACCTGCCCGGAGAAAACAGGAGGAAGCGGCAAACCCGCCGGCCTAAGAAACTCAGGCGGCAGTAAAATGGCTGACTCACCCTTCCAGGCGGTTCCATGGAGAAAGACCGGAGAGACAGCAACCCCATCCGAACAGGTCGAAGTCTTCAGCAGAAATGAACCGCGCAAGTCCAGTCGAGTCAAAAGAAGACCCACCTACCTGTGCGACTACGTCACCACGTAGGACTAAACCAAGAGGGGAGGGGTGTTCTGTATATAGAATAGTAGACTCCTAATACAGGATTCTGATTGGCTAAAAAACCTAAATGGGGATTGGTTCAATAGGAACCAATCCACGAAGCTGCTCAAAAGGTGGCAAAACTAAATACCTGTCATTGGCTACAAGCCAGCAGGCAAATCCCTATAAAAAGGCTGTCGCGGCTTGAGCCAATGTTCCGTTTTTCAACTGCTGTAAATAATAAAGACTTTGTTGTTGGAACCCGGTCTACCTCGCGTTTTTCTGGACGAAACAGATGATTAAATAAGGAAGAGTTTTGTTTAAATGAAAATTGAATTTTAAATTGTGGTGAATAAAACCCACTTAAATTCAGACCCTTTGCTGATTTGGTGGCTACTAATGAAGTTTGCTGAAAATGTTTAATACAGAACACTATGCCAATTATCATATTCCTATAAGAGGTTAAATAGAAAATGAATAGCTAAGCTTTTAGGTAGGGAAAATGATGTAATGACCACTTCAGTAACTTTTAGTCCCCACCCTGAAATTCTGTACATTCCTAACATTCAAATTAGGAAACACAACAGTTACAATGGAGTTTAGCTGAGTGTAAAATCAAGCAAATCAGCAGCATTTGTAGAAATGAAAATTTCTAGTATAAAAATTCTAGTATACTATACATTTTTTAAATTAACAAGGTGTTATGTTTTCATACAGCTATTCCACTGTGGTAACCAATATTTATTTTAGGAAAAATGGAATTGTGGAAAGTACTAAAAAGTAGTAGCAGCAAAGGAGGGAGGAAATTCCATGTAATGCTTAGAATGTCTGCCAAAAACAACCTTCAGCAAAATAGATGAAAACAACTCTCCTATTAATATTGTCCTAACTGGGCCTTTGGCTTTTCTATTCTTCCCTTGCAAGCTTTATTTTCCATGTCCACAGCATTCAGTTCTAAGTATACACAAATCTCTTTAAGGTCTGCAAAAGCTGTATTTTATAGAGGTCATGTTTGGATACTTAAACAAAAGGTTTTGGTTTCTTTTTCAAGTCAAAACTTATATTTATAACAATAATCCTATATATGTATGTGTCTACATATACACATAACATTTTATGCATGCCTCCCTCTCCTTCTCCTTCTGTGTATTCACCTGAAAGGCCAAAGTGAGTTCAATTTAAATTAAAATATTATTTTCATTTGTCCAAAGAAACCCATCTAAGGCTTTCTTCATGTATGGCAACCAATATCATTAGAGCATCAGTTCTGGGAAAGATCTACTTGATAGTTTAATTGTAACAAGAAATTATTACAAGAGGATAAATTTTATTGCACAGAGTATGAAGCTATGCAGCCTGGAAAAAAAGAAGTCTGATGATTTGCAGATAAATTTTCGTTCATTTTTCATTTGTATAGCCCAACAATTTTACATCAAATGATATGATTAATAAAGACATATCCCACAGTATGTGGGCTTCTCAAATAGCCTCTTTCTATTTTAAAAAAAGAGTGGGGGATAAGAAAGAAAAAATATGGAATATTTTCATCTCACAATTGTGGAGAGGACTGAACACAAATGCTACTTTTGGGACTGTATGATAGAACTTGGGTTGAATTAAAATAGTAAAAAATATTTTGTTTGCTTTTTAGTACACATCTACTTTATTGATGACTTTTCAAGAAGTAGTGTTCAGCTGATCTTGTCTCATATTGGAAACCAAGCAAGTTTAGGGCTCATCAGTAGTTAGATAGAAGAATACTGGGCTGGGGCGAGACTGGGAAACCATTTATTTAAAGAAAAATGTTTGTCACCAATTTCAGTTGACTCATGGTAGCTTAACAAGTAAAAATAAGTAAATAAAAAATCTAAAATAAATATAAAGCATTAAGGCATATACTGTATGATCAACAATGAAACAATAAAACATCTATGCAAAAAGGAAAAAAAAGAAACCACTAAAATATCCATGAATTAAGGCAAATACAATTTAAAGGCCTTTTCAAGTAGAGAGGCCATTAATAAAACTATTAAAAATAATGCTGAACTATAATTAATGATCATAATGATCCTGATCATATGATTTCACAGGAACTCAAACAGCATTGGAGTAATAATATTATGGTTAAACTAAACTATTTTTTTTTCTGCACAGATTTTTTTAAAAAGTTCATTTCTCCATTATTTCTTATTTAATATGGGGCATAAATGTTATAAAATTCCAGAGCTGTATATAGCTAGTGGCATTTTGCAGGGTAGTGCATTTTAGTTCACCAGATTTTTACTTCATTGTTGCAGATTCTTTCAGGCAGATTCCAGAATTGCAAGTAATAAAGAAAAAAATACAGGTAGTCCTATGCTGATTACCATGCACCCAAATTTTGACCATGTAACCATGGGAATGCTCTAATGGTTGTAAGTCTGAGGACCAATAAGTCACTTTTTTCAATGCCCCTGTAAATTTGAATGACTGTTAAACAAATAGTTGTTAAGCTAAAGACCACATATAGTCCATTTGCATTATGTATAATGTAGGATGGAACTCTAGGGATTTAAAAAAATGAAGCCCAACCGCATAGAAACAAGTTTTAAAACATTGTAAATTTATTTTGCTTGAGAATCTTAGTAATTTTTTTATTTATTTATATCATGTTTAATTCAACCTTTAACTCAAAAGCCTCCCAAAATATATACCTTTAGATGTTGCGTGCTTCATTACTGGAGTGTTTTAAAAAGAGACAGCACAGTCATTTGTCTGAAAAGATATAGGAGCTGGACTAGAGGACCTCCAAGGGTCCTTCCAGCTCTATTCTGATTCTGAAAACTGTTTATCACACATAGATTCACTGTGTGGGTTTAATTCTACGGTATACATATCTAGTTGCTTGCTTTCTGGATTTTATATAATTTCAGCAATAAGTCAAACTCAGAATGCATTATTTTGATGTACAGAAATTTCTTCATAAATTAAACATTACATTTGTCGATGTTTTCACTATGGTTTAGGCATTCCCTACTGGGGTACCTATTTACAGTTACAAAGCCATATTAGTATTAATCTCTGTTTAAAGAGTATTTCAAATGCATAACATATTTTTTTTAATCCCAAAGCTTTGAAACATACAGTTTGAAAAGAAAAGTAGAATACATTTTTAGTTTTATCAACTTATTAAGAGTCTATTCAGTGCATGTAAAATATGCTTTTATTTAGTGTGTATAATTTTTTTACTGAAAATAATCCATAGCAAATAAATTGGCATACTTTATATCACAGAAGTTCCTGTTTGAATCCTTGAAATTCATAATCTACAGCTTTTATTATTTCTTTCGCTATTGCCATAGGTAGTAAGGCAATTGTACAAAAATTAAAGGTTACTAAGCTGTCTACTAAAATTTTTCCTACTTAACTATACTTTCTTTCAGCTTCCATCTATTTGGAATGCTATTTCCCTTGCTTTTAAAGGATTTTGACAAACCATAGGAGCTTTTAATATTGGCTGCAAGAAATACTATAAATTGCAAAACTCTACAGAAGAAGTGTCATTTTTATTGCTGGGAACCTGAATCTATACTCGGGGGGAATAAGGCAACAAGATAATTTTAGCTCAGAACACACATTTTAGAATGAAAAAAATGGATTTCTTTATATTTAATTTTAGTTCCATTTTTTCACTGTGCTCTTTGTTTTGGTACTATGGCTTGCAGAGCCTTTGCATTTTTAACTGTCAAATAGTGTTGTCAGCATAGTGAAGATTATTGAAGCTTCTTTCTCCAATTTGAAAACCATACTTATCTTCTTCTAATCAATCTTCCCTTAATATATATTCTGCATATATATTGAATAAATAAAGGGAGAATATGTAGTCTTTTCGCATTTTACCAACCTAGAGTCAGTCTGCACAAGGATATTCCATGTTAATTTGCATATTCTATAAGACTCTGTTTTTTATATTGGAATGTAGATTTCTGATCAGTTGGTTCCTATGTCATTTCTCCAAAATTGCTGGCATAAGTTGATTGGAATCTTGACTGATTTTTCTTCTGTTGCTTGCCAAACATAAGTGGGTATTCCATGAGTTCGTACAGTTTTCTGAACTGGCAATGGAGTGGTGATGTAACTTTCATTTTCTAATACTAGAAGTTCTTATTAGGAATATCTTGTTAAGGTAGGGCTGTCAAACTCGCGGATGTGTCACGTGCTGTCCACACCCATGCCTGGTTGAGTGAAGGGGGAAAAAGTTACAGTATGTCATGTGACTCTGCTGTAATAACACGAGTTTGACACCCTTGTTTTACAGTAAGGTATTTTGGGCATTGACATCTCCATTACATAGTGTTGCAGTATACTCCTTGCATCTTCCTTTGAACTGGTTACTCTCCATCAGTTGGCATCATTAATATTCCAATTTAAGGATGGAACTTCCTTCTGATTGCAGAGATATTTTGAAAAACTTTCCTTGTTTTTCCAGGATTGCTTCAATCCTCAATGTGTTTTTAACAGCTCTTTTACATCTCTTTTAACAGCTGTCTGAAATTCTTTGTTATGCTTTTGTTTTTAAAGGAGCTGGCAGAGGTCATCTCAGAACCACTGCACTACATCTTTCAAAAATCCTGGAACACTGGGGAACAACCAGAGCTGATGTGGTTCCCATCTTCAAAAAAGGAAAAAAAAAACAAACCCAGGAAAATATAGACCAAACAGCCTAACATCAATACCTGGGAAGATACTGGAAAAGATAATAAAAAAACAGATCTGCCAATATCTAGAAACAAATAAAGTAATAACTAGCAGTCAGCAAAGGTTTGTTAAAAACAGATCATGTCAAACCAATCTTATTTCATTCTTCAACACAATGACTAAATTCGTAGACCAGCAAAATACTATGGACCTAACATATTTAGATTTCAGCAAGGCATTCGACAAATGAGACCACAACCTACTTCTTAGTAAGCTAGAAAAAAGTGGGATAGATAGCACCACCACTAGATGGACTTGCAACTGGCTGACAAACCATACTCAATGAGTAGTCCTTGATGGGTCTACATGGAGGGAAGTAAGCAGTGAGGTGCCACAAGGTTCCATCTTAGGCCCAGTACTCTTCAATATCTTCATTAATGACTTAGATGAGGGAATAGAAGGGAAACTTACCAAATTTGCAGATAATACTAAGCTGGCAGGAATAGCTAACACCCAAGAAGATAGGCTCAAGATCCAGATGGATCTTGACAGACTAGAACACTGGGCCATATCTAACAAAATGAAATTCAATGTAGAAAAAAGTAAAGTCTTACACTTAGGCAAGAAAAACCAAAGGTACACATATAGACTGGGTGAAACCAGGCTCAATAGCAGTAACTGTGAGAGGGATCTTGAAGACTTAGTGGACAACCAGCTAAATATGAGCAAGCAGTGTGCAGCCGCCGCCAAAAAAGCTAATGCAATCCTCAGTTGTATTAACAGAAGGATACAGTCAAGATCAAGGGAAGTACTAATACCAGTCTATAAACCTTAGTAAGACCACACTTAGAGTACTGCATCCAGTTTTGTTCACCACATTATAAAAAAGATGTTGAGACTCTAAAAAAGTACAGAGTAGAGCAATGAGGATGATTAGGGGACTAGAGACTAAAGCATATGAAGAACGGTTACAGGAACTGGGCTTGGCTAGTCTAGTGAAGAGAAGGACCAGGGGATACATGATAGAGGTCTTCCAATATTTGAGGGGCTGCACAGAGAGGAAGGGGTCAAGCTATTTTCCAAGGTGCCTGTAGGCCAGACAAGGAATAATGGATGGAAACTGAACAAGGAGAGATTCAACCTGGAAATAAGGAGAAACTTTCTGACAGTGAGAACAATCAAGCAATGGAACACCTTGCCTTTGGAAGTTGTGGGAGCGCCATCACTTGAGACTTGAGACCTCAAGAAGAGATTGGACTGCCATTTGTCAGAAATGGTGTAGAGTCTCCTGCTTGGGTGGGTGAGGGGTTGGACTAGATGACTATAAGGTCCCTTCCAATTCTGATTATCTTTTATCTGTTGCTTTCTGAGAATTTTGTCTGTTTTGGCATTGGTTTTCCTTCTCTTTGCAATTTGCACATGCTGTTCTGACATTAGTTTGCTTTCTTTTCTATTTTTGGTAGCCTATTTTCACATTCATTTTTAAAGACTTGATCATCTTAATGAATCCTCTGGCTGTCTAGCATTGAGCCTTAGGACTTCAAAGTGATTCCTGATGTTCTCCTCAAAAATGGTGGGTATTATGTTCAAGATCATATTGTGGAAACTGATTTTCTTCTTCTTTAGCTTAATTTGGAGCTTGCATCTGAGCAGTTCGTGGTATATACCATAGCTAGCACCTTGCCATGTGTTTGATGCAATAATTATGGCCCTCCATCTCCTTTTATCAATAATATAGTAATCCCTTGGTGAGATGGATGGCATATACATAAAATAAAATAAATAAATAAATTTTATTCGATATACCCTATCTTGTGATATCCATATATAGAGACTCCATTTTAGAAAACTGACAATAGTGTTAGCTGTGAGGAAATAACTGGAGTGGTAAAAACTGGTAAACTGGTCTTCTGTTCCACATTGTTTTCTTAAATCATAAAATCAAACTACATTTTCCTCTTTTCACCTTTCTGAATTTGGAACTATAGCATTCCACTCACCAACATGTACAATACCATCTTGCTTGCATGTGGTATTGATTTTGAATTGAACCCGATCATAGAAGTCATCATCCTCCCCTTCTGCATTGGTGATTAGAGCATAAACATGAATGATTGTCATATTAAAGAGCTGTCCATGAAGTCTAATCAATATTATTCAATCATTTGATAACATTGTAGCTTCCTCTTATATGCTTCTTAACTACAGAAGTAACCTCATTTCTTGTTTTTTCATGTCCTGAGTAATAAACATAGTGATCTCCTGACTGAAAGTATCCAATCCGGTCCACCTCAATTTGCTGATGCCTAAGATGTCAATTTGTAGTTGTTTTATTTCATCTTTCAGTGTGTTGTGCTTTCATGCTTCTTACTTCCCACTGCAATTCTGTTGTAGCTTTGAATTTTCTTTTCCTGGAAGCATCAGCATTGATTATTTTAATCTAGCCACATTATAAACACCATTAATAATCTGAAAGTTCCTAAGCTTATCCTCAGCATGCTGAGTGCCATCCAACCAGAGGATATGAACTGCCATCCCATCATCCAGCACTATATCATCAATCATGTTATATCCATGGGTTTTTCTTGGCATAAATATAGGAATGGTTTACCATTGCCTTCTCCTGTACAGTATGAATTCAACCCTTTGTCATTGTCACTAAAGTGATATGTTTCCATCATGAAGTCCCAGATTGTTTGGGGCAATATGCTGACACTGTAAACCACTTAGAGAGAGCTGTATTGCACTGTGAAGTGGTATATAAGTGTAAATGCTGTTGTTATTACTATCTTTTTGAATCGCTGCTGCTCAATATAGGTGCTTGCTTGATTTAGCTGGAAAGCTGGAATGACCTTAACATCTTGGGTGGTAGGAATATATATTCTTGGCTCCTGATATTTTTTTGCTCATTCCATCCAGGAATACTTCCCACTGCCATGTTGAAATAGCAAAGCAGGACTCAGGGATGGGATTATGTTCATATAGCAAACATTTAAGATGAATTCTGATAAAACAGGAACACTGTAATGGGAGGTTTCTGTCAGTTCAGTCAATCTGGGAATGACTAGATAAAAAGGCCCAATGTACATAGTGTTGGTGCATGTATGCATGCATACTGATTAATTCAATTTTGATAGACATTATATAATATATTATATGTGGAATTAATTTTGCAGAAATAAACCTGGATGATTATATAATGTTGTACACCCATAATTGAAAATCACCAGCTCTGAAGCACATTCAGTGGCTGTATAATTATAACCTGTATAATATAATCTCTATAATTTTCTTGCCATACATGGCAGAAAATTATAAATTTGATTTGTCAGAATTAGAAAACAAGTTGAATCTTTTTATATACTTAGAACTAATATGCACATTAGATGAGAATCTGAAGTAATATGCCATATTTTCTTTCTGAAGGATGTTAAACTATGGTATGGAAAAAGATCTAACAAACAGGCAGGAAGGAGGGAAAAAGTCTAAGGTAGTTATGAAATATGAGAGGACATGTATTTAATGTTGAATATAGAATACTACTGAATCCAGTAACACTTTACAAATGATCAACCTTTCAAAAATAGCATAATCATTATAGAAATTCTTCACAATTTTATTTTTGTGTTTCATCATTTAAGTTTTAATGAAATTTCCACCTACTGCATATATAGGAAACTGAGATTTATATTGATAATGCAACTTTGGATTTGGTGATGCAGGAAGCCTTCAGGAGATTTTTCTGATAAATGATAACACTCACACTGTTCTATTTTTAGTCTTATAAAAGTCAGACACAGGTTGATCTATTCCAATGTATTCCCAAATAATAACAAACATTCAAGAAAAGTGAGAGTGAAGGTTTGTTCTCTGAGCTTGTGGGTTGTTTTTCCAAATATTTCATTACCAGCCTAGGTAACATCTTCAAGAGAACAAACTTTCTCATCCTCATCCCATAACTGAGTTACAGATATTGCCACTATTGCAATTCAAGAAGAATGTCAGATGCAAATCTAAGGTAAGCTATTAATTCTAAATCACTAGTCCAAGAACTGTTGAAGCTACATTTCAAATGGATATAGCTAAAATACTGAAAGAATAAATCTCACACTACTCACCACTTACCCTGCCTCTAATCATATCAGATTTATTTCTGTGAACAGGCTTCAACAAGACAACCTTCTAAATTGCTATAAATCCCTGTCTAGGATCCAAAAATGCTCTTTTAATAAAAGAGCAAGCCTTTTCCACATATACTGTGCCTTTTTCATTACATTACTCCGGACTCAACACAGCACTAATTAATAACTTAGGTATTTGCACATCAAAAAGTAAATTCCAGAACAAAACTCATATTCCGTGAACTTTTGCTAAATTATATGAGAACTATGCTGTGACTGAATGATAACAGAGAAAGGATAAAAGATATGGATCCTCAATCAACAAAACTATTTCCTTCAGATTTGCAGAATTTCATGCACATAGTTCTGTACTTTCTATAGAATAAAACACAGGACCTATAGGATATGCAATTTGAAATCAAATATTCATTAACTGTTCAAACCTGTAGGAGAAACATCAGTTAAAGTGTTCTGACCTAGGCTTCCTTAGAAAGGATAAAACACAATCTTAGTCCTGGCAAAATCTCTTTTATTTCCATGGGTATGAATTACATTCATTCACAGCCTGCAAGGCTTCACAAGCAGTCCTTCGTATCGCACTTGGAATTCTGCCAGAAAACTAATTGCCAAACGCAGGGCAAGGCCAAACTTGACACAGAGTTTAGCAGCTTGAATTGACCAGACAAACTAATTGCTTCCTGCAAAAGCTCACGTCCTATTCGCTCCTCTTTTATGTCCTATGGGAGGGGCCAATCATCTCTGAGGTGTGGCCTTACTTCTGAGTTGACCCTGCTTTCTTATTTGTTCTTGTCTTCTGGTAGCCCTGTGCATGCGCAGGCTGGGAACTGGTTCCAGATACTCCCCGCCTCACTGCTGTCTGAGTGCCAGCCTGCCCTGGCCCCATGCCTGCCTCCAATGCAGAGCCCTTGTCTGGACCCTCCTCAGCCTCCAAGACTGGTCCAGGTTCCTTCCTAACCTCCTCACTACTGTCCAATTCTGCTGCCGGCTCTGTCAGTCGCTGGCGGGCCACAACATAAAATTCCAACTAATATGAAACAGAGCTATGTGGTCAATACAGCAGAAAAGATTGGTGTATGTATACACATTGAAAAAGGAGATGCAAGGATATATATTGAAAAAGGAGATGTATCTATTATGAAATCAATACACTAATTTCACACAGATTCTTTCTTGATAGGGTTGATTCAAAGCTTCTTCTTCAACATCCAGACCACCAGTGAAAAATTAGTATAGTGGATTTCTTATCAAGGAGAAAAGAACTCGACATGGAGAAAATATGTTGAATGAATTGGTTTCTAAAAAGGTAGGTAATGAATCAGGTAGCTAATACAATAATAACAAGGGGATAGGACTCCTGCAGGTGACATAAATTTGGAGGAAGTAAAAAGGCTTGCTTGAAATATATTAACAAAAGTGAAGAATGCTTGTTGAAGAAGTCAATTAAGGGAAGCTTTTGAAAACAACTAAAGCGACGTACTGAAAAGAAACAATAAAAAATCAATCTGTCAACTGAGAGAAGCCAATTCATGGTAAATGCTTGAAGGATATAGAAAGAAAAGCTGATAAAAGCTTCATATGAAGCTGATTAAGATCAGAAATGTTAAAGAAACTGAAGGCTCCAGTTTAGTGACCCAAGAACCAGCTTTGCCAACTGTATGAAAATAGACAGTCATTATGCAATAAACAATAAATGTCACCTTTGTAGTGAAAAGGATTTCGTATTTATTAAATATATTTATATGGCTGTGCAACTGGCACAGAAGGAGTACCATGGACTAATAAAAAATAATTGATCAATCCTGGGACAAATAAAAACAAATATTCCCTTAAAATTTTGATCACTAAACTCATTTACTAATATAACTCACACACATTGAATATGTGGATGTGAGCAGATGATAGATTTGGAGAAAATATGCTTGTCAAGGTGATGAAAGAGATTAAACAAATCACACAACTCTTATGAAAGAAAGACCAAGATGGTAGGCACGTGTTTGTCCAGTTACTAGATGATTCTAATGAAAACATGTGACCACCACAAATGCTTCTGATCAGCGACATGCATATTACTAATTTAGATACTGTCCTTGCATAATAAACAAATTTGTGAGGACCATGAATCTAACAAAACGTCTATACTACAAACCTGCTCTGTAAGGGAAATTCAAGGTTTTTTCATCACTGTATACCTGAAGACATCTGCATTAACAATTCCAACTTGCTGAAATAAGGTAGAAGTTTCATTCCCACCATCTAGTCCCATGATGGGAAACCTATGGCATGTGTGCCAGAGGTGGCATGCAGAGCTCTTTCTGGGCACGCAGGCTGTCATCCCAGCTCACTTCCACCGTGCATGCGTGTGCATGGCTCCAGCCGGTCAGCTGGTGCACATACACCGGAGTGGGGTGCACACATGGGGCTGAGTGTGCATACTCAGGGGTGGGGCATATGTGTGGGGTCATGTGCACATGCATGCTATGCGCACACATTGCATTTTGAGGATATGTGAGTTCTTTGGGCACTTGGTGCCAAAAAGATTAGCCATCACTGATCTCGTCTTTCATAGCCTGTAGGTCCTGTATTAAAGACTTCCAGTAGATCTTCTGTTTGACTTGGGATGATGATATATAATTGGGTATTATCAACATACTAATGCCATTTCAATCCAGTGTGATGGCATCTCTCCTAACAGCTTCATAAAGGTGTTAAAGAGGAGCCCTGTGGCACATCACAACAGTGAACAGAACTGCTTGCTGAAGAAGGAGCAGAAACACTCCAAAAAGGAAAGTCAATCCTCAGAGGTGATAAAAAAGGATACTACTGTGAATAGAAATGAAGAGACTTAACAGAACCACCTCCAACCAATCATCCAGAAAAGTGATCAACAAAGTTTTTATTCCATGCTCAGGTGTGAATCACAATTGGATGGGATCCAAATAATCTCACTTCATCCAATGTCCTTTGTAACTGCAGCCCTGCCACCATTGTTATTAACTTAAGAAACAAAACAAAACAAGGCAGAATGTTAAAGACAGGATTGCTTAATATAGCTGAGTCAAGTATTGATTTCTTAAAATTCTAATCATCCTTAAGCCATGATTACCAAGTATGTATAATATTAACATTAATATTATAATTCAGAGTAAATACAAGAAATATTGGTAATGATATAAGCTATTGAAAATTAGATAATTGGTAGAAATACTGGTAGAAAAAATATTGGAGAAATTACATCAAACTATTCTTAATTTTGTCTATGAAAGGAAGGAGATTTGAGAGAAATTTTCACCTCAGACAGCTGAGATTGGCTGTACAACAGATTTTCAATACATCTAAGTTTTTTACTTTTTGGATAGTATTTCGTGTCTTCCCATTTAAAGATTAATAGATACCAGGACAGAGGCTGATTAAGCCAAGTCCTAGGTTTAGATTCTTTACATCTAAAAGTTGAACTATACAAAATGTAAATCGTACAGATCATGAATTAACAAATGGAATGAATGAAAGAAAATTTTGTGATTGTGAAGTGAAAATAAAACAGCAGGCTATAATAAAACTGAATGGAAATGGCCTAATCTTCAGGAGTGTAATTGTGGAAGACATACATGAACTACAGCTGTAGATTTAACTCTGAATAACTAAACTATATGTCAGAAGTTATTAATCTATGTCAGTTAGGCTGTTCTTGGTGTGTGTAAAAATAAAAATCCACAGGTTGGTTATAGTTTCATGTTATGCTTCAGTGAATGGTGATAATGGAAAAACCAGGCCTGAGGATGAGGGATATTTGAAAAAGGAAGGAGGGAGGGAGGAAGGAAGGATATATGGGAATTTATTCATAGTACAGATAATTCTGTTTTAGCAATCACAATTGTGGTAGGCAATTCAGCCATTAAACAAAATATTTACTAAGTGAAAATCACTATTATAAAGAAAATGATAGTCAGAGAAAATGCAAACTTTCAAGAGAAATGGATTTTTAAACGATCCTGGGAAGGCTTTTCACGGAACTCTGATGAAACATTGTGATGAAAAGGCAATCACAATTGAGGTGAGTCTGATATTAAAAACAAGGTTATCCCATACATTCAGAGCCATATATGCTATTTCTAGGATCCAAATTGGGATCCATCCTAGTTATTGAATATCAAACAAAGGGGTATTAAATTTTAGGTCACAAAGAAATAACCATGTAAAGTTCAATTTATACAGGGTCTACAAATAAAATAGCCTCTGTACTGGCTTGAAAAGCATAGCTGTTTCAGGTGTAGTGGATAGTACTTTGCTTTCTTCCAAGTCAAGGGATGTGGCCAAATTCCTTGACAATTATTCATAGGTATTTGCTTCATACTTACCTGAATTAACTTATAAAAACAGTTGGAGTTTAAGATGACTAACTCAGCATTTTCCCAAAACTGAAACTTGAATTTCATTTTCTTTAGATTATGCACTATTAAGTCAGTTCTGACTCTTAGCAGTCACATAGTAGACCTTCTCCAGGATGATCTATCCCAAATCCAGCCCTTCAGGTCTTTCAAGTCCACTCATGACTGTCTGTTGTGGCCCTGATTCCCAAGCCTATGCTGTCAGAGGAAGAGGACCTGGAAGATGAGGAGGAGGAACTGGGAATGCCTTCCTCCCCAGGACCTTCCTCCCTGGTAATACCTCAGGTTCCACCGAGAGGAACAGCCTGAGATTAATCAGGAGGAAGGCATATTGGAGCAGTCCCTGACAGGGAGTAAAGAGGAAGAGTGTTGGCTCGATCCTAAGCAGCGTCACAGGGAGAAATGTGAGCAGCAACGTAGGAGGCATGGGAGGGCCAGAGAGTGAGCTGGGCAATTGAGCCACACCCCACAGGGGATAAAAATGGGTGTGTTTTCTTCTGAAACTTTGTATGGGACAAAGTTTAACCTTACTTCAGATTTTCTTGGTGGACTGCCTTGTGATTTTCTGTGAGTAAAATGTTATTTGCTGTCAGTTCGGATTTGGCAGGCAGGACTTGTTGGAATGCCAAGAATATTATCAGTAGGATGTGTTGGAATGCCAAGAATATTATCAGTTCCAAATAATTAACTCTGTAAAGTCCAAGCCAGCTTGCCTGTCTGTGTTTGGGTGAGTTTGTACTCTTTCATATTTTGAGAAAGAGGAAAGGCGAGACAGAACAACTGTCCATCCACCTTCCTGCCCAATATACTGCTCAATTTTTCCAGTTTTCTCACCATCATAGACTTCTCCAAAGAGCTAGATCTTTGCAAAATGTATTCAAAAGTTATGAGAGCCTTGTGCCTTGGCTGGGAATTCTGGACTTAATTGTTCTCGGAACCATCTGTTTGTTTTTTTAATTATTGATGATATTCTCCTGAATTTTCTATTTATCCCCCCCCCTTTTTTTTTTCTTCAAAATCTAACTTTCACTTTCCTAGATTGTCCCAAGAAAAAACATTCCCTACATGATCCTGATCTTTGTAGATTTAGATTTCCTTTCCTCTAATAATCATGACAAATGGGAAGTAGAAAATTACATTTCACAGTAAGGACAAATTAAGAATAAGCATACTTAAACAGTGAATGAATATCCTGCTGCTAATCAGCTGTGAGAGTAGATGATGATGACATAAAACATTTTGGCAAGTGCTACAGGTTTTGATTGACATGCCTCCAAACAGCAGTCAGTCTCTTTCTGCTGTTCTTAAGTCCACCTCTATTGAACTAGATACTGCTCACAGCATGAATAGAATACTGCTAGTTTTTCATAACTCATGTTATGACTGAAACCAATTAATAGGTGAGAGACAGCTAAGTTTTTGCATTAAAAAAGCTACTCTACTGATTTGATAACTAAAAAATTATATATACATAATTGTGGGCACCATTTCAAAATGGCAAAACAAAATCTATTTTTTTTTCACCATGTAGCGGTGATTTCTAAAGCAAACTCTTATGTCCAAAATAAATTTATAAAAATATTTAAAAGGTAAATGCTCAAACTGCAGAATATGAATTTATAACTTAAAAAGTAAAGCTTTAGTCTTCTCTGGTTTTCCAAATTTCTTTCCTAGAAAGTGATATGATTTCACAATTGCAGATCCAGAGCTTTCCTATTTTTTTTCCAGAATCAGCCATGATCAAGATAAAAAAAATGGCTTAGTAACTTTTCTCCCTCCTCATATATTTTTTTTCTCCTTGATCATAAACTTACCTCTTTTATCCTACTACTGTTTACTTTCCATTAGAAAAACTACAACTAAAATATTGGAAGGTCACCAAAACTGGTTTTGGGGACAACCTAGAAGCTGCAGCTGATACAAAACATGGGAAATGAGATCATAGGTAAGACAGCCCTGTCGATTAAAGAATTATCATTAACATTAAAGCTGTGGCATTAGTTTGCCACTAGGCTTCTAAGACCAAGTGCTGGCCATTATTTTTAATGCCCTAAACAGAATAGCATCAGGATACATCAGGCAATGCCCTGCTGGAATTGAATTGGCATGTCTATTCTGTTCATTGACAGCACATCTCCTGAAAATTCCCTCTAACCTTTAAGGTCCCAGAGCATGAATGAAACGGCAGGTCTTCTGTACAACAGCACACTCTTTCCAGAAGAAAGTACAGCTCACACTTTGTTGCAATCCCAGAAACCTGTTGAAATAGTTTTATTTAAAAGCACTTTCAGTCCTAGCTGACTAACTGTGGCTATCTGTCTTGGCTTTTATTTGGCTTTTATATTTGCTGTTTTTGTTTCCATGATTATTCTGACTGCCTTCTTTGTTATTATGTCTTTGAGTTGTTTGTTGAAGCTGTATACCATTCAAAGTACTTTGTAACTGGGGAAGAGTATGAGCACTATAAAATAAAGTAAAAGAATTTATGCAACAGATTGCACCATTATATTTTTTTGTGGAAAACATACACATTAAATACAGAGACCTTTGGCAACTTGTTCTTTTTTAGGGTTAATTTCCTGTCTTAGAACTGGGTACACAATCTATAAATCTATATAATTTGAAACAATTAGCATACTAAGTAGTCAATATCTGGAATACTCTACCTAACTCTGTGGGTTCCTCCCCAAACCCCCCAAACCCCAAAAACTTTAACCTTAGACTGTCTACTATTGACCTCACCCCTTTCCTAAGAGGTCTGTACGGGGCATGCATAACTGCACCATCGTCCCTGTCCTATTGATTCTTTTTATTTTTCTTATATGTATCCATTTCATGTATTGTTTATACTTATAACTATTATTTTTACATTTAAGGTATTTCTTTTCTCTTCAAGTGAGTCTGCAAAGGAGCTTATAAAAATGAAGTGTCATTTAAAAAAAGATTATAACGTAAACTGGATGAAAAATAAGTCAAGAGCCAGAGTTCTTAGAGCAGAGCAGATTCTATCAAAGAATCATAGATCTGGAAATGACCTTGCTGTTATTTAAGTTCCCCAATCAGTTTAGGATTTACCAGAATATACCTAACAAATGACATGCAGTTTCTGTTTGAAGATCTTCAGCAAAAGAGAACTCACCACCACTCTGTCCAGAAGTCAATTCCTCTGACTGACAATTCATACATTAAGAAGTTCCTTTAGACCTGTAATCTGACCCTCTTTGTAGATACAACCCACTTATTCTAGTCCTGCCTTCCAGGACAATAGAAAATCATTTCTTTATGACTGCCCTTTAGATAGCTAAAGACTGTTATTATATTTTGTAGGTTAGATATATCCACCAGATCCTTTGACTGGTTCTCATTGGCTTTGTTTCCAGACTCCCCACATTGGGGAGTGACTTCTCTAATTCTCCTTTCTGAATGGCGGTGGCATCTAGAAATGAACTCAATATTACAAGTAGGATCTGACCTGAAGACAGAGTAAAGTGGAACAATTCATGCATAACAATATTGGCTCTTGGTTAATATGTGGGCAACAAGAACTCCAAAGTACCTTTATATATCTGCCAAGGCAGGTACTCTCCATCCTTTAATTCCATCGTATACATATATTCTTCCTTGCCTGATGTAGAACATTACATTTCTCCTTGTTAAATTCTATCTCTGTTAATTTCAGTCCATTGCTGAAGCCTATCTAGATTTTTCTGTTCTTGCTGTGTAATCCACAAATTTGTTAAATATTTCTTCCACATTCTCATCAAAATCATTGCTAAAATGACTTCTACTTGTTATGTCCTATTGTGCTGAAGTGAAACAATTAACAAGCTTTATTTGGAATAGTCATTTAGCCAACTGTAAGTTCATCTAGGATCCGGCATGTATTTTTTTGTTTTGCTCAGGATGATATCACAATACACAAGATATCTCCAAGACATTTCTGAGATACAGTTACACTGTCTATATCATTCCCTTGATATATTAAATTAATCTGAAGAAGATAAAGTTGGTTCTGCATCATTTGTTTGCAAATCACTCTTATTGGCTCTTTTTAATTGAAGCAACTATTTCTGAGAGTTTCCAGAAGTGCTGAAAAATAATATGAGGACTTGTCTGGTACACAGATATCAAGCTGACAGGTATACAAGTAGATAAGGTAACTTTGATTTTGTTTTGCTTTGGTAGCCAAGTCTCCCAAAAACATTTAGCAGCCCCAAGCTTTTGAAAGATTAAATACAAATTGATTAGGAAAAAGCAATGAGGCTTAAACTACAAGCAACGTAAGCACTGATGCAATGGAATGAAGTGATATTCATCAGAGCAGCAAATGCATGAAATGCTATTAACTACTTAAATGTATGCTTAGATATGAATTTTACAGTTTTCAATATTACTGGTATAGAAAAGTAGAGGAGAATCTTCTAACATTATAGTTTTACAAGTTAGCGAGCTTTAACAATTGCAATACATACATATTTCAACAATAGCAAAAGGGCCAGAGGAGAAAATTCCATCTTTAAGGTAGGAAAATATCCTTGATATGGACAATTCAGTAAACCTCACAGCTTAGAAATATATGGAAAAATCAGAGTAAACTGCCTGCATTATTTTTGAATTAGGATAAGCAATATTCTTTCTTCGCTTTTTCCAAAAGTGATAATTTCATCTATTGTCAGCTACTCTTAATTTGCAAATCTACCAAGAAAAACCCAGTTATCAACAACAAAAAAGACCATGTAGAAACTATGTACAACACATTTACAACATACTAAAGCTCAACAAGCCAACAAAACCAATACAATAGAGTACTCTATGTATTTAAATATACTCTGGAACATACTGTAATGGTCCGGTTGTTTAAAGGTTGCACACTAACACACACACAAAGAAAATCAACAATACAGTGTTGGAAATTACCATTTATAATCTGGAAATCACAACAGCACACTGCATTGGGTCCTTTGCATTTGCCTACTATACAGTCTATAAACTCAATCCCTTTTGATGCCTTTGCATTGCCTTGTGGTCAGATGATCACAATTTACAACACAATTTTTGCCAGAAACTGTTCCTTACTTCCAGTTTCCAGCAAAACATGTCCCATAGCAAACAATGGATTCGCTTAATGGCTATGGCATTTGCTTAACAACTGCCACAAAAGAGGTGCCTATCCAGTCACATGATGGCCTGCTTTATAACCATTATGACTTATGATGGAAATTTTGGGCTCAATTATGGTCATAGGTTGAGGAATACCTGTGCCATCTATTCATGCAGATAAGATAAACTCATTTTTTTTGTCTATTTAGGCACCCAAAATTCTTGGCTGATTTACAGGTATGTATGATAATGTCTCCTTTAAGAACATAGGAAATATACATGCAAATATTTCTTTATGCAATACCAAAAATCTAGGTCCATTCTTTCACTGGCACATTAGCAATGACAATTGGCCTTATATATAGCCTCATAGTGCTTTATACCATATTGCCCCCAACAATATTCATTATACCAACCTTGGAAGGATGGAAGACTGAGTCAACCTTGAGCCTTGATGTTGTCTGGATAAAAATACTGTGGCATCTTGAATTTTAATTAGACAATTAGATGAAAAATCAGAGTCAGTATTGAACTTCAGACTGTGGGCAAATTTGCTTGCAAAACTATACTTTTAACCACTGTGGTTCCAGGGCTTTTCAGGCCACATTAATGCCTGAAAGAACAGATCTTGTGAAGAATATGGCCAAATGTTGAGAAATATTTTAAAGTCTATAAATATATTACTGACTCCATCACATGACATAACTGTCCATACGTTCCCTTTATAATTTAAATATAGGAATACTGAAAGTTTATGCTCTGATTTTTCATCTAATTGTCTAATTAAAATTCAAGATGCCACATTATTTTTATCCAGACAACATCAATCAATTTTTACAAACAAACTGAAAGCATAGCTGGATTTCAAAATGATTTAGCATACCTGACAAGCAAATGTAGGTTAAGTATTCACCCTGACCCCCAGTTGCCAGGAAAGGAATCTTTTTCTTCGTTCTCCTTTTTACTTGGACTGCACCCAGCATCCTTTCATCATATGGTGCAAAAATCTCTTTATTGATAGCAGATTTGGCACTCATTATAAATCAGATACAGATGATGTTCCTAAAATGAATTTGTACAGCAAGTATTACATTTTTGAAGAAATATTTATATAACAAACTGGCTTTCTGTCCTTCCCCCTAATAAAAGTACATACTTGCATTCACACATAGAACCAAAATAGCAAATAACTTATTGAAGTCTATAATAATCTGCCATTTTAAACAACAGAAAGAGCTTCAGAGTCAGCTTGAACAACTTGCCTGGATGATTATTATCTTCAATATGAAAGGATGAAACTAAGTGCTCATATTGAAGGGAAGGGTCTTTTTAAAAAAATAAATAGTTTACAGTCAAAGATGAAGCAATAAGGGTTTTCAATTCAATGATATGAGAAATTAGCAAATTAGAGGGCCAGATATTAGCAATAAATGTTGAATATTCACACATGGCATAACCCCCCCCCCCAAGTATCTAAACATGAAGTGAATTCAGATGTAATATCTTTGAACAATCATAACTGAGCAACTTCACACAAATCTTGGTAGGCTGATCCACTGGTAAAAAGCATCAAATTTCATTTCAGGCTACTCTGCATATTTGGTAAAAATATTAATTAAAATCACAAACTGCAAAATATGTCTACAAGAAGAACAGAAAAAGAGGTAGACCTATGTTGATAGCCATGTCCATGCATGAATAGTGGTGCTCCAAGTATAGCATGTTGCTCAGCCTCCCTTCCAAAATGTTTGAAGGTAAAGCACTAAAGATTGTCAGTGGAGGCACTTCTTATGTGCAACAGAGAGAATGATGGAAAACCAGAAAGAGCTACAGAAGCTTTCATAATAATTTCATACCTTGGATCTGTCGTTTTGCAGATCCAGCTCAAGGACTCTTGAGCTCTACCATATACATTTTTCTGATCCAATCAATAGCAGAGATTGACTGAAAGGAAGACATTCAAGGATATTCTTTTCTGCGGAGAAGGTAAAATTGTTGGGAGGACTACTTGGACCTCTGACATTAGCCTTTACCAATATTTCAGGAGTCAAATTCTCATGTGAGCCTGATGAGACCCAGTGTCATGGCCCGGGATGCAAACCCCCCCCCCCCCCAAATCCTGATACAACTAACCCAGTGGACTGTCCACCTCAAGAGATATCAAGTCATTAATCACTTGAGAGTAATCTTACACAGGCACTATCAGAACAGCTGGAGCAGTCAGATGATGAGAAAAGGCCTCCAAACCCTTGTATCCAGTGAATAGATCAAAGATACTCAATGAAGCTCCTTGCCAAGAAAAGGAGTAGCTCTCTTGATTAAAGGCAGCTGGCTGCAGCCTGATTTAAAAAGCAGCCTGGAGCCATGCTTCTTTACTGAAAGCAACTGTTTCCTGCTTCGGGGTGTGGCATTCCTGCAGAACTCTGATCTTTGACTGGCTGACAAACCTGACTCTGAACTTTGGACTGGAGTTTGATTACTCTTCTGCCTGTCCTGTTGAAAGTGAAATCACTCAAGCCAGCTTTCCTTCCAAGAGATGTTTGTTAATTTGCATTTCTTTCCTTCTCTGCTTTCTTCTTTCCTGTCCCTTTTATGTTGAGCTGAATACATGAAAGGAACTCTTAAACAGGGGTTTTGTTATTTGGTATTAATTTCTCAGAACAATTTGTACACTTCGAAATACCACTGGTTCTGTGAAACTATACTTTGATTTTCTATTGTAAAACAATGACAAATCTGGGACCTAGCAAAAACCATAATTATTGATTTTTACTGATGCATTAATCTATGTGACTTTGGAAACATGAGCATTAAGCCAAAAGGATTCATGATGAAAGAGTGGTGACTTTTCTAATGCTTTAAAACATTTAACCTAAAAAACTAAATTGGTCATTATGACCCAAGATGGTTATATGTGCCAGTCTGTTTACAACTCACTGAGGTATAGTGCCATGTATATATTATCTTTATCACCATTTCTTGATGGTTATTTGAAATAGATTTTAAAGAATTATACTGAAAAGTGTTCAACATGATTCATAAAGTTGAAAACTCAAACCATCACCTAGATTATTTGTAGATTTTCAAGAACGCTGAAATACTTAATATACAGAA
Organism: Laticauda colubrina; assembly: GCA_015471245.1. Classification (NCBI taxonomy): domain Eukaryota; kingdom Metazoa; phylum Chordata; class Lepidosauria; order Squamata; family Elapidae; genus Laticauda; species Laticauda colubrina. The sequence goes on along the minus strand of BLBF01000005.1, from coordinate 38,969,172 downwards.
GAATGTTCCATTGCTTATAATATGGATCTTCAGAATCAGTATGATATATTGATTAAGGCACCAGGCTAGAATTCTAGTCCCATTTTAGGCATGAAAACTGGCTGAGTAATCTTGGGCCACTGAGCCAGTCACACACTCTCAACCCAAGCCACCTCATAGGGTTGTTGTTATAGGGAAAAAAGAATGAAGAAATATTAGATATATTGTCTATCTTGGATTATTTACAAAATTATTTATAAAAATAATAAAAAGGGATAAAGTAAACTAATAAACAAGTATTCAATATTCAAAGGTTCTTTGCACTACTCTTGCCCCATATATTGGTACATTTGTTGGGGAACAGTGAGGAGAATTTTCAGGGCTGGCTTCAACTGGAATTAGCAATTCCTGACAAGAATTCCTGATTATGGCAACAAGAATTCCTGATTATGGCACAACAAATTTCTTTTTTTAATTGTCTTTTAATTTTTAATTAAATTCAGGTCTTTCTCAGCACAAAACATCAATTACAGAAGTTTTCGTAAACATTTCCTTCCAGTAAGTTTGCTTCCACAGTTAGAGCTTCAGAATAGGGTAATTTAGAAAATAGCCCCGTATTAAAGTTTTCTTTGACCAAGAAATCAGAATTATCAAAATTGCAATCACCAGCATGAGGTAATGGCTATGGTACCAGAGAAAAGTGTGTGAACTATTCCATTCTATGTACAAGCATTGCAAGAAACATGGTACAGCTGTTATCATGAATAAATAGTTGAGGAAGCAGGAGAATCAGTGGAATACAGTGCTGCCCAACTCCTAGAACTGATTCAGAAGGATGTGATCACTCAGGTATGGCTTCTGAGAGGTCAGAAAAAATAAGGATGAATGGCACTACTCCTAGACAGCTCCCACCAGAATGCATCTAAAAATGAAATCAATGTTGCTGTCTTCCCATAATACATCTTAAATCTTGATTGAAAGAGTCCAGATAATTTGCTTCATTCAGGGTTTTTTGAAGCTACGAAGTGATTACTTTCTCCACAACTTTCCTTAAAAAGGGAAGGTTGGAGATCAGATAAAAACTGTCCTGATTAGATAGGTCAAATCGTTCCTTGAGGAAAGGGTTCATCAAGGCCTCCTTAAGAGCCAGTAAGACTTTCTCCGTCAGAAAGAATTGATCACTAACCAGACCCAATCATGCAGGCAGCCTTAACCAGCCAGAAAGAGCAGAGATCTAACACAGATGTGGCTGAGCTAGCAGTTGTAACTGCTTGTTCATTTATTTAGGTACAACAAGATCAAACTCCGCTCAAAGTATGGGAGCCTTAGCTCCCATAACCTCTACTGGTTCTGCCTCAAGGCCAAAGTTCATCCTAGACCAAATATGAGCAACCCTATCTGCTAGATGGACAGCATATTCCTTACAGGGACCCCCCCTCCACCAATCTCAGTGTAATTTATTTCAAGGAAAAAACAAGTCATCTGAAACATTCACTGAGTCACTATCTGTGGAGGCACAATTACATTTTGCCCCCTTATCATCACGAGGCAGACTCTAAGAGCAGTTCTAGCAGCTGTTCAATCATTTTCAACTCCTCTTTTGCTTGTATTTTTTACCATCTCTTAGACCTTTTTAGCTCCCTCAGCCCTTTCACATAATATGAGGAGTTGTGGGAACTATGGGCATGGAGAGGCTATTCTGGTACAATTTGATCCAAAACTGTAGTCATACTTCCATTCTAAGCAACCTGTATTGCCTATTTTACTAATATGTTGGGTCATTCTTTCATTTGTTACCAACATTTAAATAGATGTGCCTAGCAATGAAACCATTGATTACCTTGAAATGTAACAGCACTCAGATCATAAGTATTATTAGATAGCTAGGTTAACCAAATACATTGTCAGGGTTCAGATGGATGCCCTAAATAATTCATGAGCCTCGAGCCAAGTTTAAAAAGAAATCCAATTATTTATTAGGAGCAACATGTTGGAATTTTGCCAAGTGCAGTTCACTCTGCCCCACGTAATTTACTACCCACCTATGACCTTGTTTTCCCCCCTCCTCTCAGGGTGTGTCATAAATCACATTTACCAACGGAGCACTTTTGCAGGTTGTAGAAAACATACCTCTCCGGCTTGCTCTAGTAACCTGAGATACGTGCAATATGCATGGAATGTGCTTCTGGTCATAGCAATTGAGCTTCTCCATCAGTTCTCTCCCCTCCTGCCTATGGCAACTCAAGACCTGGCTAGGAATATTTTACGAGTTGACATACATATTTTAGGACAGGGGTCTCCAACCTTGGCAATTTTAAGCCTGGCAGACTTCAAAAGCTGGCTGGGAAATTCTGGGAGTTGAAGACTGCCAGGTTTAAAGTTGCCAAGGTTGGAGACCCCTGTTTTAGAAAGCTTGCAAAGTGCCATAGGATATGAAAATAATCATAAAAACTTTATTAATTTCATTATGAATCTGTTTAGTTTTTGATACAGCAGCACAAAAATAAATTCATTCTTTCTTTCTCTTTCTTCTTTCTTTCATTCATTCATTCACCATTGATTTGTTTCAAATGACTCTTTTTGGAAGTACATCACATGCTGATGGAAAAGATACAGTTCTACCTAATTACAATAGCAACCTTAATACGGCATGGCATTTCTCAGCATGAAACATACAAATATACAAGAAGTAAGCTACACTTCCAGTGGTATTAAAGAATATTCAACTGGTTTTAAATACATTGCTCTTTTTTCCTCTTATCTCTTGATATCTTTCCAGGAAAGCCCAGATGTTTGCATTTCAGCCAAACCTTTTTTTCCCACTGGAAAGTAAACACAATGCATTCAAAATCATTAGTATGTAAACATCCAGATATTTTAAGCATTTCAGGAAACAATTGCTTAAGTACATATGTTTTAAGGCATTACATATGTCATAAGTACCAAAGAGACCAGCAATTGAGGGGGTTGGAAGGAGGGAGGGAATTAAAAAAATGCATTATTAAAGATGCATTATTATAGACTTACTCACTAAGTCTGTAATAAAGCACATTATATAAATGTTGGCGTCACGTTACAATCCTATATATACTTGCTTGCAAATAATTTTCCTTAAACTCTTACTTCTGAGAAATTATAGAACACAAAAAGGTAGAATATGAAGTCATCATTGGCTCTTAGTGGTACCTGTAGTTTTCTGGGCAACTAAATGGAAATGGTTGCTATACCTTCAGGATCTTTTTTTTTTTTAAAACTTGTAGTCCTGGGATGATTTTATTATTGTTGTTTCTTTTCTTATTTTTATTCTGTTTCTGTTGTTATTATGGGTTTTTGAAAAATATAAATAATGCAACAATCCAGATATATAGTATATTTAAAGTTCCTTGTAATCCAGTATTTGGGGACATAATGTGACAATTATGTCATGTGCAGAAAGTCTTCAATTAGTCTTCAATTAGGGTTCTTTTAATTGCTCAATGTCTCACTTGAACTCAGATAAGATTTTAACTTTTTATCTGATTTATACATAATAGCCAAGGAATATCTCCTTCCAAGTACTAACCAAGTCGTACCCTACTTAGGTTTTTTAAGACAACAATATCTAATTATCAGTTACCTGCCACCATACAGAAATCTATATGGATCTACAAATGTTTCAACCACAAGTTTGAAACAAAATACACAAGTTCTAGGAATTTAGCATTAAAACCAGAACAAAAATACAGCAATTTCATCTTGAAAACTTCACCTGTTCTAAGATCTGCCATTGAGCTGTTTTGTAGTCAGTGCTTAGGCCATGATTTATTGCAACTTTTTCTCACCCCAGGCTAATATAGCAACAGGGATATGTCATTGCAGGTGTGCACAACCTTCAAGGGAGGCTTTTTTCCCTAACTATTCCCCCACCCACTGAGGATCAAAGTGTTCGGCAGCCACATTCTCTCAAAGTTTTGGAGCAGCTACTTTGGGAACTTCTGTTTGCCATCTGTGTATTCATGTATACCTGGCCAATACGCTAAGCTGCTCAAAACAATTTTTCCAAGTCTTTATTAGACAGAGGTTCTAGACTTTAAACATGTTCAGAGGAGCACTTTACCTGCTTCATAAATCCTTATGAATGGTTTTGCATAGTCCAATTGACCATGGCATATGCTGTTTTTAGATTCAATTGAATGGGTGACATGGGATATAAAGTGCTGGATCAAAGCAGCATGAATAGATACAGTTCACTGAGTGCAGTTTGTCATCACCAGCTGCACTACTTTCAGCTGGACATATCCCAGCATGCCCTGAAGTTGCCACCTGTACTATAATGGACAATATAGTAAGTGATTACCATTTCCACAAAATATTTTCGAATGAGCTTCTGTGGCTGGATTGAAACTTGACTCTCCCAGATCATGCACCATTATTTTACCTACATGCCACAATGGATTTGCTAAGCGGGTTTCAAAGAGAATTTATAAGATTGCAGCTTTCAAAATACCACTGTATAAAACTGCATTTTTTACTAGCTGGTCTTACAAAATGCAGGAAAAGGTAAAATACTATTTATTGTGGTACTCTTTCATTATTATGCAAGAAAAGTCATTAACACAATGTAAGAAAAGTTGCTGTAATCCATGGTTTTGAACTTAAACAGGAAATAAAAGTATTCATAGTGCAAGGTTAACCATTAAAACCTTGGAAAATGTTTCATCAGCAGCTCCATCAGCATTTCACACACAAAAACTATTTACATACTGTATTTCTTGTCTTATATAAACATTCTCACTATGTTAAAGTCACAAAGATGCCAATTCATTGTTGCTTTTGCAAACTGATAACAAGGCAATTCACAGAAACATTATAATTTCAATTACACAGCAGTATAGTTGTTTTAATTGTTACTAGTTGTTCATTGCCCAGAGTCATATCCAGTGAGTTAAACAGCCATATAAATTTGCTAAATACATTTTTTTTAAGAAAAGCACATCCCTCACCTTGTTGTAACACTGCCACATCACCAGCTGTTCCATTAAAGCAGGGGTCTTCAAACTTGACAGCTTTAAGGCTTGTGGACTTCAATTCCCAGAATTCTTCCTCCAGTCATGTTAGCTCATAAATTCTGGAATTGAAGTCCACAAGTCTTAAACTTGCCAAATTTGAAGACCCTTGCATTAAATTATGATTTAAATCACTAGTAAAAAGTCTTGATTTAAATCAACTTGATTTAAATCATACTTTTTAAAGAGCAACTATCATCTCTGTCCCACAGTGGTTCCTCCTCTGACTTGCAGTTCACCAACAGTCCCATTCACTTTAATGGGATAGCTGGTGATGCAGCAATGACACAACAAGGTGAGGGACATGGCAGGCAGCAGTTGAGTAGATGCCCACTAACAGGCACTTCCTTATGGATCTGAAATGAAAGGTGCTTTTGGATATTTTATTTATAAGCTGCTTAGAAGGTTTCACTTTCATTTTTACTGCTTGCCCTTCCTCCTCACAGTTAGAGCCTGGTGGTACAGATGCATCTCTCTTCAAACAATCATACAGTTTGTAATGTACGTAGATTTGCAAAATGATGGGATAAAGGAATATTCCTGAACTTTGTTTTATGATTTATCTCATGGTTACTGTGAAATTGTGTGAATGCATCAATTCAGTGCTTGTATCTCAGCTTGCAGAGCTTGGATTCACTGAATGAGTTTACCAAAAATGGAAATATTGCAGCCACATAACTAAGCTCCATTTCATGCTGAATAAACTAAATTATCAATGTATCTTAAATAGAAAACTATCTTTATTAAAATAAATTTGATAAAGTTTAAATTTAAAAAAAATCTGATATTTTTTTAAATCATCATTTTTATCCATCCTGGTTGACAGCTTTACCAAAAATTTGTTTTCAAGTAGTACAGAATGTCAATTGTTCAACTGTATGTTAATAGTATATACAAAGTAGGCCATCATAACTTTTGCAGTGAGCTTTGATTTAAAAACCCTGATATTGTTGTGTGAGCATAATAAGGAAGAACATAGTGGAATAAGACCAATTTCCAAAATAAGGGGCAATGTTAAATATAATCAAGAACAATTATTTAACAGTGTAAGATTTTTGCATTAAAGAAAAACTTCTACATTTATCAGAAATTGAATTATGTAGCAAATAAGATTCCACGTTGCTTGTAGATTTTATTTCAGGCATGATAAATTTCTCTCGTTAAGATAGTCAGTAGTGGCCAGATATAACCTTAACTCTTTTACAATAAAACTTTATGAAATGTAATTCATATCATGAAATGTGCAACACAATTATAAGAATATTGAAACATGTATACATACCCATCTCTGCTTTGTGAGCTAGGCTACTTCTTTCACACAATGCAGTAAGAAATGAATAGCCAAAGGAATTTTAGCTGCTTCATGAGAACCATCTGACACTATAATAAAATGTGTTTTTTCATGTATCTGGATATTTATTTATGCCTTTATGGGTGTTTTGTAAGGCGAATACATTTAAAGAAGTAACAAGAGTAAAGATAGCAGCTGTTTCTTTTTTATCTATCTAGTCATATCCAAGCTCAGTTTCTGATAAAGGTATTTCAAGACAAACTAAGAGGATCAGGACATAAACATAGAATGTAAAGTTACTAAAAAGAGGACTTATAGCATCATCTATAAATCATTCCATTACTTAAACGGATAATGTGCAAAAAAAGGAATAATTGTTCACATATGCAATAAAAACCATTTTATATTACAAATATTATTCCTATGGTGTGAAAGATTCTTCACTGCAGAATGAATAACGAGCAAGTACCTTTTCTATTGCTGCTTTGTGAGATACTCCTAAAGCATCACAGCTATGGCATTTAGTTGGCTTTCTCCCAACATCCCAAGCATGAAACTGAGATAAAACACCAATATCTCAGTTTCTAGAAATGGCAGGAAGCCAAACATGGGGGAAAAACCCAACTGCAACACAGAATTCAAGCATTTCCTTATTCTGAATGATGAGGGTAGGAAACCGTTTAAAGAAACCCAATGAGCATGGGAAGACAATATTCTTATTTCGTTCCATGAATTTATAGTGATTATAAACATTAATTAACATTAAACTTATTCATTTTTAAATAAAGGGCTCAGAATGTCTTTTATCTACAGTGCTGTTAATAAATCCTTCTAAAGAAAATGAAGTTGGAATGGAAGCCTGACCATACAATACTTAGATTTAGCTACTGTTAACTTACACATTGTAGACAGAATATTTGGTCATTCTGTTGCATCAGTCATGAGGTAGATGTATTTTGCTTACAGCATATTTTGATGAGTAATGAATATGATTTCATGTGGATACAATGCATCCAGCTTTTTCTCAAACCGCATACAGTGTATGACACAGAAGCTGAATTCAGTAGGTCAGAAGTAATAGTTCATACAAACAATTGAGAAAGACTAATAAATGATGACAGATTAGCATGTGAGCATAATTCATCAAGTAAATATTAGAAGCATGAAGCCGTCATCTTGCTTTATTATCGAAAGAAGTTTTTGCTGTGACTTCTTAAACTCTTTCCAAAATGGCCCTATATCAGAATGCAAACTGCAACAAACAAGAAGCCAATCGACCTAAGAAAATTTGATATCACATTTTTTTAAAGCTAAGGTTTTATTGGTTTACGATAATCCTCAGATTACAACAGCAATTGGTATAAGGATTGCTGTTTCTAAGTGATGCTATCATAAAGCACAATATCATATGAATGCATTGTTTAGAAATAACAACCCCAACAGTTCTGTCTGTCATTGTAAAGGCCCGGTCCCACTGGCCGACGGATGCAAAACGTATGCATAAAGGACACAGTGGACGAGCAAAATTTCGGGGGTGGCTCCATCCATTGTCATCCGCTCCAAAAAGTGATGAAAATTTGCATAAACAGAACGGAAAAGAATGGACGTGGGTAATATGTAGTGGGGATGTTAAATGGATGTTCAAAGGAAGCCTAGCGGATGAAAGTGGATGGAAGCGGATGACACCTCTGAAGGGGTTCTGGGGGAGAATTTTGAAGCGGACGCATAGCAGAAGAGGCAGATGCATAGAGGATGAAGCAGATGAATCACGGACACCTATAGGAAACAAAGGGGATGCCGCACGGATGTATATCGGATACAAAGCATTCACTGCGCATGCGGGGAGTATGAATTGCGTCAGCTCTGTGGATATAAAAGGATGCAGCACGCACGCAGTCAGCATACAGGGGAAAGACGTGCTGCCACATACATCTTGCAGGAACACCATGGTTCATCAGTCAGGCAAGAAGAGGCTCAAGAGGTTCAAGGCTTGAAGCGCACTCGTTCAAGCCCTGGCAAGATGAAGAAGGACAGAACCAGCATCCCACCCCCTGGCACTGACTCTGAAGCTGCTGCTGCTGCTGTGGTGGACCAGCCACAAGGCCCTCAAAGCTTCAGCTTTGCTGCTCAAGGCCCTGCTGCTCAAGCCCCTGAAGGCCCTGCTGCTCAAGCCCCTGAAGGCCCTGCTGCTCAAGCCCCTGCCAGAGGGAGGAAGAGGCAAGGGAAGGACAAGGGAGAGAGGAAACAGAACACTGTTTCCGAGGATCATGAGGATGAAGTGCTGGAATGGCTGAGGGAGAACGAGTACCTCTGGAGAAAGGGCCACAGACTATATCGGGACACCAAGAAGAAGCAGGCAGCTTGAAGAGACAAGGCAGAGAGCCTGGGGTACATGGCAGAAGTACTCCTTGGATGGTGGAAGCACATGCACACCTAGTATGGCAAGCTACACCTCAAGAAATCCGGGCAGGCCGCTGTCAAGCTCACTGACTGGGAGATGTACGTCATGGCCAAGTGCAGTTTCCTGGAGGGTGAGATCCACCACCGAGGAGCAGCCCCTCTGAGACCCCTCTCCCTCAGACAGCCCAGAGACAGCCAGGAGCCAGCTACCCTGTCCAGGCAGGTGTCTTCAGAGGGCCCCACAGCAGAGACACCCCCCCCCGACAGCTGCACTCCCCATGCCGGCGGACTTGGAAGATCCCGTGGAGGATGACGCCCTGCTACCACAAATGGAGGAAGAAGCAGCAGCCACTAGAGGCCAACCCACCCCCACCCCCAGCTCCACAGGACGCAGGCAGAGAGGCAGACTGGAGGGCCAGGACCACAGTGTGCTGTTGGAGATCAGGGACACAATGAAGACCAGCACAGAACTTCTCTCTCAACTGGTCCACTTGGACAGAGCATCCTTGGGCCAGAACACCTTCATCACCTACGTGAGCCAGACCCTGAGGGACCTGCCCGAGGCCCAGTACCAGGTGATGAAGCAGAAGATCACAGCACTTCTGCACAACCTTCAAGGCCCAGCTGAAGCTGCTCCTACCCAGTCCAAGTCTGCTCCTCCACCCCAGGCAATGTCACAGCCCTTCCACGGCTTTCAACAGCCCCTCACCTACCAAGGCTACAACTACCAGGACTTCCCACAGCACAAGCAGAACTTCCCAGTCCAGGCCCAGGTTCATCGGACGCCACAGATGCCAGTCTTCACCCAGCTGCAGACCAGACAGCCCCACTACACTCCTCCCTCCTCCACCCCACAGCCAAGCCTGTCAATGGACAATCTGTCATCTGTTATACTGCATGTTTCTGTATGTGGTTCCAGAGGCCAAGTGCCGCAGAGTCAATGCCACCTTCAGTCCAGGGTCCAGGTTGGCACGGAAGTTGGTGCTAGGCTTGGTCAACCTGGGTCTCAGACGCTCTACAAGTTCATCAAACATGGCTGGTGGCATCCTCATGAAGTCATGGAATGCACGAGGGTCTTCATTCCTCAGCTCCACCATCAACTGGTCATACAGTCCAAACTCCATTCTTCTCACGATCCATCCTCGGACCCACACAGCTCTTGGACCTCTCCTTCTTCTCCTTCTGTATAAAAGGTGAAACAGTCTGAACAGGTTTTGGTTCTGGTGATGAATGATCACAGCTACCATACGGACTGTGTCATGATCCATGGTGGAGAACTATTGATGATGTTGAAGACCAAGACCAAGGGTGAAGAGGTCTGTATACCACAGCTGCTGGACTCATGCTGAGATCCAGGTGATTTTCTCCCCCTTTTTATAGAAAATAAAAACCTTGCGGTTGTCCGCTAGGTGTCCTTCTACATACTCTAGACATACTCCAAACATCCTAAATATACAAGCTACATCCCAGATACAAACGTTTTGTCCATTTTGAATACTTTATATACGCTCACATCCTTTCTATTTCCGTGCTACTAACGCTGTGTAGACGTTCCGTGTACCTTTTGTTTCCTCCCTCTTTCCGTTTTCAGATGCAGCGGATGTGAGTTGAGGGGATGCCCAGAGGATGCAGAGAGAATACAGCGGATGTTTAACAGATGATAACAGACATAGAACGTATGCTGCCCGTATATGTCATGGATGTACATCGTACGCGGTGGAAAAACTTCACAAAGTTTTGTGCAGCTCAAAACTTCTTGTGCAGATGAAATTGCAGTGGACGGATGCTCGATGGATAGAGTGTATGAAACACGTATGCAGTGAGTACACAATGGATACATCGCATTTTCCAACGGATGGCAAGCTTTTTTTAACGTTTTACATCCTCTTTGCATCAGTGCAGTGAGACCGGGCCTGAACACATTATTAAATGGTAAGAGGCAGAAGTCCCAGGTTAAAGAGCTTGGGGGCAGGGATGGGAGGGTACTGCAGGCAGGCAGGCTGATGGGAAGAATGGATTGGCTGGAAAGGGAAGTGAGCAAGTGAAAGGGTTGCTGCAATACTATATGAGTGTAGCTGGATGGATGGATACTATGGAGTACTGGTGGGGGTACTAAGGGCAGTTTCACACTATAGAGTATGAGATATTTGCAACAGACTTAGAGGCGCAGACTTGTGACTTTCCGTCTTGTCAACCTTGTCATTGACTTGTTTGTGGGAAGCTGACAAGGAAGGTTGCAATGACATAAATGGCAATCACATGATTGCAATTCACTGTGACATTGTAATCACAAGCCAGGTGCCTGAGCATCCAGATCAGAACCAGGTGTGGGGAGACTGTGCCAGCTGCAACTTCACAGATCAGTCACCCCTGGGCCACTAGCTACTACCAGGCCATGGACTATTCAGAATATTGGTCCATGTGAGTGGCTGGCTGGAACATGCATGTATGTGCATGCAGCTCAACTTGCATGAGCAAGACGTGGTAGTGGGCACTTCACATACCAGCCCACCGCTTGTACAAATTGAGCTGGGTGCATGCATGTCAACCCACCCCTCGTGCAAAGGCTGTATCACATGCATGCATCAGCCTACCACTTGCAGAGCCCAATTCCTCTCCTCCCCCCCAGCTGGGCTTCCAGGCTGCAAAAGTTGTGTATCACTGAAATAAAATATGAATTTTCAATAATCATGCATAACTGATCTTGAATAAGAGCACGAACACAGTGACCACTATAAGATGCTTCCCAAATGCCTAAAAGAAGAGGAGAAGCATTACATGATTTGCTAACTGCAAAGGAAGGAAATTATTTTAAGTCCTTTTTATCTTAGTACTATATGTATATATATTAAATGAATAGGCACAGAAATCTCGAAGCTATTCCATAGAAGGCAGAAAGTTCCATTGTCTGGAACAACAACATATTTTGAAAAGAATCTTTTGGGAAGATGTACTTTATTGTCCAAAACTTCATGTGAATTAAGTGTGAGGTCATACTTTGGAAGACTGGTGTCTAGTACTGGCTGTGTATGTGTCTGTGAGAGAGGAAAAGAAGGAGAAATTTAGTGGTTTACAGATTCAAATAAAAAATTAAAGAATTTCAACATGTTTGCTCAACATAGAAGTTGTCTGAAGCTAGAAAAGTTTTCTTGTTTGTTTTGGATTATTTTGTTGTTAAATTACACTGATTTGTATTTGGTATTATGCAAGGCACTGAGAGACACTGGATTGCGGCAAGGAAGATATCTGGTTAATACATAAATAATGTGCCAACTGTGACATTTCATGGAGATGTCAGATACAGACACTGACATTTCATGGATATATCAGATGCAGCTATTGTGACATGTAGCTTCCTCATATTCAACTTAGACGTCTCTGAATAAAATATAAGCTTGTTTTTAAAAACCAATTAAACACTAAAGCTGAAACAACAAATAGACAACATGTTAAATAATTCTGTTTTCTAAAGGAGGATGTGTGAACTGCAAAAAGAGAAACGTAATAATCTTACAAGTTGTAATTCTCAGTTTTCTGTTATACCTTTATGCAATAACTGCATATTTTCAGTATCACTAAACACTGTTAATGCACACAAATCTTTTTTATTTTGAAAATGAGTTCTTAATGACCAAAGAATTCAAAATACCTTCAGTAACCCACTTGATTGAAAATCTAATTCAAGTTGCTATACAGTTCTCCATTACTCTCAGTAAGGGTAACTTCATCTGACTTAAGCCCAAAAATCCAGTCTCAGAAAGCAATCACATTCTAATTAAATCATATTTATTTAGAAGAAATATTATAAGGCACCTGTCAAATTGTAAATAGTAAGCAGTTGCAAAAAAACAATGGTTATCCCATCTTAATATACATAAGTGTTAAAATGAAAATGAGCCAGGCTGCTCTAGAGATCAGCTACTTCTGCAGAAAAATATTGCACAATTAGCTAAATCAGGAAATGTTTCTTTATATTATCAAGTATAATATGAACTGTTAGAAGGAATGTTTTCTCTATCAGCTCTCCTTTTCATTTCCAAAAGGCAAACTGTACAATGGAAGCTAAGCAGAAAGAAAAGAAGGAAGACAATTAACATTGTCAAGTTTTTCTTGGTGAGACTATGACAAGTTTCCTTTTATGAGGAAATATACTCCACATATTGGAATAAAATATTGGTATAATTTCTTCTTTTTGTTTTCACATGTACAGCTTCGTTATTGTTGGAAAAAAACAAAAGTCTGAGGAATTCATTCTGTTCTTTGTTTTATTCTTAAAGTAGGCTATTAAATTAAGTAGAACCTTGTGAATAATTATATACAAGGTTTTCCTTACCTCATGTGGTGAAACATTAAACTATAAGCATGCTAACAGATGAAACATAAATTAACATCCTTGTATTTTCCCCCCATCTTTCCTCTCCACAACTACTTCAATGATGTTGTAAAAAAAATGTTCCAAGAAATAATACATCAATCAAACTTGTTTTTTAAGATACTGTTTTCTTAACTACTTAGACCCTTTTTGAATTAACGTTTAGATTGTCCAAAAGAAAGGCTAAAAGATTCTGCCAGTCCCCAAAAGAATTTCAAAACCTTCATATAATCTCTGGATTCACATATTGACTTAAGAATATGCTAGCATTCTAGAAGAAAGAAATACAGTAGTCCAAATTTAAGCACTTGCAGAAGTAAAGATTTCAATTCTACTGCAATAAAGTCTCCAATGCATTGGCTCGCCTGGGTCCCATTGAATAAAGAGGAGTTATCTTTAACATTATTACTACGCACACACACACACACACACACACAGGGAGGGAGGGAGGGAGGGAGGG
>BLBF01000005.1:38902651-38955525 GCA_015471245.1 Laticauda colubrina | reverse complement strand
AGAGAGAGAGAGAGAGAGAGAGAGAGAGAGAGAGAGAGAGAATAATTCTTTCCCTATCTTGAAAAGTTACAAGGGGTATTTTTAAAAATTATAAAAATAAATATGAGATCACACGGTTATTCTTTTAAGAATATTTGTGCTCAATAGCACTTACTGACACATAACTAGATTTATTAGAAAGCTTATTTTGGAATATGAAATTATTAACAAATTCCTGTAAAGGTAACAATTACATGGTGAAGCAACATGAAGGTGAATGGGTATTATTAAAGAATGTAAGTCAAAAGTTTTGATTGCATAATAGTAAGTCCTGTCTTTCAGAACCAAGGATTGAACTGCCATTTACTTTTCATTAAAAGATATACCTTGACAAAATGAACAAAAAGCAGCCAAGCTGATCTAACATATGTAAAGCTAACACTACCACCCTTCAACTCAGATGAGACAGCAAGCCAACACAAGAATTTTAAAACAAGACACATTTTATCTTAGTGTAGAATTGGCTGTTGAACAAACCTAGTGAACTGTACCTGAACCTTTGTAATACAACTTTAGCATTCCTCCTTTCCTAACATACCTTGTGGCAATATTTTTATTAGCGAAATTCGAAATAAAGAAACAATTCTATTTTTTTAAGTATTGAGAAGCACATTCAAAATACGCAGTTACGGAATGTGTAACCATAATTTCCATTATGGAAAGGTGCACATGTGAATCTATATTCAATGTACACATATATTAATGTCATGCATATATTAATGCCATTTGATGGCTTGTCGGCTGTTTTCTATGCTGGAATCATAATTCTAATTATTGCAGAAGCAAAAAGGAGAATATTTTTGGCATCTCAAATAGTTCATTTCATACTTTTATATTCATACTTTATATTCATAAAAATATAATAGCAAATATGTGAAAGCCGTAAAAGAAGTCTGGATAGGAACAAAGTAAAACATAAACACAAAGCAATAATGTTTAATTATTATGGGGAAAACATTGCTTATATTACTGTGAAACTTTAGAGAATTGCTAGATAATTAATGCTGTTTGGTTTCCAAGTTTCTCAAAACAGAACACGTGATTGCATGTTAAAAGTTTCTGTTTACCTTTGACTATATTCAGACATCATGCTCGGCCAAATGTTTAAACCCCTAATAAGATGCCCAAAGATATAAGCAACTGGATAGCTTTAGAAAATAAATGAATGAGTCACAATTCCAATTATCTTGATATAACCATTCTGGCCTGGTGAATATTGAAAGTTTAGTTCTGAGCTAGCAAATCACTGCCCTACAAAAATTAACATTAAAGTCTTGACTAAAGTAGGCCAACAGTATCGTAACTGGTCAAAAAGCCCAAACCATCAACCTCTAAAAACATCATAATCACTGAACCATAATACTGAACTTAAAACCAGTTTATATTTAAAAGTAAATAGCCTGACATATTTATAGCCCCATAGTTACACTACTGAAAGCTTGAAACTTTAAGTAGTTGATAACTACAAAACTTCAAATCTTACCAGGTTCTATTACTGTTATACACTGTACTTATAAAGTATATTATTCATTTCTTAAAAACTTTATCCGTGTACCAGCCTACTTTCCCTTATAGCCTCAGAGCAAGGAGATATGGATATTGCATTATGTCATGTATACAGGGTTTTATATGACATTCAGCATCCCATTCTTGAGGAGAATTTCTCTATTTTACACAAGTATTTTGGATTATACCACCAGAAAGCACTATATGAATTGGGATTTCTCAGATTTGGATAGCCAGATATTAGTTTATGGATTCAAACCCTCTAATGAGAATTGAACTTATTGATCCTTGGACTTTAGACGAGTACATACAGTGCTAGAATTCTTGATTTTAAGGGAAATAAAACTGAATATTGTATAGTCAAATATGTATCTTAAACTTCAAAGAACTTATTTCAATAACCCTAGAACAACAATTACATTCGTCTATCAAATAAAATTGCTCAGATCTGTTCTTAGTTGGAGACCAAGCATGTTGCAGGTCCTTCAAGGGTGTTTGGAGAGCAGAACTTACCCAGTTATCTGGGAACATTTTGATCCTGTTGGACCCAAGGAAGTGTGAACAGAGTCAAGGTACCTAGGAAGTGGGTGGCATGTGGGTGGGTCCATGTGCTAGAGTCCATGTGCTAGAGAATTATTGGTCCATGTGCTAGAGAATTATCTGGAACGTATAAAGGCAATTCAAATGTATATTGGAAATGTGAACCAGGAAATTTTTAGTATGCCAGGTAGAACAACTAGAAAAATTTAGATTAAAATAATACATTGATACAGAAGATTTTAAAGATTAATATTCAATTGAAATCAGACTTTTTCTTATAGAATAAAAATATATAATAATAACAAATACAAAATAATCATAGATTATTTCAATATATGATTACTGTGGCCGGATTATATGCACAAACGGAAATTTGGCACGATATACTATGGACGAATGGTTGGTGAAATTGACAGATCTTGCCAGGATGAATAAAACAATTTTGTTGATTAGGAAAAAAACTCTCAACATTTACATTTATTGGAACCATTAACCCCTGACTGCTTTTGCGTAAATTTTTTTTAAAAAGTATATGATTTTGATGATTAGATAAAACAGATTATACAAACAGGAGCATGAAATTAGGAGGTGGTTGAAATATAATTATACTTATAACTCCTCAGAAGAATATTGGAAGTCACTTTTTTGTTTTTTGTTTTTCTTTAGTATTTTTTCCTTGCACTTTTTGCTTTCCTTGCTTTCCCTTTTTCATCTTTGTTTTAATTTTTATTTTTCTCTTTAAAAGTTTGAATAAAAGTCATATATTAATAAAGAATATATCAGATCTCCAAAAACATTTAGGTAACCCGTTATTACTGAGATAATCAGAAAAATTAAGCTCTTCACAAAGAGCCTGTATTATCCCAGGCAACTGTAAAGAGCTGGATAAAGCAGCAAGGACTATAATCTAAGGTAATAGAAGCAAATTTTTGGAATACTTACTCTGAATGAATTTAAATATCCAGGGCCAGATGAACTAAATCCTAGGAAACTATAATGCTATGTGAGAAAAACCTTGGGAGATGGGAAAAAGAAATACTGCCAGGGAAAGGTCAGATAAAAGAAGGCATGGCCCAGAGCAGGATAATGGATGGAGAAAGAGGTTCAGAAAGGACTCTCCTTAGCTTGTAATTGTAAAGGATCTCAGAGGATTATTATTATTAAATATTATTAAATATTAATGACTAGTTCAAAGGTTTGAATCCCTAGCGCTGTGTAACGGAGTGAGCTGTTACTTGTTCCAGCTTCTGCCAACCTAGCAGTTCGAAAACATGTAAAAATATAAGTAGAAAAATAGGGACCATTTCCTTTGGTGGAAAGGTAACAGCGTTCCATGAGCCTTCGGCATTTAGTCATGCTGGTGACGTGATCACAGAGACATCTTCGGACAGCATGGGTTCTTTGGCTTTGTAAAGGAGATGAGCACCACCCCATAGAGCTGGAAATGACCAGCATGTATGTGCAAGGGAAACTACCTTTATCAAATAATTAAGTTATTTAATTTATTATTAAATAAATTTAGTATTGCCAAGACTTGGAAGATTCTGTTAATGTAGCTTTACAATAAAGTAGAATTTGCTTATCTGGTTATGTTCTTATCTGGTCTACCTGATAAGGGGACAGATACTAAAGGAAATTCATGGATATTCTGCCTAGATCTTTATGCAATACTTTGGGAGCTTCTGCAGAAAAGCAAGAAAGAATAATTGACTACACTTAAGTTTTTCAAGATGTAAGAGAAATACAAACTAAACAACTTTATGCTTCCAAAATAGAAGTTTTATTGTACTGAATTAGGCAATATTGGTAAAAAAGAAAAGGTTAAAAATATCAATGACTTTCAGGCTGAAAATAATACCACCATTCAGTCTAATTGAAAGTTAACCATACAGCATATTATAACCATGCATCACATCAGAAATCCCATAGAAAATTAAATATTTTTATTTAATAGTAAAAACGTAACCATCATAGGTATGAATAGAGACTTCAGACTATTGGCTGTCTAAGATATTAGCACATCCAATAAGCTTTTTTCCTTATAACTCAGAATGAAGGCTTTCTATACTGTAAGAGAAAAGTTATCAAAAAGATTAAAGTGAAGACTAAGAATTTGTATCTTGCATAAATCAAGAACCTGACTTCATTTAAAAATTAGTTATTTGCTAGTATCAAATTAAATACTGTACATATCTTTTTTTTTTTTTTGCTCAGGTGCATGATGGGAGTATTGAGACAGTGACTGAATACCATGAGATTTTTTATATCAAGGAAATTAAAAGTAATTAACATTCCTTGCAATCCTTTGAGGACAGGAAATCACATGTTCATCTATCCTGCTGCAGTATAATGTTGGAGCTTCTGACATCATAACATAGCAAATTATTCTGATTTTGTCCTGTTTAAGTGGTAACTGCTTTATATCCAAAATACCTTTTCTTTGTCTGATCAAACAGCATGGATTTGCAGATTTACTAGAAGCATAAACCTACTATCAATAATATCCAAATTAAATTAAATTAGATAACATTCAGGAGATATTAAGTAGGATTTATAAAGTCTGCCAAGATACCAGCTTGCTACAAATGTTATGATTTATATGAATTAAAATAGTTTCTTGAATCAAAAGCATAAAAACATGGTTGAAATGTACAACTTAATAAAAGATTTCTGACTGAGTTTACACAACATACTAATCCAGATTGACAACATAAAATTCCAGGGGCAAACAATTTGTTTTTATAGTTATGGCTGATATATTGTAAACTGCTTTGAGATGTATTAACACAAAAACCATGACAAGACTACGCCATACAAATAATTCCTTCCAAGCAACAAAACAGTTCCCAAATCTAACACTTCAAAAGGAAAATTGACCAGTCCAGAAACATAGTATGTGTGATACTATATTTCACACACATACAGAAAGATAGAAATGGAGGGAGGGAGGGGGAAAAAAGGCTGTTCTAAATTCATTCCAGGAACAACCTAAAATGGAAGAAGCTATTGCTATCTAGGAGTTCCTGTCTGCTCCTACCCTTGAAATGCTCAAGATTAAAATTGTATAGAACTCTAGGACTTAGACTACAAAGGAGAACATGCCAGGAGGATACAACAAAATATATTTAAAAAGGTGTGCATGTTATTCTTCTCTTTCACTACCTGTCAACAGTGCTTCTATTGTTCTTGCCCTTGGATGGTTCTAAAATGTGTGTGTGTGTGTGTGTGTGTGTGTGTGTGTGTATGTGTGTGTGTGTTTAAGAGTTGCTTGTTAATTGTCTATAACCAATACAATACAGTGTACCTATAATTTGGCAGATGATTTTATAGTGCTGATTTGGTTAGCTCAGCTCATGGGACTTCAGAGGCCTATGCATTGCTTCAAACTTGTTATATAATTATTTTAAAAATAATTATGACAAGTATTGGTTTCTCATTATCATATACTCCAAAACATATTTTTGGAATTGAATATGGAACATGGCATAGTTATAATACTAAACTGTAAGAATATTGTCAAATGGCTAGTTTTAGAAGGCAGATTAACTGAAATGCAAACAAATAAACTTTTTAAAAAAATATACTTTATAAAAGCAACAATAAAACATTTCCAACAATGTTAGGATTGGTTTGAATGGAGGATAAACAAAACACAACAGAAAGAGTCTGATGCAACTTTTGTGCTAGAACAGCCATTATCTAGAATAAATTCACAGTACTCCTAAAGGTCTGATCAAGAAAAATGCACCATTATTCAAATCACTTTAAAAATGTCAACTATACCTTATGCATACAGCCTTCTAGGTATCCACTTATATTTTAAACGTTCAAATGTTTCTCAACCACATGAAAAATCAATAGTCACATTCCACTAGAACTATTTTATCTGAAGAACCAAATACAGACTAAAATCTAACCATATTGAACAGATGTCTGCCCATGCAGAGGACTTTTCCCTTCCTTTATTTCCCAGATGTGCTCAAGATGATTTCCCAGCAGGGTTTGGATAGTAAATTGTTCCTGCACCTACTGATATAATACTAACTGGATGCAACTCACAAAGTTTACATCATGAGATATTCATAGAACCTTTAGGGCTCCTAAAATTACTAAATAATATTGATGTAGAAATATAGGCCATAGACTTTCCACCAACTATTGGTTCTTTTTTGTATTAAAATAAACATTGCCCTAGAATAGCAAATACAAAGTTTTCCTGCAAAAAAGATTTGTACAGTTTAGGCTAAATTCCAATTGTATTAACAATTGAATGCATTGAAAAGAGGCCTTTTCCTGTACTTTAACTGGAACTTTTTTGATCTTTTAGAGGCAACTTCTACCTTCCTAAAATGTGTGCTTGTTTTTTTTTCTTAAGAAACTTGTAAATTAAAAAAAAATAACAGCCTTTTTTAAAACAATGGTTTCCCAGCTAATATGCTGACTTAAGAAATATGAAATACAATCATAAGGGTGGAATAGGTTAGGGGTACAAAACTGATTTGCCTGTTTAAGCAATGGAAAACAATACACAGAAAATTAGGGAAAAAATGATAGCAATTGGTAATTACATCAAATGGCAAATGGTTGCTGAAATTATTTTCAAGAATTCACAGGCAATAGATCTGAAACTTGTCAGACAAGAAAAAAAAATCATGAAAAAGTTCAAGACAATCTGTTATCCTTTTATTGATGGATCAAAATCATTGGGTATGATTTATACTGTTAAGATACTCATTGCAACTCTTGTATGTTGATAGAGCTTAAATATTCTAAAGTTCTATCTAAATATATATTTAATATTATGAAAATAAACTTTTATAGTTGGTGACTAGGCTTTGATAAGAAAAACAGATACACACACACAATTTTAGGGAGACTAAATCTTCATACTGAAGCAAAGTATACAATCTTCATGCTAAAGCAAAGAAACTATATGTCAGAAAATATTCTCAGGATTATTCTCGCACTTCAACTAGAATTCTTGGGAAAATTTTAAGAAATATATATTTGAATAAAAATTATAAAATAGCAACCTGTTACTGAGGGAAGTAAAAGAATTAAATTGTAAAAAAACTGAAAACTTAAGACCGAGAGATTCATGATGATAAATTCTGTTTTGATTGGAAAGCTACCAGAGCTTTTCTGCTTTTCAATGTATAAGCTTTTATTTTTAAATCTTTGAAAAAGGATTGAAGTGCAATCTATGGCCAAATTACTCTTCTTGACTGTTAACTGTGCCATGATGGGATTTATTTAAAAAATGGACATTTATAGTTAACACCTCAGGATATATCTGCTCGCACTAATTACAACTGCAGTCATTGGAAGAATTGAAGTATAGGCTTTGGAGTACTAGAATTACTGATGGATTTCTACCCCATCTTGATTATTATTTTAAAACAGATTCTCCTGCTTCCATCAAGTGTGTTTTGATATCGGGCTTAAAATAAAGCATTACAAGAATGAAAAATCTAGCCACTAGAGGAGCGAGTGGGTGCAAGGAGCATCCATTTCTGGACTGCATAAGAACGCTTGGACCATTTCCCACTATACAGGCTTTTCAACCCCACAAGTCCAGCATCAGGCAAACTGGCTAAAAGATTTTTGGAGAAGGACGAAAGAGAGAGCCAGGAGACAGAAACAATGCGGACAAGACAGAAAGGAGTGCGACTTCTCCCATGAAAATGAATGAAGCTCGCGTGGCCAAACTGTTAAATTCAGCAGCGCTCCGCAATAAACGAAGGAGTCGGAAGGGAAGGAGAAGAGGCGAAGCGCCAAGAGGCGCGTTCAGGGCATGAGCTGCCCAGTTTTCCAATCGGGAGATGAAGCCGCTCGCTCTGTTTAGTCTTTCCGAAGGCAGCCTCCGCTGAGTTTGCCCCCGAGCGCTTAGGAAAATGGAGGCAATTCAAGGTTCAGTTCTGGAGGGTTTTTTTTGTTTTTTAACCTTCTCCTCCATCGCCGTGCAACTCACATTTTACGCAGTACGGAACCGAACATCTCTCCGGTCATTTGAAAGCTATTTAATGAATGTGTGCCAGCCCGGTGAACTTTTTTTTTTCTCCCCCAACGCAAAATGTACTGAGATTCCGATGCAGCATAGATGCGTGTATGTATGTCTTTATGCACCAGCACAAGAAGCAAACCCGGGAAAACGATTAGATCTCTCCTTCCTCCAGGGTATCCCGGGCAGGTCTCTCCTTCTCAGGAGGCGACGGGACGAGCTTTCGCGCCAGGCTTCAGACGCAAGACACTCCCCTCTTTTTCTCCGCGCATCGACAGCCCACGGTCGGTCGTACCCCCAAACTCGCGCTCTCTTCACTTACTCCGCGAGAGAACCGGCCCCGGAGAAACGGAAAAGTCGCAGAAGGAGCGCGGGCACGTCTCGCCCATTTATGCTCGCAGTTCCACCGCCTCAGCGAACCTAGCCCAGTTCTTTCGGAACCAGCTCCCAACTTGGGCGGGAAAAGAACAGAAAGGCTCCACCAGCGGGGGAAGAGATTGCCGACTCCCGGCGCTTTGGATAAAGATAAATCGCCGGACGTCGAAACTACCTTCAGCGAGACCTACCTTCCCAACGCCCCGTTCCGCAGCTCCGGACTCTTGCCTTCTATGGTTCCAAGGGAAACGACGAGACCAGCACGCGAGGAGCTCGGCCACAAAGCAAACAGTAATTAATCAGTCAGACCCATGAGCCTAAGGAGGAAAACAAAACAACAACTCTTTGCCGCCGCCGCCGCCTTCTTCCTCCTCTTCAACGCTCCTCTGAGGCACTTTAGCGGGAGCGGCTTCTTACTGCTCTTTCCCTGCCAGCAGAGCGGGGCTACCCAGCTGTGAACCAGCGGTGGGAAGAGGAGCGGCACGTGTCTGCGCGGAGCCAATGGGAAGAGGCAGCCGCGGAACCTTCCTAGCTCTGCCCTCCCTTCTTCTGCCGTCCCATGTGATCACCTCGAGAGCTTCAGTTCAGGTTTGGGCACCGACCTGGAGGAGGAGGAAGTGTGGGATGAGTTAGCAATATCTGCGGGAGTTGTTGCGGGTGGTTGGTTCTCCTCGCGAGTGAGAAGGACCCTTGGAACAAGAAAGGAGGTGGAAGAGGAGGTGAAAGTAGAGTGGGTTAAGAAAGGGAGGGAAGAAGTGGAACAGGTCGTTCATTGATGTGATTTCCAGTGTGGTGATCAAAGATCTGGGAATTAAGAGAAGTTGCGGTCCGCCCCACCTGAGGAGCGCTAGATTGTTTGCTACAATTCTGGCTTTATGCCTCATTATGTATCTTTAATTTACTTAAAATATAGGGGTGCATGAAGATTGGAGCTCTACTACTGCAAGCCTCCTTGAAGTACGACTACTTCCCTGTCAAGTGTGTGTTGAAATGAGTAGGTGAGGAGAAGGCTTTTCAAAGAGTTGCAAATGGAGCAGCTCCTTACTCTGTCCATTAACCGGATTTGCAAGATTCTTCTCTAATGGGGGGAAGTTGGGCGATTTTAATTGTAGGTGAAAAGAAGGCATAAGAATAAAAATTATCTGACTTTTATACAGGTGTAGTTGTTGTTGAGCCCAACATTTATGTTGCTAAGTGAAACATTTGTTAAATTAATTTTGCTCCATTTTATGACTTTTCTTGCCACAGTTAAGTGAAAAACTGCAGTTATTAAGTTTAGTAACACATTTGAGTGAACCTAGCTTCCCCATTGACTCTGCTTGTAAAAAGGTGATCACATAGCCCTGGGACACTGCAACTGTCATCAATACTAATCCGTTGCCAAGCAGCTGAATTTTGATCATGTCATAAGGATGCTGACAACCATTGTGTGGAAAAGCGGTCATAAGTCACTTTTTCAATGCTGTTGTAACTTTGAATGGTCAATACATGAATTGTTGTAAGTCGAGGACTACCTGTACATGTAAGTCACTCACTTTAAATAAAACCTTCTAACACAATTTACACAATATAATTTAGTGTATATTTCTGTTAACAATTAAGATTTCAAATTCTGATTGGTACTGATAGCGACTGGTTGCTGTTCCAGGTTTGTGTAAAAAGTGTCAGATTTCCAAGTGGACTTGACACAAAGCTTATGTAACCAACAATAGTAATATTAAAGGCAATTGGGCAGACTTAATATGGTGATCTTGTTAATCATTCACTACTTGGCATGTCACATAAACCTGCATAACATTAAGAGTTTTTCAGAAAACTCTGAAAATATTGTTTATTAATAGCAGAAATGCAGACCTGCTCAGTTCTCAAATGCTTGATGCTTATTGTGGCTAAGTAGTTTTTTCTATTCTCATGTATCTTGTCTGTGTATCTAGTTTTATTCATAAAAATATAGCTTGTGAAAATAGGCTTTGAGATATGAAATAAATTATTAAATAATTGATTAACTGAAGAACAACATGTTTCACGTGAGGGTTATAAAATACAAAGATAAAATGAAATCTAGAAATAATTCAGAAAATCTTATAATGAATACAAATTATAAAGGAAGAAAGTTAAAACAGCAATAAATGGTACTATTCTAAAATGGAGTAAAAATCAATTTGCAGAGGAAAATAAACCCCTGCAAGACAGGATAAAAGTGATATACATAGGTAAAATATGTCAAAAGACTGGGAAAACTTAAAAAATTGCTTGCGCATTAGAGCAATTCCAACTTCCAAGGAACACGTTTATAGTTAGGATACCAAACTGAGTTAGCTAAAATCTGCCAGACTTTAGTTTCTACAAATCTGTTTAGTTAGATTGTATACATGCAAATATAGATATGTAGGGAAATATCCTTTTAAATATCATAGTCATCCAACTATAACAGTGTGATAACTCTTTATAGCTTTAGACTATGCTGCAGGAATTTCTCTCAGAAATTCTCTATATATATCTATATTTCCAAATAAATATCCAGCCTCTATTGCTTAACAAGATATTTATTGGTAGTTTATTTTAGTTTCATGGAATTTGTTATGCTGTTTGGTTAATTTTGCTCTGTATTATACATAGAAGCCATAGGACCAATTTTGATCTTGAAAAAGCTAAGTAAAGTTGGATTTAGTTGAATACTTGAATGGGAGTTCATTTGAAAATTTTAGGATTGTAGGCTCAACTATTGTAATAACTTGAGGGATGGAACTTATCAGAATAAAACAAAGGCAAAATGTTTTCCAGATAGTCCTCAATGTATGACCACAATGGAACCCAACATTTTCCCTCAAAATGACGCTTTCAAGCACTGCACACCAGAACAACTAGACACAAGTGTTGTAACTATGTATCATTTATGTGTTTGCAACTGTGTATCAATGCAACTATGTATCATTCAGATATTTGCAACATTGTATCATTCACGTGTAATCATTAAGCTTCTGTCTTCTCAGTGAGCTTTTACAAGGCACATACAGAGACAAGGAGTCAAACATTTGCAGAAATGGTTTATTCACTTGGGATTACATTGTCTGGCATGCAGCTTTGTGAAGAAGTAATATCCTGATCAAATATAAATCTTGCCATCCTGTCTGTCCTGGTATCTTGCTTTTGTTTGAGCCATTGTTAAATCTGTATATTCCGTCTGACCTAGGCTTAACCTAGGTTCTGAATAAACAATCACCCCCTTTTGAATGAGCATAATAAAAGAGCGTGTACCCGGACATTCGAGGCGCACTCATCGCGAGGAACTTCGTCTCCTGTCATTTCTCTCTCCTTCGCTCCCTATCATGAGACGCCCTTCTGATGCGGGATAGCAGATACCGCACACAAGAACAGTTTTTTCCCCGAAAGCCATCACTCTGCTAAACAAATAATTCCCTCAACACTGTTCAACTATTTACAAAGTGTACACTATTGTTACTGTTAATCTTCTCATCACTTCTTATCACCCATCACCTCCCTCTTGACTGTTTCTTGGTATGATTTGATTGTTGATTATACCCTAGGACAATCATTAAGTGTTATACGTTATGATTCTTGATTCTCAATGAATGTACCTTTTCTTTTTGTATACTGAGAGTATTTACACCAAGACAAATTCCTTGTGTATCCAATCACACTTGGCCAATATAGTATTCTATTCTATTCTTTGCTAAGCAAGACAGTTTCCCCAGTTTACAACCTTTGTCGCCATAGTTCTGAAATGAATCACAGCAGTTAACTTAGTGAAATGGTTAAGTCAGGAGTGTCAAACTCAATCGTGTCACATGCCAGATTGTGACATATCTGAATTTTTTTGCCTTCGTGAAGCAGGTTGGGCATGGCCTGCCTGCACCCTATACGGCCCGTGGGCTGCCAGTTTGATAGACCTAGGTTAAGTAAATCTGGCTTCCCCATTGACTTGGCTTTTCAGAAGTTTGCAAAGGGTGACCCAAGAGCCCAACTACTATAAATACATGCCAGTTGCCAAGTGTCTGAACTTTGATCACACCACCATGAAGATGCTGCAACAGTTGTAAATGTGAAAAATGGTTCATGAGTTACTTTTTTCACTGCTCTTGTATCTTTGAATGGTCACTAAATAAATGGCTCTAAGACTACCTGTGTATGGTTAATTAAAACACAACCATGCTATGTAACAACTTTAAGCCTGTAGACCTGCTTGGTGGAGAATTCTGGGAACTGAAGTCCACACACATCTTAAAAAATTTCAAGTTTGAAGAACATTGTCATATAATTACTATGGATCAAGATATGAATATTTAGAAACCTTGTATAATCCATTTATATTAGTGTCACTATATTATATACCAATAGTATTCTCTATAATCATTAAAATGAACATTTTTGTTTTTAAGATAGTCGTATAGTGAAAATGTAGTGTTTTGAAGATAAGAGCTAATAAGCTAAATAATATTTCTTAGAAAGAACATACCAAATTGTGATTTCGATAGGAATTAAGATTATTGTTCATTCTTTGCCTACATGTTACATCTTAAAATGCAACTAATATTAAGTAATGTGAAAAAGAGGATTATTTCCAAGATTTTATAGAGATTTGACTTTATTAACTTATCATTTGTACAATTACAAAAATAGAATTATTGTACACACTGAAAAACTATAACTGTTTTGTTGTTTGCTTTTATTCAAAGGCATGGCATTTCGGTATTACAAGAGACACTTTTTTTTTTTTGCTAGATTTACTGATATTTGGAATATAGATAGTCATCAACTTATAACCATTTATTTAGTGACCATTCAAAGTTAAAACAGCTCTGAAAAAAAATTGCAGTATCCTTATGGTCACGTGATCATAGCTTGGGTGCTTGGCAACTGGCATGTACGTATGACACTTGCATTGTCCCCGACTCATGTGATTACCATTTTTAACCTTCCCAGCCAACTTTCAACAAGCAAGTCAATGGGGGAAAACATATTCATTTAATGAGCACATGATTCACTTAAATACAATTATTCATTTAACAACTGTGGCAAAAAATGTTGTAAAATGAGGTACAATTCACTTGACAGCTGCCTTGATTAAGCCCATGTCACACTGCACCAACAGATAGAAAGAGGATGTAAAATGGAGAAAAACACTTGCCATCCGTTGGTTAACGCGATGCTTTCATTTTGTACTTACTGCATCCGTTTTTCTTCCTCTCTATCCATCCAACATCCGTCGACTGAGGTTCCATCCGCTCAAAAAGTATTCAGCTGCTCAAAACTTTTTGAGCAGAAAATGTATCCAACGCGTCCGTTCTGCATCTGCTAGGCATACGGGGAACATCCGTTCTGCATCCGTCGTCATCCGTTACACGTCCGCTACATCTGCTAGGCATCCGCTGTGCATCTGCGCAACTCAAATCCGCTCCAGCAGAAAGCGGACACAGAGAGGAAGCGGAACGGATGCGGAACTGACACGCAGCGTTAGTAGCACGGACGGAGAAAGGATGAAAGTGGATGCAGTTCGCAAAGAAAGCATTTTAAATGGAAAAAACGTTCACAGAGGGGACCTATCTCAGATATTAAGGATGTCTAGAGGATGCCAGGGGATACAAAAGGACACATAGTGGAAAACCTATATTGCCTATAAAAAGGGGGAGCAACTCACCTGGATCTCACTTTCAGACCAGCAGCCCTGCTGTGCAGACCTCTGCAGCCTTCATCTGGCTCTTGCTCTTCCACAGCATCCAGTCATGTCAACTGTGGATCGTAACACAGTCCTTTTGGCAGCCACCATCCTTCTGCAACAGTGCGAATCCATCTACAGGCTCTTTCAACACAACTACGGGAAGAAAAGGAGGCAGCCAAGAAGCGTCTGGGTCCGAAGATGAATTGGGAGAAGAGCAGAGTATGGACTGTACAACAAGCTGATGGTGGAGCTCAGGAATGAAGACCCTCGTGCATTTCAGAACTTCATGAGGATGCCTCCAGCCATATTTGATGAAGTTGTGGAGCGGCTGACACCCAGGTTGACCAAGCAGAGCACCAACTTCCCACACACCATTGGAGCCATAGATGGCAAGCACGTGGCCTGCAAAGCTCCAGCCAAGTCGAGGTCCACTTATTTCAACTACAAGGGCTTCTTCAGCATCGTCCTCTTCACCATGGTCGATGCTGACTACAAGTTCATGTACATTGATGCTTCAGGCAATGGGTCAGCTTCAGATGCCCAGGTATACAATGCCAGTGACCTCAAGGAGGGGCTGGAACGCAACCTCATCATGGGCTTCCCAGATCCAGACCCCCTGCCCAACGACATGCAAAATGTGCCCTACTTCATTGTGGGGGATGACACCTTCTTCCTCAGAACCTACCTCATGAAGCCCTACACTTCCAGATGCCTCACCCGTAAAGAGAGGATCTTCAACTACAGGCTGTCCAGAGCAAGGCGAGAAGAACGCCTTTGGCATCCTGGCCAACAGGTTCCAGGTACTTCTCACCACCATGCAGCATTGCCCAGAGACCGTGAGGAGGATCGTGGAAGCTTGCTGCATCCTGCACAATCTCATGCGCACCCGCTACCCAGTCTTGCAGAACAGGCTCGTGGACCTCCAACAAGGCAATGTGGACATGGAGCCTGGGGACTGGAGGCAAGGGCAAAACCTGATAGACACTGAGGATGTGCAAGGCCCTAACAGAGCCTCACGTGAAGGGAAGAAGCAGCGCAGCCTCCTGAAACACTGGTGCAACTCTCCAGCTGGAGCAGTGGAGTGGCAAGACAGGATGATAGATGATTAATGGATGTTTCCTTCAGCCTGTCTCATCACACTGATGAGATTGGGCCATGTATGTTGGGTGGGCCTACAATGAAAAGGGCATTTAAAAAAGAGTTATGTTTATGTTGACATGTGTGGATCAATGATTACATTCGTATTGATAGTGAAGGGCCATAGGTGTGGCACCTGGGAGGGTGGACCATACAGTCCCACTATGCTTGCACTGGAGGTTTATCTATCCCCACAGCTATCTCAACCCATCCCAAAGGTATCCCTGCCCATCCCACAGATATCCTAACCCATCCCACAGGTATCCCTGCCCACCCCATTGCTATCCTTACCCATCCCTCAAGCATGCAAGGGCTTAAACCATTTCTAAAAGTTTCCACCAAGACTTTATTGAAAAAAATAAATGAAGCAAGTGTGTGAAGCAAAGATAATCTTTATTAATAACAAGCTATAAAAGAAAAATGACCCAAGTCAAGTGTCCAAATAAAGTCTACAGGTAGCCACCCAGTCTCTGGCACTCTTCTCTGGCACTCAGAGGTGTGCCCAGTCTCAGGGGTGAAGGGTCCAGGTGCTGTGGAGGTGGCTGCTGCTGGAGTGCTGGTCTGAAGAGCCACTGGGGTGCCTGGCCCCGAGAGGACAACGGGACGGTGTGTTGAGGAAGCTCTCATACAGCTGGCTCAGCCCCGTGATGTTGAGAGCTCCTTCCTCCATGCCATGGGGTGTCAGCCCCAGTACCGATGACAGATGTACTGAGGCTGGACTTGGCTGTGGGGTGGAGGAAGTAGCAGTGTAGTGGGGCTGTCTGGTCTGCAGCTGGGTGAGGACTGGCGTGGGTGGCATCGGTGACGGTGGCATCGGTGGTGTCGGTGGCAGCAGTGGCGTGGGTGGCATCGGTGGCATCAGTGGCATGGGTGGCATCGGTGGTATCAGTGGAACCGGTGGCAACGGTGGCGTCCGATGAGTCTGCCTGGACTGGGAAGGGCTGCTGCCTGTGCTGCTGGACCTCCTGGTAGCTGTAGCCCTGGTAGGTTTGGGCCTGTGGAAAGCCTTGGAATGGGAGGGACATCACCTGGGGTGGAGGAGCAGACCTGGACTGGGTGGGAGCAGGTTCATCTGGATCTGGAGGGTTGTGAAGCAGCTCAGTGATCCGGTCCTTCACCACCTGGTACTGGGGTTCCGCCATGTCCACGAGGGTCTGGTTGACATAGGTGAGGAAAGGCTTGCGGTTGGAGGATGAGTCGGTGTGGACCAGCTGAGAGAGGATATCTATGCTGCTCCTGATGGTGTCTCTTATCTCCAGCAGGACAGTGTGGCTCTGCCCCTCCTGTCTGGCTCTCTGCCTTTCTGTGGAGATGGAGCTGGTGTGGATGTGGGTCGGACTGTGGTGGAAGTGCTGTCTCCTTTCTCCCACTGTGCCAGGGAGACCACGTGCTCCGCCACAGTTAGAACAGCTGTCCGCGGGTTCTCCGTCTTGGCATGCTCCACAGACACCTGCTTGGAGACAGGAGCTGACTCTTGGCCGGAAGAGGACTGGCTCTCAGCAGGCTGCCTGAGAGAGAGGGTTGTGAGAGGGGCTGCTCCTCGGTGGCGGATCTCACCCTCCAGGAAGCTGCACTTGGCCATGACATAGGTCTCTCTGTCTGTCAGCTTGACCGCAGCCTGGCCAGATTTCTTCAGGTGCAGCTTCCTGTACCAGGTGTGCATGTGCTTCCACTAGCCGAGGAGCACCTCCAAAGTGTAACCCAGGCTCTCAGCCTTCTCTCTCCAAGCAGCCTGCTTCCTTTTGGTGTCCCTGTAGAGCCTGTGTCCCTTCCGCCATAGATACTCATTCTCTCTCAGCCATTCCAGCACCTCATCCTCATGTTCCTCCTCGATGGAGTATTGCCTCCTCTCCCGTTCTCACATATGCCTCTTCCTCCCCTTGGCAAGACCAAATGGGTCCTCATCAGAGGGGCTTCCAGGTTGTAGAGGCTGCTCCTCCACACCACCACCTGCAGCAGCACCAGCAGGATCAGCAGCACCAGCAGCACCAGCAGGACCAGGATCATAAGCAACAGAGTAAGGACCAGCAGCGCCAGCAGCACCAGGAGTACCAGCAGGACCAGGAGCATGAGCAGGACCAGCAGGATGAGCAAGACCAGGAGCACGAGCAGGACCAGCAGGACCAGCAGGACGTGCAGGACCAGCAGGACGAGGACCAGCTTCTTCAGCAGAGTAAGCACCAGCAGAAGCACCACTGCCAGAAGCAGCATCAGCAGCTCCTCCAGAAGCAGCATCAGCAGAAGCACCACCACCAGAAGCAGCATCAGCAAAGTAAGCACCAGCAGAAGCACCACCACCAGAAGCAGCATCAGCAAAGTAAGCACCAGCAGAAGCAGCAGAAGCCCCAACCCCAGAAGAGCGAGCCTGTGCTACAGAAGCCCCAGCAGAAGCAGAGTGAGGGCCAGGGGGTGGGAGGGTGGCCCTGTCCCTCTTGCCAGGGCTGGCAGCAGATGGCTGAGGCTTCCTCTTCTTCCCCATGATTGTGGGGTTGCTTGCTGGCAGCAAGGCAGGTAGGCAGGCAGGCTGGCAGGAAGGTAGGCAGCAAGGCTGGCAGGCAGGCTGGCAAGAAGGCTGGCAGCAAGGCTGGAAGGCAGGCACGCACCAAGGCTGGCAGGCAGGCTGGCAGCAAGGCTGGCAGGCAG
Source organism: Laticauda colubrina (assembly GCA_015471245.1). Taxonomy (NCBI): domain Eukaryota; kingdom Metazoa; phylum Chordata; class Lepidosauria; order Squamata; family Elapidae; genus Laticauda; species Laticauda colubrina. Next base: position 38,937,604 of record BLBF01000005.1, on the reverse strand, counting down.
GCAGGCACCAAGGCTGGCAGGGAGGCTGGCAGGCAGGCAAAAAGCAAGGCAGGCAGGCAGGGAGGGAGGCTGGAAGGCAGGCTGGCAGCAAGGCTGGCAGGCAGGCAGGGAGGCTGCCAGGCAGGCTGGCAGGCAGGCTTGCAGGAAGGCAGGTAGCAAGGCTGGCAGGCAGGCATGCAGGCAGGGCAGGCTGGCAAGGCAGTCGATGTGTCTGGAAGCAGGTCTTTCCTCTGAATGGTGACCTGCTTGGGAGCTGCTTCCCTTTATATCTGCAGGGCTGACGCAATGCATCCTCCCTGCATGCACAGTGAACACTAGGCATCGGCTAGGCATCGGCTAGGCATCCGCTAGGCTTCTGCTAGGCTTCCGCTCTGCATCCGCTTCATCCGCTCGGCTTCCGCTGTGCATCCGCTTCATCTGCTCGGTGTCCGCTCTGCATCTGCTCTTTCCATTCCGCATCCGCTTTGCTGCAGTCCCCCGGAAGCCTTGCGGATTTGCCATCCATTCCCATCTGCTTCCATCCGTCAGGCATCAGCTTTCCATCCACCCTGCGTCCTCCCCCCGTCCATTACTTTCCGTGTTGTCCGCTCTGGTCATCCAAATTTTTGCCCCTTTTGAGAGCGGATAACAATGGATGGAACATTTTTCTCGTCCGCTGTGTCCTTTTTACAAACGTTTTGCATCCGTTGGCCAGTGTGACAGGGCCTTTAGCAACAGAATTTGGGGCTCTATTGTCATAAGTGGAGTACTAACTGTAGGTGAGACAAGGCTACCTTAATATTATTTACCTGCTTGTTTTGAAATAGAATAGAATAGAATTCTTCATTGGCCAAATATGATTGGACACACAAGGAATTTGTCTTGGTTCAAATGCTCAGTATGCATAAAAGAAAATATATATTTGTCAAGAGTCAAGAATCATAAGGTACAACACTTAATCGTATAGCGTACAATAAGCAATCATCATACTAGGAAAAGGTGAATATAAATTCAAAGAATACAAGCGAAAAATTTACAGTCATACAGTCACAAGTGGGAGGGGGTGGGTGATAAGGAGTGATGAGAAGATTAACAGTAATAGTAGTGCAGACTTTGTAAATAGTTGAACAGTGTTGAGGGAATTATTTGTTTAGCAGAGTGATGGCTTTCGGGGAAAACTGTTATTGTGTCTAGTTGTTCTGATGTGCAGTGCTCTAGCCTCGTTTTGAGGATAGGAGTTGAAACAGTTTATGTCTGGGATGTGAGGGGTCTGTAAATATTTTTACAGCCCTCTTTTTGACTTGTGCAGTATACAGGTCCTGGATTGAAGGCAGATAGTAATTGTTTTTTCTGCAGTCCTAATTATCCTCTGAAGTCTGGGTCTGTCCTGTTGGGTTGCAGAACCAAACCAGACTGTTATAGAGGTGCAGATGACAGACTCAATAATTTCTATGCAGAACTGTATCAGCAGCTCCTTGGGCAGTTTGAGCTTCCTGAGTTGGCACAGAAAGAACATTCTTTGTTGTGCTTTTTTGATGTTCGGTGTCCATTTTAAGTCTGTGATATAGTAGAACCTAGAAATTTGAAGGTCTCTACTGTTGATAATGTGTTGTGTAGTATTGTAAAAGGTGGAATCATGGGAGAGTTTCTTCTAAAATCTTCCACCATTTCTATGCTTGTGAGTGTGTTCAGTTCCAGATTGTTCCGATTACACCACAATGTAAGTTGTGTCTGTATGCAGATTTATCGTTGTCTCAAATGAGCAATCATTGTTGTGTCATCTGCAAATTACAGTATTTTAACAGATGGATCATTCGAGCTACAGTCATTGGTATATAGGGAGAAGAGAAGTGGCGAAAGCACACAGCCTTGGGGATGTGTGTGCTAATTGTACAGGTATCAGATGTGATTCTGTGTAGCTTCACCTGCTGCTTCCTGTCTGTTAGGAAGCTTATGATCCACTTATAAATGTGTTCAGGTACCGCCAGTTGGTTTAATTTAGTTAGAAAAATGTCTGGAATGATGGTATTGAATGCTGAACTGAAGTCTACAAAGAGGACTTTTGCATAGGTATTTGGACATTCAAGGTGTTGTAGGATGTAACGCAGAGCCATATTAACAACATCATCTGTCGATCTATTTGCTCAGTATGCAAACTGCATGGGATCTAACAGTGGATCCGTGATGGTTTTCAGATGGAACAGCACTAGCCTTTCAAAGGTTTTCATAGCTACAGATATTAGAGCAACTGGTTTGTAGTAATTCAGTTCCTTGATGGAGAGCTTCTTTGGCACTGGGATGAAAGTAGAGCATTTGAAGCAAGAAGGAACACTGCACATCTTTAAGGCTAGGTCCCACTGGCCGATGGATGCAAAATGTATGCAAAAAGGACACAGCGGATGAGCAAAATTTCGGGGGTGCTCCATCCATTGTCATCCACTCCAAAAAGTGGCAAAAATTTGCATAAACAGAACAGAAAAGAAAGGAAAAGAACAGACGTGGGTAGTATGTAGCGGGGATGTTAAACGGATGTTCATAGGATGAGGCGTCGCTCTCCCGGAGGGCTCCCCACGAACTGCCGAATGGGTTTGAGGAAAGACATGACACGTGTTTTCTCCTCGGGGTGAGCGAGCCCCGAACTAGCTCGAGACAAGCTCTTTTATTGAGGTTTGGGTGGGTTACAAAATATCAGAAGGCAAGCATGTGATCCTGATTGACCATACTCAAACTGACACATTGGGTTGAATACACATATATGGCAACGATGTTTTGCAAACACAGTTGAGTGGGATGGATATCCATATTTGGGTGTCAGTAGATGTCTTCTATGTGTAAAAAGCAGTTTCTACATCATGTCCAGTATTTTTCGGACAGGCCCCTGTGGTTAGCGTTTCTGAGCAGTTTGCAACAGCAGATGTGGTTATATTTCTACAGAGCTTTTCTGTTGCAGAATGTCATATGCAGCGAGGTAGTTCGTGGTTGGAACAGGATATGGACAAACAATATAGCTATAGCTTATTCAAAAGATTATATGGCTAATGCAAGGCAAAACTATCTGATCATTGCAGTAATATTTCTCCACATCTCCTCCTTTCTTTTTTATTTCAAGGAAAAGGCTGTGGCAGGTTAAGCCGGAGTGTAGCCCGGACTCCTCCGAGCCTGAGAGTCACTTCCACTCACCAACCACTGGACACAGAGTCAAGTCCTCTGACTCGGCCTGTATTGTTTGACCTTACCCTATCATAGTCTGAGGAGATGTTTATTTGTTTAGAGGACTGAGTCGTCCTCATTCTCCCCATTCAAGATGAAGAGATTTTTTGCTGACATATTATCCTGTGGCACAGATTGATAGGTATCACCATTATCCTGGTCCCAGAGGGTATTCTGGGATTGCAACAACAGGGTCTGCAATGAATCCATTCTACTTGTGATAAATTTAGAGAAGCGTTTAAACAAACATGGGCCAATTGTGCATATTAATACAAGCAAAATTAATGGTAGCAGGTGAACTTTTCTCTGGAGTACCGGTGGGTTGTGGGGGTGGCATCTTACGGTTGGTTAGTATATTCTTGGGGGTTACTAGCACAGGGGGTTCTACGGGGGTTTGTATTAGTTTTATGGTGAAAATGTTACCTGGGTCTCCGTCATTATCATAAACACGACCTCCCCAAGTGACCCCTGCTTGCCATCCCCTATATTTTTTTCCCTGATTATTAAAGGAAATTTTTACTGGATTACAATTCTGGTATACTCCTCTTTGGTTTCGCTTACATATTACATTCTCGCCAGTCCTTTTAAGCGTAATAAAATCATCTTTGAGAGGAGGGTCCCATGATATTTCTCCCGTGGAGACACAGCTCCAGTCTGCACAAAAGTATACGCTTTCCCCCCCACATTTCTTCCAGTGTGCTGTATCCTTCTTATGGCCAGGGCAGACATAGAGGGGCCGTTGCTTGACCCATTTGTGGCTAATGGTGGTGTCCATCATTATACCAAAGTCAAAGTACAGATCAGGAAACCAGGATCCCGGCACTGCCATGGATGAGGTGGAGTTCAGGATGTCTGCATGTACGTCCAGTACTACCCATGTTAAGTTTTGGGGCTGATGAGGATTGGGTTGTACACAGTTAAAAGTATAAAAGGCAATGCTCAATAGCTGAAGGGCAACAGGAAACCACAGCATTCTTCCCGGTTGAGGCATGGTTTTAGGGAGATGAGAAGGGAACCGTCTTTAATGTGACTTAACCAAATACGGTCTGGTGTGTCTGGCTGGAACCCAAAGCAATTGGTCCAGCAGCTGGACGGCCGCGTAGCCTCGACCCCAGGTGATGAGATCAGCAGGTCCTCGCCAAGTCAGGTCCGGCACGCAGCGGTAGTAGACTTGAGGACGCTGTTAGGCTGCAGATGGGGAGGCAGAGAAATGACGGCATGCGGCAGACAATGGGGGGGTGCCAGTCAGGTTGACAAAGTTTAAGACATGAAGACATAGATTCAATGTGTTTTGCACTGCTGGGAGGCCAGGGGCTGTTTTCCCCTGTTTTTTCGTATATCGGTCAAGAGCTGTTTTTAAAGTTAGATTGGCGCGCTCTACCAAGGCTTGACCTTGACTATTGTAGGGAATACCAAACTTGTGTGTGATTCCCCATTTGTTACAAAAGTCTGCAAAGGCTGTACTAATGTAAGCAGGACCATTGTCTGTTTTAATCTCTTTTGGGCATCCCAGCGATGCAAAGGTACGAATGCAGTGATTAATTACATGTTTTGTGGCTTCACCCCTTTGAGGGGTTGCCATAATGAAGCCTGAATAAGTATCGATGGAAACATGGAGATATTTCCATGGGGCAAAGGATGGATATTGAGTTACATCCATTTGCCAGATTTGACAAGCTTGAGTTCCTCTGGGGTTAACTCCCATAGGAAGAGAATGTGCTTGTTGGCTACAAGTAGGGCATTGCTGTAAAATAGCAGATGCTTCTGTAGCCGATAAGCCAGATTGTTTCATGAGCGCTTTTTTGTTTTGATGAAAATAAGAATGACTTTCCCAAAAATAGAAAGTGCTGTCATAGAAGATTTCAGATAAGTAGCCGATGCCGCAGCGTCGCCTCGGTCATTTCCTTCCTGTAGTATTCCAGGGAAGGGTTGATGACTTTGAATGTGAGAAACATGAAAAGGAGAGTGGCGAGTAGAAATGAGTGTTTGCAATTTGATAAAGAGAGTAAGTAGTTCAGAGTCAAGAGACGGAGAAAGGTATGATTCATAGATGGAGGATACAATTTGAGTTACATACAAGCTGTCAAGAATTAGATTGAAAGGTTGAGAAGGAAACATCTGAAAAGCAAGTATAGATGCAAAGAGTTCTGCTCTCTGAGCGGATTTTTAGAGAGATGTAAGAGAGGCATGCTTGGAGCTGCAGCTGAGCGAAGGACAACACGACCCAGGTAAGAAAAGGGAGGTGTAAACTGAATTTTTTCAGGGGCTACAGTGAGGCCCCCCTTCTGTAAGATTGTTAGAAGAGTAGGTAAATGAGGTTTGACCGTCCCAGGAGGTCCTGGGGCAGCAATTAAGATATCATCCATGTAATGATAAACCAGAAAGGAAGGAAAAAGAGTACGGAAAGGTTGAAGGATTTTATCCACATAATATTGACACATAGTAGGACTATTGAGCATTCCCTGGGGTAAAACTTTCCACTGATAGCGAGAAGTAGGCTTTGCATTGTTGAATTCAGGGACAGTGAAGGCAAATAACTGCCTATCTTTTGGATGCAACAAGATAGAGAAGAAACAATCTTTTATATCTATGACAGCTAGATCATAGTCCCTGGGGATGATGTTTGGGTTTGGAAGACCACACTGTAAAGGGCCCATAGGTCGAATAATGGCATTAATTTGCCTGAGATCAGACAAAAATCTCAATTTTCCTCATTTCTTTTTTATAACAAAAACTGGGGTATTATAGGGACTAAAAGAAGGTTCAATGTGCCCTTTGGCAAGCTGTTCTTGCACCAAGGAGTGCAAAGCAGTTAGCTTTTCCTGTGTGAGAGGCCACTGATCCACCCACACAGGGATATCTGTTCTAAGAGAAAGAGGAAGAGGCAGAGGGGGGGTGATTAAGATTGGCAACAGGAGGATTAGGGCCAGGGACAGAGGAAGGGGGATACGGGGGTGTGTGTGACAGGGGACTGACAGGCAGTAGCAACTGCCACTGTGTCATAAGCAGGAGGCTTTGAGTCAAAGGTCTGTTCTCCTTTTTTCGGATACAGCAAATCAATCATGGCCAAAAGGGCCTGCTACGTTGTTAATAATGGTGGAGGGGCTCGTGGGGACTCATGGAGCCATTTCCCCACGTGCACCCATGTTGATTTTTTTCAGCAACCCTTCCTCCTGATAGGCAGGGCAATGGTCTCCGAGATACTTCAGAAGGATTTTAATGTTTGATTGGGAGACGGGGTAAATGGTACTACCATTTGACTTTTGAATTTTATTAGCTTTCCTGACTAACCTCTCCAATTCTTGCAAATGCACAGTCTGCCTTTTGGATAGGTCCTGCCCCATAACTCACGTGAGGTTGCGCGATGTCTGTTCCATACAGCAAGTAGATGGGGTGTCAGGCGGCGTAACACAGCACCCGAACTTCGTCCGCGGGTTCAACGAATCACGGAGCAGAGCCTGGGTCTGCGAATCACGTCAGGGTCACCAGTTGAGGCGTCACTCTCCCGGAGGGCTCCCCACGAACTGCCGAATGGGTTTGAGGAAAGACATGACACGCGTTTTCTCCTCGGGGTGAGCGAGCCCCGAACTAGTTCGAGACAAGCTCTTTTATTGAGGTTTGGGTGGGTTACAAAATATCAGAAGGCAAGCATGTGGTCCTGATTGACCATACTCAAACTGACACATTGGGTTGAATACACATATATGGCAACGATGTTTTGCAAACACAGTTGAGTGGGATGGATATCCATATTTGGGTGTCAGTAGATGTCTTCTATGTGTAAAAAGCAGTTTCTACATCATGTCCAGTATTTTTCAGACAGGCCCCTGTGGTTAGCGTTTCTGAGCAGTTTGCAACAGCAGATGTGGTTTTATTTCTACAGAGCTTTTCTGTTGCAGAATGTCATATGCAGCGAGGTAGTTCGTGGTTGGAACAGGATATGGACAAACAATATAGCTATAGCTTATTCAAAAGATTATATGGCTAATGCAAGGCAAAACTATCTGATCATTGCAGTAATATTTCTCCACAATAGGAAGCCTAGAGGATATATATAGGATACAAACCGTTCACTGCTCATCCTTTCTATTTCTGTGCTACTAACGCTGTGTAGACGTTCCGTGTACCTTTTGTTTCCTCCCTCTTTCCATTTTCAGCTGCAGCGGATGTGAGTTGAGGGGATGCCCAGAGGATGCAGAGAGGACGTTTAATGGATGATAAATGGAGATAGAACGTTTGTTGCTCCTATGTCACGGATTTACATCGTACACAGCGGAAAGTTCATCCATTCACAAAGTTTTGTGCAGCTCAAAACTTCTTGAGCGTATGAAATCTCAGTGGACGGATGCTCAAAGGATAGAGCATATGAAACACGTATGCAATGAGTACACAATGGATGCATAGCGTTTTCCAATGTTTTTTAACGTTTTACATCCTCTTTGCATCCGTTGGTGCAGTGGGACAGGGCCTTTCGTGATCTGTTGAAGATTCGGGTGAAGATGGGGGCCAATTGGTCAGCACAGACTTTTAAGCAAGAAGGAGTTATCTTGTCTTGGCCTGGTGCTAAGATCAAAGTTTAGTAATACAACAGATTCTTCTTATTCAGAATACTTGTTATTGACTTCAAAATTTAAATGTCATAGTAACGAATATTCAGACTTATGCTATTTTTTTTCAAACATAAGCTGAAAGAATCCTGTTCTAGTTTCAACCTTATCTTTACTGGGCTTTATAGTTCCAACATTGTATACTGTTCATTAGCAAGGGTAGAAAGTGCATATCAAAAGTTATGCTTCTGCACTCATGTGGCTTGGACTAAGTACCAACTAAAACCAATAATATATCATTGCACAAATACATAGCTGTAGCTGCATCATATCTATTCTGCAAAGAAGTTTAATAAATTTCTCAGATTATTTCTGTGCAAATGTACTGCAGCCTTATCCTCTCAGTTTTATTATTTCAGGAAGTGACACCTAAAGGAGACATATTCACAAACATGGTATGTTTGTATGCTTGTTATAGTATGACAAAAGGCATGTTGTTCAGTTATGAATCAGAGTCAGTTACCAATAAACAGCCATGTAAAACAAACCTCTTGTTCATGAGGGAATCTAGCATGACAGCATAATAAAACAGAAGCTTAAAGTAATTTTCAGTCTCAACAAAAGTTTAATACACCTAAGAACATTTGAGATACAACTGGTTTTTTTCCTAAGGTATTATTCCTAAGGTATAAAGAAATACAATTAAAACTCAAATGTTTATTTGTTTTGTCTTTTCATGATGGTAAATCACTGCCACAATATCTTTCCTCCCAGTCCACCTAAAAAGTCTCTTGTGTGTTTAGAAATTGAGATACTCTTGGCTGGCTGTTTAAACATTTTCAAAAAGAAACAGTGGACAGATGACGGAACTTAAAAGTAGAGCTTTTCCTAAAATATTTTTTTGAAATGAAGGAAGCTATTTGGGGGGAGGGGGTTCTTTGGGGGTATTTTGGCTTTTTTTTTTTAATTTGTACTCTCATACCAAAATATTATGGGGCAGAGATTCAGCTTTCCCTCAAATATGTAACATTATGATGTCTCCTTGGTTGGACAGTTGTCCTTTTCTTGACTGAATATGTGACTGAATATTTTTCAGCATTGACCAGGTAGACCAGGAAGAAAATAGTGCTGAATTTGTAGACTCTCACCTAGCAAGGGAGTGCTTTTCTCTTTTATCATTACTGCTACTGATATTCCACTTATAGTGGTCTTTCCGTGGTTATACAAACTACTACAAAAGTGAGATAAAATACAAAAATATTATGTCTTGAAATAAAAAAAAAATATTTTCCAATTTAAATATTCAGCAGGAAAAGACAGAACTAATTCAATTTTCAATGCAGTGAGTAGGTGATATACTGAGAGACCTGGATATTGGTTGCAGATGCACACATTATCCTTTGTTTTAGAGTTATGTAGTTCATTATAAATTGCTGACATGGCTATAGAAAACTCTTTATAAGTCTTTGACAGTCTTACAGATGAAAACTCTGAAAATAAAACTTCCATAAGGGTATGGACCTGGGAGAATTGTGGCAAATAGCTGGCAGCTGGATGTAATCAAGCTTTGTTTTATAATTTCTTTGCTGTTCAAAAAACTAGCAAAGCAAATTGCTCAGTTATATTTCATTCCAACCATTTGATACTTGAAAATTATTTTGAAGAAGTGATTTGGATTTTGTGTAAACACAGCACATCTCTGCTATTTATTAACGTGTGGGTGGTACTCGATTTATCGCAGTTGATTTAATGACAGTTTGAAGTTACAATGGCACTGAAAAAAAATGATTTATGCCTGTTTTTCACATGACTGCTGCAGCATCCCCATGGTCATGTGATCAAAATTCAGATGCTTGACAACTGGTTCATATTTATTGTAGCTGCAGTGTCCCAGGGTCACGTAATCATCTTTTGCAACCTTCTAACAAGCAAAGTCCATGAGGAAGCCATATTCACTTAACAACCATGTTACTAACTGAACAACTGCAGTGATTCATTTAATAACTATGGCAAGAAAGGTCATAACATGGGGCAAATTTCACTTAACAACTGCCTCATTTAGCAAGATAAATTTGGGCTCAGTTGTGATCATAAGTCAAGGACTATAGGTTGATTTTTTTTCAGATGTGTCTGCAGAAGCCTGAAAAGGGTATGACTGCTTTCAAAAGCTGTAATGCCTTTAATGATGGGATTTCTTCAACCAGCAGAAATATTTTTCATATCCATGCGGAGCCTAAATTTTTTAGATTTCTTCAGTGGACAGGGGAGGCATATTCAGAGGATGCTTGAAGTGCTTCTTCAATCCAAGTCAGATCCAAAGTCTGTTTAGGCATTAAATACCGAGGTATTAAATTCTGTTTAGGTATTTAATACCAAGATATTAAATTCCATACCTTTGTTATGGTTTTTCAGCATTTTCTTATAACTGCAGTGACAATTTCACCTTCTTAAGATTAAGCCATATTTTTTAACCATTGAAGGAATGTGGTGTGTTAGCAGCAAATGAGGCTTAATAAGTTTGGTTTTACTTCCTGCCCAGCATTACAAAATTAAAGATGCAGGATGAAGGAATATTTGTTCTGTAATTGAAAAGATCACAATTCACAGCTGAAGAGGCTGCATTTACTTTGGGTGTGACTAATGCCAACCTGACCTGACCACATAAATTCAAATGTGATCCGTAATAAAACAAGGAAGCATAACATAAAACATCATGTGCTATTTGTCCATCAACATTGTTAATTACAGAAAGTTATATTAGAATCAATAGTTCTTATATTAGTCATATAAATAAGGCAATTGTCAGTTCATGCTTAAAAGGTAAGCATATTGTGAAATAAATTATATATTATTACCTGTTAAATTAGCTCAAAGTACTAAAAACAGCCCTGATAGGTAAAATCTCAAAGAACTATAAAGCTTTAAGTGGAAAGAAAAGGGGGAAAATGTTCATTTAACACAGTTCTCTCAGCCTAGTCCTCTACTGATGTGTTGGAGCACAATTCCCAGAATTCCTAATGAGACCAGCCATGGTGGTGGGAATTTTGAGGACCTACTAACTAGATAATACTAAAAGTTGGGTTTGACTGATCAAACATACGGAGTAAAGTTATCATCTAAATTTCCAGATGACTACAAAATATATTTTAAAGAGAATTGGAAAATGGTGTTTTTGAACTGTAATAACTTTAAAAGCTTCATATATAATAGATGTCTTGCCATAGTTGTTCTCTATTCATTATGTCGCATATAGGAGATGTAACTTCTCTTTCAAGAATACTGTTTTAGTTATATAAGAACTTATAGAGAACTACACTGCTCAAAAAAAAAAAAAAGGAAACACTTAAACAACACAATGTAACTCCAAGTCAATCACACTTCTGTGAAATCAAACTGTCCACTAAAGCCCATGTCACACTGCCCAACGGATGCAAAAAGGACACAATGGACGAGCAAAATGTTCCATCCGTTTTTATCCGCTCTCAAAAGGGGCAAAAATTTGCATAAGCAGAGCGGATAACACGGAAAGGAACAGACGTGGGGAGGACGCAGAGCAGATGTATAGAGGATGCAGAGCGGATGTATAGAGGATGCGTAGAGGATGCGTAGAGGATGCAGAGCGGATGCAGAGCGGATGCAGAGTGGATGCAGAGCGGATGCAGAGCGGATGAGCTGCATCCGCTTTCATCCTTTCTCCATCCGTGCTACTAATGCTGTGCATCCATTCTGCTTCCTCCCTGTGTCCGTTTACCGCTGGAATGGATTTTAGTTGTGCGGATGCACAGCGGATGCCTAGCGGATATAGCAGATGTGTAATGGATGCAGAACGGATGTCCCCTGTATGCCTAGAGGATGCAGAATGGATGCATTGGTTACATTTTCTGCGCAAAAGTTTTAGGCAGCCCAAAACTTTCTGAGCGGATGAAACATCAATAAACAGATGCTGGATGGATAGGGAGGAAGCAAAACGGAGGCAGTGAGTACATCGCGTTAACCAACGGATGGCAAGCTTTTTTGTCCATTTTACATCCTCTTTGCATCCGTTGGTGCAGTGTGACATTGGCTTTAGGTAGCAACACTGATGGATAATCAATTTCACATGCTGTTGTGCAAATGGAGGAGACAACAGGTGGAAAGCATAGGCAGTTAGTAAGACATCCCCAATAAAGGAGTGGTTCTGTGGTGACCACAGACCACTTCTCAGTTCCTATGCTTTCTGGCTGATGGTTTGGTCATTTTTGAATGCTGGCGGTGCTTTCACTCTAGTGGTAGCATGAGACAGAGTCTACAACCCACACAAGTGGCTCAGATAGTGCAGCTTGTTCCGTCCAGAAAGAAGCGCATGAGACCGGGTTCCAAACAACAGCAATTTTATATAAACTCGCAAGGCAAAAGATACGGAACATAGCCCAAGCCGCGGCAGCCCTTTATATAGCAGCTTGCCTGCGGCTTGTGGCCAATGACACTCATTTAACTATTCCCGCTGTTTGGTGGCTTCCCGGATTGGTTCTTAATCAACCAATCTATAAGTGGCCTTTTTGGCCAATCAGAATGAGGGACTTGGAACCTACCAAGTTCCATACAGAACAACCCTCCTCCTTTAGTTTAGTCCAACGTGGGTGACGTAGTCACGCAGGTAGGTGGGGCTTTTTCTAGTCCTAGTTTGACCTGCGCAGCTCAGTCTCAGCATGGTCTTCTAGCAGTTCGGATGGGATTGCTGCTTCTCCCATCCTTTTCCATGGAACCTCCTGGAAGGGTGAGTCAGCCTTGCCGCTCCCGCCTGAGTCTCTCGGGATGGTTGAGATGGCTTCGCCATTCCCTCCTGGTTTTACCGGGTTGGTTGAGCTGGCCTGGCTGCCTCCTTCCCGGAAGGCCTCACTTCCCTCTCCTGTTCCCGGACTTATTTCTTGGGGTTCATCTAACCGTGAGTGCTCTTTTTGTTTGGTTAGATTGTCTTTTTGCATAGTTTGTTGTCTTGTTATGGGAGGTTCGTCTCTCCCTTTTTTATTTATTTGTACTTCCCCCCCCCTCCTTGGTTGTTTTATAGTCGGTATTTATTTTTGATTCTGTGCTGGTTTTTCATTCAAGGTTGCAGGAACGAAGCTGGTCTATGTGCCGCTTCCATTCCTGACCATTGTCTAAAATTAATCGGTAGGACCAGGGGCTTGTGATTTGTGTGATGGTGGCTGGAAGCCACAATGGGTCCCCGGTGAGGTTTTTGGCATAGACTAGGTCGCCAATTTCAAACGTATGGTATTTGCTGGAGGAGTCAGGGGGTTGTCCCAGGTATAAGTGAGGTACAATCTGTCCAGGTAGGAGCGTAGTTTCCTACTCATTGGAAGTTTTGCTGGGCTTTTATTGGTTGTGCTGCTAGGGGTAATATGCTGCAAGGTTAGTAGTCGGCTTAGTTTGTCCTGCACGTCCCCCTTGTCCATTATGTCTAGGCTCTCTTTAGTGTACTGAACCATGCATTCAGCCCTGCCGTTCGCAGCCAGATGGGCCAGCGCAGTTAAGGCATGTCGGATACCCTGGGCAGCCAGATATTGTTCGAATTGCAAGGCTGTAAATTGGGGCACATTATCTGAAACCAGTACATCAGGTAGCCCATGTGTCACAAATAGTTTGTCTAGCTGTTTCATTACAGCTTCGGTGGTTGTGGAAGCCATGAGGATCACTTCCAACCAATTCGAGTATGCATCAACCACCATCAAAAAAAGGGTTTCCCTTCGTTGGCCCAGCGAAGTCAATATATACTCTAGACCATGGACCCCGGGGAGTTTCCCAGTCTCTTATTGGTTCCTGTGGGGGGGTAGGCCTTGATTTTTGACAGTCATGGCATGTTGCAACCCAGCATTCAATGTCTTTGTCCAGCCCTGGCCACCAGATGTAACTCCTGGCCAGGGCTTTCATTTTGACTTTGCCTGGGTGTCCCTCGTGCAACATGCCCAGAATGTCTTCCTGGAGACTGTTAGGAATTACCACCCTGTTACCCCATAAAATGCACCCCTTTTCTATGGACAGTTCATTCTGTCTGGTACGGAGTGGTTTAAAAGTCTGTTTTGTTCTCCTCCGGCCCGTCTTTACCTACCCAGTTCAGTATGCGCGCTGTCAAAGGGTCTTTGGCTGTGGCTCTCGCGACATTGGCTGCAGTCAGCGGTAGCTCCAGGCAGGTCTCAAGCTGAAATGTGGAGGTGGTTGGAGTAGGTCATCTTCTGTGATGGGCAGCGGGGAACGGTTCAGGGCGTCGGTGTGTGTGATGGCTTTGCCGGGTCGATGCAGCAACGTGTAAGAGTAGGCAGCGAGGAATTCAGACCACCTCGTCATTCTCGGTGACAGAATGTTAGGGGTTGGCTTGTTTCCTGCCAAGATTCCAAGAAGGGGCTTGTGATTGGTTATTATAGGAAAAGTTCTCCTGTAAAGGTACTCATGGAATCTTTTGACTCCGGTGATGATTGCGAGGGCTTCTCTATCGAGTTGACTGTAATTGCATTCTGACTTGGAGAGCTTCTTGGAGTAAAAGGCGACCGGTGCTTCTCTGCCATCTGGTAGCTGGTGACTCAGGATGGCGCCAACCTCAAAAGGCGAGGCATCACAGGTGACCATCAAAGGCAGGGTATTGCTAAACTGGATGAGAATGGTATCTGATGTTAATAGGTGCTTGATACCTTGGAAGGCTTTCTGTTCCTGGTGGCCCCATGTCCAAGTGTTTTTTTTGTCTAGCAGTTTATGTAGGGGTTCTGCTATTGTTGCCTTATGGGGCAGGAACACGTTGTAAAAATTTATGAGTAGTAGGAACATTTGAAGGTCGGTTTTGTTCCTGGGCCTGGGAGCGTCTTTGATAGCCTTCACTTTTTTTTTGGTGGGATGGATGCCTTGTTCATCGATTCAGTAGCCCAAAAACTCGACCTGGTTAGTGGCTAATTCACACTTTTCCCTTTTTACTTTGAGGCCTGATTTCCTAAATCTTGTTAATACTTCTCTTAATCTGCTCTCTAATTGGTTGGCATTTTTTGCTGAGACCAGTACATCGTCAAAGTAGGGGACGACACCTTTGATTCCGTTTAGCAGGTGTTCCATGAGGCTTTGGAACATGCCTGGGGCAACGCTAACAGCGAATTGGAGGCAGTTACACTTGAATGCCCCTCTATGTGTTACGATAGTCTGCGCCTCTGCTGTAATGGGATCAACAGGTAGTTGTTGATATGCCTGTGCGTATCAGGTCGAGCTTCGCAAAAATTTTTCCTCCCCCTAGGGAGTGCAGTAAATGTTGCACTACCGGCACTGGTATGAGCTTTGTTGGAGTGCGTGGTTCAAGGTTGCCTTATAGTCTCCGCAGATGCGCACTGACCCATCTGGATTCACCGGTATGATGATAGGGGTTTCCCACCTGGCATGGTCGATTGGCTCTAAAACCCCTTGAGCTATTAATTTATTCAGTTGCTCATCAATTTTTGGTTTTAACGCGAATGGGACGCATCTGGCCTTTAAATGGATGGGGGCTATTTTTGGGTCTAGGCTAAATGAAATTGGAGTCCCCTTGTACTTGCCTAGAGTCTCGTCGAAAACATCTTGGAATTCTTGGAGCGGGCTCTCCTCCCATTTGGTTGTAGCGATGTGGTTGATCCCGGTCATCCCGATTCCCAGGGGTGTGAACCATTCAATCCCTAATAGGCTTGGGCGGTCGCGGTCGACAATGGTTAGAGGCAAGATTTCAGTGTGGTTTTTTAATTTGACTAGAAAATGTCCAAGGCCTACTTACTGGAATTTGATTTCCCTGATAGTCTTTTAGCACTAGTCTTTGTTTCTGTAGTTCTCTCTGTTTAATGTTCAGTATCAGGCACCGGATGGTATTCCAGGATACCATACATAAGAGTTGACTTCCATCTCGCAGGGTCTCCCCTTGATGCTCACCTCTATTCGAACCTTCTTTCCATTTTCCGCCCTGGCATTGCCAATGGTGACTGTCTGATACGTTTTTTCCCTGTCACTGGTTCTCTTGTTATGGTTCCATCTACTGCTGGCTTGTCTTTCTTCATGTCTGGGGGGGGGGGTGCTGCCACGTCTTTTTGGACTGTAGCCCTTTTTGTTGCGTCAGACCCTTTCGATGTTCCCCCTCTTATTGCAAGCCCGGCATATTGCATCAAGGAACCTGCATTCAGCTCACGGATGATTTCCTCTGCAGCCCGCACATTGAAACTTCCGCTGATTTCTCCTCTTTTCGTGCCATTTTTTATCTGAATGGAGTCTATGGATGTCTTCGTCGTCATTCTCAGTATCACTCTGGGATTCGATGTCTTCATAGTGGGCTGTCACTGTGGGCTGTTTCTTTCCTCCCTCTGCCTTCTTCTCCCTGGTTTGGGTTGGCAGGTCTGGAATTGCGTTCATTTGCCGCATGGTGGCTGCTGACTTCTTTGCTGCTTCAGCGGCGGTTGCCTCTGCAATGGCCTTGGCCACGGTTATGTTTGGCCAATTCAGGAGTTTGTTCTGAAGGGTAGTGTCCTTCAGGCCGAGGACTATGCGGTCCCTCATGGCCTCGTCCATGTTCTGGAACTCACAGGCTCCTCCGATATGTCTCAAGGCTGCTACAAAATCTCTTATAGTTTCATCCTCCTTTTGGTCCCTCTTATAGAATTTGTGCCTTTTTATTAAATTCGAGACCACCGGTGCATAGTGTGCTTGGAGCATTCGGTTCAGGTCGGACCAAGTCATCTGTTTGACATCTCTGGGTTTCGCCAGCACCTTTGCCATTTTAAAAACCGCCGGTCCACAGTGTGTAAGGAAGACAGCCCTCTTCCTTTGGTCTGAGATTTCTTCCATTTCGTTGCTTTCTGAGAACATAAGAAAGCGATCGATATACGATTCCCAATCCTCCTCATCAGGATTGAATGGTGCGGGCGGCGCGTTGTTACCAGCCATCTCTCTCATTCGGTTCAGATCACCTTCTACGACAATCCCATCCTCATCGCCAGTGTTCCATCTGGAAAGAAGCGCAAACAACAACTATTTTATTTCAACTCGCAAGGCAAAAGATACGTAACATAGCCCAACCTGCGGTAGCCTTTTATATAGCGGCTTGCCTGTGGCTTATGGCCAATGACACTCATTTAACTATTCCCGCCATTTGGTGGCTTCCCAGATTGGTTCTTAATCAACCAATCTGTAAGTGACCTTTTTGGCCAATCAGAACTAGGGACTTGGAACCTACCAAGTTCCATACAGAATATAGCTCATCCAGGATGGTACATTAATGTGAGCTGTGGCAAGGAGGTTTGCTGTGTCTGTCAGAGTAGTGTCCAGAGCATGGAGGCACTACCAGGAGACAGGCCAGTATATCAGGAGACGTTGAGGAGGCCATAGGAGGGTAACAATCCAGCATCAGGACTGCTAACTCCACCTTTGTGCAAGGAGGGACAGAGCCCTGCAAAATGACCTCCAGCAGGCCACAAATGTGAATGTGGCTGCTTAAATGGTCAGAAACAGACTCCATGAGTGTGGTATGAGGGTCCAACATCCACAGGTGGGGGTTGTGCTTACAGCCCAACACCATGCAGGACTTTTGGCATTTGCCAGAGAACACCAAGATTAGCAAATTCGCCACTGTCGCCCTGTGCTCTTCCCAGATGAAAGCAGGTTCACATTGAGCACATGTGGCAGACATGACAGGGTCTGGAGACGCCGTGGAGAACGTTCTGCTGCCTGCAACATCCTCCAGCATGATTGGTTTGGCAGTGGGTCAATAATGGTGTGGGGTGTCATTTCTTTAGGGGGCTGCACTGCCCTCCATGTGCTCACCAGAGGTAGCCTGACTGCCATTAGGTACCGAGATGAGATCCTCAGACCCCTTGTGAGACCATATGCCCTGGGTTCCTCCTAATACAAGACAATGCTAGACCTCATGTGGCTTGTGTGTGTCAGCAGTTCCGACAAGATGAAGGTATTGATGCTATGGACTGGCATGCCCGTTCCCCAGACCTGAATCCAAGTGAGTGCATCTGGGACACCATGTCTCGCTCCATCCACCAATGCCACATTGAACCACAGACTGTCCAGGAGTTTGGGGATGCTTTAGTCCAGGTGTGGGAGGAGATCCCTCAGGAGACCATCCGCCACCTCATCAGGAGGCTGCCCAGGCATTGTACGAAGGTCATCGAGGCATGTGGAGGCCACACACATACTGAGCCTCATTTTGACTTGTTTTAAGGACATTACATCAAAGTTGGATCAGCCTGTATTGTTTTTTTCCACTTTAATTTTGAGTGTAACTCCAAATCCAGACCTCCATGGGTTGCTAAAGTGGATTTCCACTGATAATTTTTGTGTGAGTTTTTTGTCAGCACATTCAACTATGTAATTTGAACAAAGTATTTAATAAGAATATTCAGATCTAGGATGTCTTCTTATTTTTGTGTTCCCTTTATTTTTTTGAGTAGTGTATATAAAATGCAATTATCTTGTGTTTCAGGAAAAGCTTAAAACTAGGTCAGACAGTTTACAAAGATTAGCAAATGTATTCCTAATGTATTGCTACATTAGCAATACTAATGTATTGCTACATTAGCAAATGTTAGTAAATGTATTGCTAACGTACAGTGATAGTCTTCAATTATGAAGTGATGTAGAAAGAAGGACGATGGAGAGATTGTCATATAATTGAAAGGATGTCTGTAGTAAGTTAAAATGAACAACATAATATTCTGTTTTTCTCTTATGGGATTACCAAGTGGGAAGTTTCAGACTTCTAATAGTGAATAGTACAATTTGCCTGGGTCATCAGTTATGTAAGCCTTAGTGGAGTGAGTTCCCATTTTTGCTTTGGTGTGTGTATATGCTTTTTTTTTTTTAAGTCCCAAACCAATATAGTGACAATGGGCTGAAATTTCTCCCTGAGGTCCAGAAGTTCTGCAAAAAAGGATTCTAGTTTGTGTCACTTTTCCAAGGGTTTCAGACTTTTATTTTCAAGCTTTTACATCGCTTGATAAGTTGTTCTTTGAATAGAAGATAATATATGAAGCTCGGGGTAAAAATGAGAAATCCTTGGTGCTCTCTGAGATTGGTTATTTTCCTGTACATATTTCATTACCCAGCCAGGTAACATTTACAGTGCTAAAAGAGAGTGGGGCTTGCTCTCTGTTTCTGTACCATGGTTTGCCTGGTCACTGTCATTGATAATTTACTGTTTGATTGAACTATATTGCATAATTGGATTCCTGAGTTCAGTATTTGCAGGAAAAAATAATTGCAAACTCATTAGAATCAAAAGTTATATATACAGTCTGAAATCTGGAAATGTCAGTCATTTATATATCAGAATTCCAAGAATTCCCCTGGGTTTCTATCTTTTTAGATGATCAAAGACTTTCCTGGACAAATTATGCTTAAATTACATGACCATAATTTCTAAAGTTTATTTTTTTGCAGTCCTTTGTAACAAAGATGAATAGCTGAAAAATATTGCCATTTACACTCAGGGACTGCTAAGGGCTCATTAATTTTCTCTCCAGGGGTCTATCTTAGAGGCAAGACCTTTTGTTCACAAAAAGTATGAATTAGTGAAAAAAATGGCAGTTCTATCCACAATTTTCTTTTAACTAATTTCAGCTGGGAGCCATTATGAATAGATATTTCAACTTTTCAGAAAGTTCTATGTTTGCATGTGAAAGGCAGCAGGGAACAAACTACCGAATTGGAAATAGAAATCTTCCATCCATCCACAGAAGTGGTAGGAAAGTAGATAAATGTCAAAGAAGTTGAAATATTTAATTAGTTCTTTGCATGTTTATTCAGGTGTAAATTGAATTTGTTCCTTTATAACAGCCTATAGCAACCTTCTCCAGTCAGCATACTGCAGGTGTTCTGGGACTGTGTATCCCAGACAGTGTGATTAGTGACAACAATGACTAGGAGGATGCCAGCTAAGAAAAAGATAAATAAATTAACATTTCAGTATATCATTAAGTTATTCTAAATAGTGTTCAGTTAAACCTGTGTGCCTAAAAGAAGGGATATGTACAAAATTAAACTTTGGTTTTACTAAAACTATGGTTGCAAATATTTTAAATCAAGTTAAACTTTCTATCCAATTCTTCAATGCGAGTTTGAAAAAAGGAATTATAGGATTATCACTGTCCTGCCAGGTTTTGCTCTGTAGGAGCCAGTACTCTGTGGGAGCTTAGGATTTAAGAGGTTTGCAATACTTAAACTTAATTCCAATAAAAACCCAATAAACACATCTTTTATGAAACTGAATCAATTTATTAGCCCCACAAATGTACAATTTTCCTTGATAGCCTTTTGAAAAGCATATATAGAAGGCACTGGTTAAATCCTCTGGAATTGTGACATTCCACAGCATTGGGGCTATCACAGAATAGATTGTTTTCTGGTCACATTCCTCTGACCTCTCTCATGACACTGGAATCATTTCAGAAGATATGTTATGTAAAGGGACCAAGGCTATAAAAAACTTTATGTGTCAGAACCAAACTTGGTTGGACCTGGAAACATGTACTTATTTCCTATTTTTATTTTATTTTATTTTTGTATACTACCAATTCCCCCAAAGTCTCAAGGTGGTTTATTATTAAAATAAAACAAAATAATCCAAAATACAAAGTACTCTAAAAAAATAAATATGTTAAATTGAAGAATGCAGAATGTTAGGCAGCTGTGAATCTTACCTTAAGTAATAGAAACCTTCTTTGCAAGTCTTCAACATTTTCCTGAAGTCCAAAGTAGGTAAAACTTATCAGGTCTCTACTGGTAGTGGGTTCCAAAGGCCGAGGGCAGCTACTGAAAAATGCTTATTTTTGAAGCTCTGTCAGGTGAGAGTCTCATAGACACAGAAATTGGAAATAATTAATGCGACTTGATTTCATTGGATGAACAGAGGTAGCAAAGGCTATCCCTCAGATAACCAGATCCAGAGCTATGCAGAGACATAAAAATGATGATCTTGAATATACAGGTTGAATTGAAACCAGGAACCAAGTGTCATGGCTCCATCAGATTCAGAGGAGGAGGAGTTGGAATTAGAACTATCTGACAGAGATTGGCACATCTCCCCTGAAATGTTCAGAAAGCCCAGGGGCTGAGGAAACAATGCTGTCCCAGGCCCCATGGCATTGGAGAAAGTAGTCAGCTGGACGGGGAGCCTTGTGCCTTCACAGATGCAGGGGAAGATTGGCTGCAGATGGGCAGCTGTGATGAGAGGTAACAGATTGGGCATTGGTAGAAGTTACCATGAACGCCCTTTCTATCTATGCTGCAAGAGAGCCCAGGATGGGTTGACTCCTTCCTATGATGTCATTTAGTTGAGTCTGTAATAAGATATAAAAGCCAGCCCCCAGGAAGACCCCAGCTTTGGTGAAGATACTTGACAGACTGAAAGGTGTCTCTGAAAGCCCAAATGAATATAGAAATATGTCTTACCCTCTCCAGATGAATCAAGGGAGGGGCTGAGCTCTCTTGCAGCATGGATAGAAAGGGCATTTATAACTTCTACCAATGCCCATTCTCCTCCATGCTGCATCGAGAGCCCAGGATGGGACATACCAAAGCTTGCATGTCCATGGACAGGTCCTCGTCCGGCTCATCACACTGACTGTGGAACCACTTGTTGAAGCACCCATCTACTGAAGGCTGCAGTCACCAAGGCAAAGGCATCCAGATGGTAATGTCTGATGAAAGGAGATGGGGATGTCCACTTGGCCACATGACAAATCTCTTCCAAGGATGCTTGGGTTGCCCAGGCAGAAGATCTCAAGGAACCGGAAGGGCTGCAGCTTTATAGGCCTGCTCAATGCAAGACCTGACTGACCTGCTAATAGTAGGAGAAGAGGCCTGGTGCCCCAAGTGAAAAGGGAAAAAGGAAACAAACATGGCTTCCAACTTTCTGAAGGAGGAAGTACGCTTAATGTATATTCTAAGAGCCCTTCTTACGTCTAGCGTGTGCCACTGCTGCTCTAAGTCATGGTGCAGGAGAGGACAGAAGTCAGGCAAAACAATGTCCTGGTCCTATGAAACCAGGTGTTAACCTTAGGAATAAATGAGGGGTCCAGACGAAGAACAACCCTATCATTGTGAAAGGTACAAAGGTCCTGTCTGATGGAAAGAGCAACAAGCTTGGAAACCCTCCTGGTAGAAGTGATGGCAACAAGGAACACTATCTTCAGAGTCAGGAAACGGAGAGACACTGTTCTAAGGGGTTCAAAGGGGGGCCTTGTAAGGGCATTTAGGACTATATGAAGGTCCCAGGAAGGATACCTGTGAACCACCGGAGGGTAGAAGTTGGAAACCCCTTTCAAAAACCTCCTGACTGAAGTGTGATGAGATAAGGAAGGAAGCGAACCCCATGAAAGGACCGAGGAGAGGGCCGCAACCTGCCTGCCGAAGGGGTTGAGGGCCAAACCTTTCTCCAGCCCATGCTGAAGGAAGCGAAGAACTTCTGCCAACTGGGCTGAAGCAGGAGAAAGACCCTCACTGAGGCACCATTGGGAAAAAGCCTTCCAGGTGGCATCATAGATGCGCCTTGTAGAAGTTTGTGAGAAGCCAGGATAGTGAGGATGACCCTTTCTGGAAGATCAGTCTCCTCTAGCCACTGCTGCTTAAGTGCCACATGGTCAGCTTGAACCACTGGGGCTCTGGGTGGAGCAGGGCCCCCTTGTGAAGGGAGATTAGATGGGCTGGGATCCTCCAAGGAGAAGCCACCGATAAGTTGACCAGGTCTGCAAACCAGGGCCTCCTTGGCCAATAAGGTGCCAGGAGGAGGAACTCTACTCATTCCTCCAACATCTTCCGAATTACTGCCAGAATGATGGGAAGCGGGGGAAAGGCATAGAGGAGACCCTTAGGCTATCTGCACTGAAGAGCATTGGTCCCCTCTGCTCCCTGGCAAGGAAACTTGGTGAAGAATCTGGTGACTTGGGTGTTTTGAGGAGTGGAGAAGAGATCCACCTCCGGTGTTCCGAATCTGAGGGAAAGATCCCTGAATAGAGATGGAGGAATGAACCATTCTGCCTGGTCGACTCAGCTCCTGCTGAGCCAGTTGGCCTGGGAATTGTTGATCCCAGAGATGTGGTCCGCCGAAATTGATAACAGATGTTTCTGTGCCATAACCCCAGCCGTAGACACTCTCTCATGAGGGCTTTGGACCTTGACCTCCCTTGCCAGTTGACATGAGTCTTTGCGGCCATGTTGTCCATAAGGACTAGAACATGAGAGCTGGTCACTGATTGTCTGAAATGCTTGAGAGCCAGAAAAATGGCTCTGAGCTCTAGCCAATTTATAGGAAGGGTCTGCTCTGATCTGGACCAAACACCATGAGCTATCTGGCCCTGTATATGGGAACCCCAACCCAGGAGGCTGGCATCGGTGATTATCACTAGCCTGTCTGAGTTCCTGAACAGGAGTCCCTTCCAGATAGATGGGGAATGCCACCAATTGAGAGATCCCTGGATTTGTGGTGAGAGTGGGTCCTTGATGGATGAGTGGCTGGTTCCTGTTCATTGGTAGGGAAGCAGGAACCATTGGAGGGGTCAGGAGTGGAGCCGACCCCACGGGGCATTGCCAATACAGGAGACCATCTTCCCCAGAGGTTTGGACAGCAGTGACAGGGGGACAATTTGATGTTGCTGGACCTGGCTGATGATCTCTGCAAGGCTCTTTCCACGAGCTGGGGACAGGAAAACCTGGCATGATTTGGTATCGATGACTGCTCCCAAGTGTTAAAATTTGGTTGTAGGAGAGAGCTGGCTCTTTTTGCTGTTCATGGAAAATCCATGGCTCTGGAGATATGACAGGGTAATTTGCAGATCCCGATGGGCCGCATGGATGGAAGAGGACAGAATCAAAATATCGTTCAAGTAGCATTGGATCCTCACTGAATAGAATGCAGACATGCCATCAATGTTGCTAGAACCTTTGTGAAGAACCTTTGGAGCCAATGAAAGGCCGAAGAGAAGTGCTCGATTCTGGTAATGGGTATTTTGATAACAGAAACGGAGAAACTTGCGACTTTGAGGCCAAATTGGGATGTGGAGGTAAGCCACAGTGAGATTAATGGAAGCCCTCCCAAACGCTCTCTCAAATAGAATGCAGAGTCTGCATTTTAAATTGCCTGTATTTTACAAATTGGTTAAGAAATTTTCGATCAAGGATGGCTTGCCACCCCCCTGAGGCTTTGGGAATGATGAAAAGGTGAGAGTAAAACCCACGTACCTGTTGAGACGGGGGAACAGGTTGAATAGCCCTGATTTCAAGAAGGTGCTGAATGGCCTGATTCATGAGGGCTTGCCTTGAAATGTCCCGAGAGACAGGACAGATTAAAAATTTTTTGGGGGGAAGTGTTAGGAAGTCCAATTGTAACCCTGACCTCATCGTACTGAGCACCCAGGCATTTTTTGTTGACTCCTCCCATTTGGAGACAAAGAAGGCTAGGCGACCGATGGGTGTAGAGAACAAGGGATTACTTAGAACGATGGAAGGAATGACCCCCTCCCTCCGAAAGGACCATTTACCAATAGAAGGTTGTTGCCTACCAGATGCTTCCACCTGTTGGTCTTGGCATTGGGAATACGGCCTTTGAGAGTGGGGGAAGCTTCTGGTTTTGAGCCTCTTCTGTGACAGACAGAAATCCACAATCATGCACGGTTTTGCTCTGCTGAAGTGCCCCAAGCCAGCTGGTTTCAGGGCTAAGCACCCCGTAGAGATGGTGATGGGGGGGAGACTGCCAACCGGCTTGAGGAGAGCTGCATCTCTCCTCCTCAGCTGGCCATTACT
Source organism: Laticauda colubrina (assembly GCA_015471245.1). NCBI lineage: Eukaryota > Metazoa > Chordata > Lepidosauria > Squamata > Elapidae > Laticauda > Laticauda colubrina. Next base: position 38,913,092 of record BLBF01000005.1, on the reverse strand, counting down.
CCTTTTCCCGAAGGCGGTTGCAGCTGTGGTCAGAAATGGGCACCTCAAAGAAGAACTCGACTGGAAAAGAATTTGCAGGAGGAAGATCAGAAGTGAAAGTTCTGTTTGACTGGGTTAAATTGCAAAAGCAACAACTAAGGTATCCTGGAATTTAAACTAAAAAAAAAAAGTAACATCATTCCCAAAGAAGATTCGGAAGCAGCAAAGGAAAGGGAAAAGGGAAAGGTCAAAGGGATAATAAAGATTTCTGGACATTAAAAAGTTTTTTTATAAACAGGGAAGGAGAAAAACAAATAAAAGGGCAGGATCTGGAAAAAAGGAGGAGACTGCCTGGAATTAAAAGGAATTTACAGTAAAACTTTAACAACACTTTTAAAAGATATATTTTAAAGGCTAGGTCCCACTGGCCGATGGATGCAAAGCGTATGCAGAAAGGACACAGCAGACAAGCAAAATTTTGGGGGTGGCTCCATCCATTTTCATCTGCTCCAAAAAGTGGTGAAAAAGTACATAAACAGAACGGAAAAGAATGGATGTGGGTAGTATGTAGCAGGGATGTTAAATGGATGTTCATCGGAAGCCTAGTGGATGAAAGCGGATGGAAGTGGATGACACCTCCAAAGGGGTTCTGGGGAGAATTTCGAAGTGGATACACAGCAGAAGGGGCGGATGCATAGCGGATGAAGCGGATGTATCACGTATGCCTATAGGAAACAAAGGGGATGCCGCGCGGATGTGTATAAGATGCAAAACATTCACTGCGCATGCGGGGAGTATGAATTGCGTCCACTCCATGGATATAAAAGGATGCAGCACGCACGCAGTCAACATACAGGGGAAAGACGTGTTGCCAGATACATCTTGCAGGAACACCATAGTTAGTCAGTCAGGCAAGAAGAGGAAGTCTGTGCCTACTTGTTCAAGCCCTGGCAAGGTGAAGAAGGCCAGAACCAACATCCCACCCCCTGGCATTGACTCTGAAGCTGCTGCTGCTGCTGCTGTGGTGGACCAGCCTCAAGGCCCTCAAAGCCCTGATGCTGAAGGCCCTGCTGCTCAAGCCCCTGAAGGCCCTGCTGCTCAAGCCCCTGAAGGCCCTGCTGAAGCCCGTGCAGGAGGGAGGAAGAGGCAAGGGAAGGAGAAGGGAGAGAGGAAACAGTACACCGTTTCCGAGGAGCATGAGGATGAGGTGCTGGAATGGCTGAGGGAGAAGGAGTACCTCTGGAGAAAGGGCCATAGACTGTATCGGGACACCAAGAAGAAGCAGGCAGCTTGGAGAGACAAGGCAGAGAACCTGGGGTACACTGCAGAAGTACTCCTTGGATGGTGGAAGCACATGCACACCTGGTATGGCAAGCTACACCTCAAGAAATTTGGGCAGGCCGCTGTCAAGCTCACTGACCGGGAGATGTACATCATGGCCAAGTGCAGTTTCCTGGAGGGTAAGATCCGCCACTGAGGAGCAGCCCCTCTGAGACCCCTCTCCCTCAGACAGCCCACAGACAGCCAGTCATCTTCCAGCCAGGAGCCAGCTACCTTATCCAGGCAGGTGTCTTCAGAGGGCCCCACAGCAGAGACCCCCTCGACAGCTGCACTCCCCATGCCGGTGGACTTGGAGGATCCCATGGAGGATGACGCCTTGCTATCACAAATGGAGGAAGAAGCAGCAGCCACCAGAGGCCAACCCACCCCCACCCTCAGCTCCATAGGATTCAGGCAGAGAGGCAGACTGGAGGGCCAGGACCACAGTGTGCTGTTGGAGATCAGGGGCACAATGAAGACCAGCACAGAACTTCTCTCTCAGCTGGTCCACTTGGACAGAGCATCCTCAGGCTTCATCACCTTTGTCAGCCAGACCCTGAGGGACCTGCCCGATGCTGAGTACCAGGTGATGAAGCAGAAGATTGCAGCACTTCTGCACAACCCTCAAGGCCCAGCTGAAGCTGCTCCTACCCAGTCCTTCCATGGCTTTTAACAGCCCCTCACCTATCAAGGCTATAACTACCAGGACTTCCCACAGCAGAAGCAGAACTTCCCAGTCCAGGCACAGGTTCATCGGATGCCACAGACCCATTCCTCACCCAGCTGCAGACCAGACAGCCCCACTACACTCCTCCCAACCCTTCCTCCACCCCACAGCCAAGCCCGTCAATGGACAATCTGTCATCAGTATTGGGCCTGACATCTCTAGTCCTTGATGAAGGGCCTCTCAACCTCACGGGACTGAGTCAGCTCTCGGATAGCTTCCTGAACACACCACCACCTGTTGTACCCTTGGGGCTAAGCACTCCAATGGTGCCTCAGATCAGCACTTAAGCCACAGCCACATCCACAGTCACTGCCCACTTCACAGCTGAGACCATGGACATGACTCAGTGTGACTCAGAATAGTCCCAGAGACTGAGTTCTTTACTTGTTTAATAAAATTTATCTTTGTTTAGACACTTAATACAGTTTACTTGGTTCATTTTACTTATTTAATAAAGTCATAAAGTTTACCTAAGAAAGTTAATAAAGTTTATCTTTGCTTAAGACACTTAATACAGTTTACTTGGTTCATTTTGCTTATTTAATAAAGTCATAAAATTTACCTAAGAAAGTTAATAAAGTTTATCTTTGTTTAATACACTTAATTTACTTGGTTCATTTTGTTTACTTAATAAATTATTGATGAAAAGTTTGAAAAAATGGTTAAGCCTTTGCATGCTTATGGGACAGATAAGGATAGTTGTGGGATAAATAAACCTCCAGTGCAAGCATAGTGGGACTGTATGGTCCACCATCCCAGTGATCCAGATGATTTTCTCCCCCTTTTCATGGAAAATATCGGTTTTCTGCTAGGTGTCCTTCTACATACTCTAGACATACTGCAGACATCCTAAATATATGAGATAAATCCCACAATACAAACGTTTTGTCCATCTATTTCCGTGCTACTAACGCTGTGTAGACGTTCCGTGTACCTTTTGTTTCCTCCCTCTTTCCGTTTTCAGCTGCAGCGGATGTGAGTTGAGGGGATAGCCAGAGGATGCAGAGAGGATACAGCGGACATTTAACGGATGATAACGGACATAGAATGTTTGTTGCCTGTATATGTCACGGATGTACATCGTACGCGGTGGAAAGTTCATCCGTTCACAAAGTTTTGTGCAGCTCAAAACTTCTTGTGCGGATGAAATTGCAGTGGAGGGATGCTCGATGGATAGAGCGTATGAAACACATATGCAGTGAGTACACAATGGATGCATAGCTTTTTCCAACGGATGCAAACTTTTTTTAACGTTTTACATCCTCTTTGCATCTGTAAGTGCAGTGGGACTGGACCTTAACTGAAACTTGGAAACAAAATTGTAGAACCCCAGGAAGAGAAAGTGAAAAAAAGCAAAAAGAAACAGCTTGCGTGTATTTGGATTATTTGGTGACCATTGGACTCTTGGTTATTGCTTTTGAATGACTAACATTAATCGGGTGGTTGTTTAAAATTTTATATAATGGCACTATTTCTGGATGAATTGAAAATGGAGCTTAAAAAGTACAAAGAAGATGCACAAGAAGGGAGAGGCTCTTTCGGCTTCGTTTTTCAATTCTTAGAAATGGAGATTTGGAACTATGAGAAACAACAAGAAATGTCTGCAAAACAAGAAGACTGGGAAAAAGAAGAAGCCATTTTTAATGAACAAGTAATTCTATGTGGGGAAGAAAAGGGAAAGGGGGGAAAGAGAATGGAGAATTTAAGACTTAAAAAAACAACCAAAGAAAAGAAAAATAGTTCGAAAAATAAGTATAATATTGGAAAGCAACAGAAGAGGGGAGTACAGAAGAGAGAAATAGAGGTAGAGAGACAAGGGGTAAAAAGGGGAGAGAGAAGAAGAGAGGGAAGAAGGAAAGGAAAAGAAGTTATAAAGGACAGAAACAAGATATAGAGAAACGGCCTATTTAGAGATAGTGGGTGAAAATTTAACTGAAAAAGGGATTCTGTAAAGGTACATAAGATTGTATTTTGTATTAGTATTAGAAATAATTTTAGAAAATTGGAAACAATGTATGATTAAAAGAAGGAATAAAATAGCTATTGTAATCTGGGAAATGTTTGTTAATAAAATAAATGAAATAAAATAAATGAGAGAATTGAATGAGGAAGGGACGGGAACATTTTAATGAGTTAATGTTTTGTAAAATATAAGTGAGGGGGGGAAGTTAATTATGGAAAACTTATAACTGTTCCCATAGAAGTATGATATTTAATTGAAAAGTAATGTTAAAGAAGTTAAGATTTTAATGAATATTAATAATAATGATAGAATTGAATTGGAATGGAATGTGTTGCTTTAACTACATATATTTATTATCCTTTTTTTAATTTTTAACAATATAGTGTGTATTTTAAGAATGAACAAAGCAGAATTCGAATTGAAGTTATGTGTTATATTGAATGTTAAACTTTAAGGTATATATTGAAGCTTAAATAAGAGTTAAATGGATAAAATTTAAATATATAAAGGTGTCATACTCCAATCAGCAATTACAGGAGAAACTTTGTTTAATGAGAAAAGATAATATGAAATTGAAACAGGACAGACAAAAAGTATAAATATATGGATTTGAATCAAGATGAGATAATTAAAATAAAATTGAGAGTGGGGGAAGTGAGATGAGGTCTCCACTCGGAAGGCAGAAGGGTGATAAGGAGCAGGGCAATAGTCGGCTTTCTTCCCAGAAGAGAGAATTTTACGTTTATCTCTGGTTTCGATGAGATAATGTTCCAGAGCATCGCCAAAAAGCTTATCGCTTGTGAATGGGACTGAAGCCAGCTTCCATTTTTGGTGTGACTCCACCTGCCAATTTCGGAGCCAGAAAAATCTTCTTGCTGCTCCAAAAAATGCAATGGGCTTGGATGCAAATTTGGTGGAATTGAGAGTGGCATCCACACTGAATTCTGCCACTGTGATAATCTTATTAAGGTCTTAGTGAGACCAAAGGTCAGAAACAGGCAATCTATTCTGGAGTTGGTGCAGCCACTGTACGGATGCCCTCATGAGAAAGGATGCTTCTCTTGAAGCCTGAACAGCCCAAGCAGCGGCCTAGTGATTGCACTTGAGAGTCTGTTCGGAACAGTTGTCATCCGGTTTCAGGATATCTTCTGGCTTCGTGGGAGTGCCAGAAGATGAGAATGAGGCCAAAACCGGAATGTCAACAGAAGGCACTGCCAGGGGATTGTCCAGAGCTATGCTGACATTGTAGAAATGCTTATCCAGAGAAGATGGGCAAGGACATGCCGAAGGAGAAGCGCACTGTTGCTTGACCATGTCCAGGAACAAAATGGGAGAAGGCAAAATCTCTTCATGCACTACAGGCTTGGAGAAGAGCGAATCCCCTTGGCTAGAGGGATTTCCTTGTGGCTCAGGAGCCACTTCCTCTGGCGAGAGCTTGGCAGTGACCAAGGCCTTGTTGAGTAATGGTCTGAGGAGAGTAGGTTTGAAGACCAATGCAGAGGATGTCTGCTCTGGGTGAGAATCCTCTTCCTCTGAAAGATTTTGGTCAAAAATCTCACCCTCTTCACACTCTGAATGAGAAGAGTAACTGTGTTCAGATGGTGAAGCCCTTCCTTCTTCATCAACCTCCTCCTATTCTGATAGAGAAGAATGGACCCTGAGGTCCTGAGGCCTGTGTAAATCAGGGTGATGAGGCAAGGAACTGATAGATTGAGAAGGGAGAAGGGCCTGAACACTTTCCAGAGGTTGAAGAATTTGCTTGAAGCCTTCAGCCAATCCCTGCCTAATGGCCAATGAGACAACATGTTGGATATCCCTTGGTCTATGCTCAAAGGTAGAGGCAGATGGCTGAAGGTTCGCTGCTGTGGGAGTGAAGGTGGCTTCAGGCCTAAATTGAGGAGAGGTTCAAGGCTTGGAGGGAGGGGGAGGAGCATAGGGCACAGAAGCCTGTTGGAAATAAGGCCCAAATCTGCTTAGAACCTGAGGATCTGATTGTACTGCAAGAGCCTCAGGAGACCAGGATGGATGATGGAAAGGCTCATAGATAACTTCTCTTCCCCTGGGAGGGCTTGGTTGGGGCCCATGAGTATCATCTGAAACATGCTGTCGTTGCACTCCCTTCTGTTGAATAGTTCTGTTGAATTGCCTCTCTAGGGCTGCATGTCTGTGCTTCTCTGCCCTCAACTCAGCCTGAGTTGCCTTCTTAGGGGCTAGAGTCTTAGCTTTGATTTTTGCAGCCACATTCCTCTGGACTGATTGGGTGTGTTGCCTATGTCTTTTTCTTTTATTGGGCTTAAGAGACTGTTCCACTGGGGGTGGGGGGGGACTCTGCCTGAGCCTTATCTTGCTCCATTTGTAGAATAAAGGCTCTTGCATTGGAAAAAAGCTGTTTAGAAATTTTTCTATTAATCCCCTTAGGGTATAAATGGCCCCCAGACTTACAAAATGGCCGCTCACCTCGTGGTGGAAGGCTTCAATCCAAGATGGCCACTGATTAGAGGAAACAGGCGCCAAGATTGAAGAATCGGTCCTTAGGTATACAGAACCCCGAGCGAAGTCAGCAAGGGAAAAATGCAGCAACCAGCCACACGATCATCTGGCTTGTACTCTTATCATTTGCCGATTGTTTTTACGATCACTCCAAACCACAGGCATGGGGGAGGTCTTCAGACACTGCCCAGCTTGCCTGCACAGAGCTCTGGTAACACTGCTCCCAACTTTTCAGGAGAGAGAGCCCTGCTCTCCTGGAAGAGTAGCTGCCTAGATCCCTGGGAGCTGCTTGAAGTGAGGAAAAAGTACTGAAGATCGCTGGTGAGTGCTATCTAACAGAACACTTTCAGAGACACATCTATGGACTGAAAGGAGCTGAGTCAAAAGCTGGGGTCTCTCCCAGGGGCTGGCTTTTATATCTTCGCACAGACTCAGCTAAATGACATCATAGGAAGGAGTCAACCCATCCTGGGCTCTCGATGCAGCATGGAGGAGAATTCCCCTGATGAGAAACATTTGCTTCCCCATCCAATCCATGGGCGCAGAGGGAAGCGCAGAGGAGGACTGTGAAGCTGCTTGCAAGGAGGCTGTCTCACCCCTTCTCATAAGGAACACCTGGTTCAGGATGATTTAACCAGAAATTGGAGAGGGTGTTCATTAGGAACAACCATTTGTCTTGGCAATGCTTCCCTGACTTTTGGAAAATTTAACTTGTGGACTTTGACTTGAATTTCAGCCTTTGGATTTGCATACTTTGCTTTGCAATTTCCGACTCTGGATTTTGGCTTACAGACCTTGTTTTGCAAACTTTGTGTCTGGTTTGTGGACTTAGACTTTCTTTCTGTTTGGGAGAGTTGATTCTGGTGACGAGTGTACCAGCTAGTGCTGGGTTACATTGACTGTGAGTGGTTGTTTTGTGGAGAAAGGTGGAGTGGAGGTTTATCAACACATTTATGGTTTAGCAATGCAATAAAACACTTTATTGGTGCCTGCATGTGCCTATGTGACCTGTGTCAAAACAGCAAGTGGTAATAAATACATAATGTTAACGTAATGCTTAATTGATACATTACTTACACAACTGATACATGTGCCCACAACTCCATTTTCTTTTTATTTCCTTCATTGAAAATTTGCAGTTTTCATAAACCAGGTGGTTTTGCTATGCCATTTAAGCTAATTGATGCATTTTCTGTAAACCAGGATCTCAAATCTTGAGAAGGCAGTGCTTGAACCTGAGTTAGTATTCCAGGATGTCCTGTTATATATGAGTGGGTAGGGAAGCCAAAATGCACAAGGCTTACATAGATTTTTCATACTGCTATATACATACTGTTATATGCATACTGAAGAGAATGTGGGGTTCCATCCCAACCCAGTCTTTCTAGAGAGTCATGAAAAAATTGAAACAGAGATTGAAAAGAGATTTGAGGAATGCAGTTAAAGCCCCTGTCACACTGCACCAATGGATGCAAAGAGGATGTAAAACGGACAAAAAAGCTTGCCATCCATTGGTTAACGCGATATACTCACTGCCTCCGTTTTTCTTCCTCTCTATCCGTCCAGCATCCGTTTATTGATGTTTCATCCGCTCAGAAAGTTTTGAGCTGCTCAAAACTTTTGCGCAGAAAATGTATCTAATTCGTCCATTCTGCATCCGCTACGCATTCGTTATGCATCCTTTATGCATCCGCTATATCCACTAGGAATCCGCTGCACATCCACGCAACTCCGCTTGGATGAAGGGAGGAAGCAGAACGGATGCAGAACGGATGCAGAACAGATGCCTAGCAGAAACAAAGCGTTTAAAACAGAAAAAACGTCCACAGAGGGGACATATCTCGGATATTAAGGATGTCTAGAGGATGCCTAGAGGATGCCAAGAGGATGCAAAGGGACACCTATACTGCCTATAAAAAGGGGGAGCAACACATCTGGATCTCACTTTCAGACCAGCAGCCATACTGCAGACCTCTGCAGCCTTCATCTGTCTGTTCCTCTTCCACAGCATCCAGTCATGTCCACCGTGGATCGTAACACAGTCCTTTTGGCAGCCACCATCCTTCTGCAACAGTGTGAAGCCATCTACAGGCTCTGTGAACTCTACTACAGGAAGAAAAAGGGGTGGCCAAGAAGCGTCTGGTTACGAAGATGGTTTGCCAGAAGAGCAGAGTACGGACTGTACAACAAGCTGATGGTGGAGCTCAGGAACGAAGACACTCGGGCATTCCAGAACTTCATGAGGATGCCTCCAGCCATGTTCGATGAAGTTGTGCAGTGGCTGACACCCAGGTTGACCAAGGCAAACACCAACTTCCGGCCCAGCCTCGAACCTAGGCTCAAGGTGCACTCACTCTGCGCCACCTGGCCTCAGGGACCACCTACAGGAGCATACAGTATGGCTGGAGGGTGCCACACAACACCATCAGCATTGTGGTCAGAGAAGTGGTGCAGGCCATCATCGAAGAATACAAGGAGGAGCTCCTCCAGTGCCCCTCCACTGAAGAAGGATGGAAGAAAGTTGCAGAGCACTGGTATCAGAAGTGGAACTTCCCCCACACCGTTGGAGCCATAGATGGCAAGCACGTGGCCTGCAAAGGTCCAGCCAAGTCGGGGTCCACTTATTTCAATTACAAGGGCTTCTTCAGCATCATCCTCTTCGCCATGGTTGATGCTGACTACAAGTTCATGTACATTGATGCTTCAGGCAATGGCTCATCTTCAGATGCCCAGGTATACAACGCCAGTCACTTCAAGGAGCAGCTGGAATGCAACCTCATCGTGGGCTTCCCAGATCCAGAACCCCTGCCCAACGACACACAAGATGTGCCCTACTTCAACGTGGGGGATGATGCCTTCTCCCTCACAACCTACCTCATGAAGCCCTACACTTCCAGACTCCTCACCCGTGAAGAGAGGATCTTCAACTACAGGCTGTCCAGGGCAAGGCGGGTGGTGGAGAACGCCTTTGGCATCCTGGCCAACAGGTTCCAGGTACTTCTCACCACCATGCACCATTGCCCAGAGACCGTGAGGAACATTGTGGAAGCTTGCTGCATCCTGCACAATCTCATGCGCACCCGCTACCCAGTCTTGCAGAACAGGCTCGTGGACCTCCAACAAGGCAATGGGGACATGGAGCCTGGGGAATGGAGGCAAGGGCAAAACCTGATAGACACTGAGAATGTGCAAGGCCCCAACAGAGCCTCACATGAAGGGAAGAAGCAGCGCAACCTCCTGAAACACTGGTGCAACTCCCCAGCTGGAGCAGTGGAGTGTCAAGACAGGATGATAGATACTTAATGGATGCTTCCTTGAGCCTGTCTCATCACACTGATGAGATTGTGCCATGTATGTTGAGTGGCCCGACAATGAACAGGGCATTTAATAAAGAGTTTTGTTTATGTTGAAATGTGTGGATCAATGATTACATTGTTCTCGATAATAAAGGACCATAGGTGTGGCACCTGGGAGGGTGGACCATACAGTCCCACTATGCTTGCACTGAAGGTTTATCTATCCCACAGCTATTACCCATCCCAAAGGTATCCCTGCCCATTTCACAGCTATCTCAACCCATCCCACTGCTATCTTAACCCATCCCACAAGCATGCAAAGGCTTAAACCATTTTTAAAAGTTTCCAGCAAGACTTTATTAAAAAAAAGAAATGAAGCAAGTGTGTGAATCAAAAATAGACTTTATTAACAACAAGCTATAAGACAAAAATGAGTCTCTGGCACTCCTCTTGGTCACTCAGTCTCAGGGGTGAAGGGTGCAGGTGCTGTGGAGGTGGCTGGTGCTGGAGTGCTTGTCATCAGCTCCTCCAGAAGCAGAAGCAGCAGAAGCCCCATCCCCAAAAGAGCGAGCCCATGCTGCAGAAGCCCCAGCAGAACCAGAGTGAGGGCCAGGGGGCGGGATGGTAGCCCTGTCCCTCTTGCAAGGGTTGGCAGCAGATGGCTGA
>BLBF01000005.1:38842894-38902251 GCA_015471245.1 Laticauda colubrina | reverse complement strand
TCAGCCATCTGCTGCCAACCCTTGCAAGAGGGACAGGGCTACCATCCTGTCCCCTGGCCCTCACTCTGGTTCTGCTGGGGCTTCTGCAGCATGGGCTCACTCTTTTGGGGATGGGGCTTCTGCTGCTTCTGCTTCTGGAGGAGCTGATGACAAGCACTCCAGCACCAGCCACCTCCACAGCACCTGCACCCTTCACCCCTGAGACTGAGTGACCAAGAGGAGTGCCAGAGACTCATTTTTGTCTTATAGCTTGTTGTTAATAAAGTCTATTTTTGATTCACACACGTGCTTCATTTCTTTTTTTTAATAAAGTCTTGCTGGAAACTTTTAGAAATGGTTTAATCCTATGCATGTTTGTGGGATGGGTAAGGGTGGCTTTGGGATAGGTTAGGATACCTGTGGGATGGGTAATAGCTGTGGGATGGGTTAGGATAGCAGTGGGATAGATAAACCTCCAGTGCAAGCATAATGGGACTGGATGGTCCACCCTCCCAGGTGCCACACCTACGGCCGTTTATTATCAATAATAATGTAATAATTATCCACACATGTCAACATAAACACAACTCTTTATTAAACGCCCTGTCCATTGTAGGCCAAGCAAACATACATGGCCCAATCTCATCCGTGTGATGAGACAGGCTGAAGTAAGCATCCATTAAGCATCTACCTTCCTGTCTTGCCACTCCACTGCTCCAGCTGGGGAGTTGCACCATTGTCTCAGGAGGTTGCGCTGCTTTTTTGCTTCATGTGAGGCTCTGTTGGGGCCTTGCACATTCTCAGTGTCGATCAGGTTTCGCCCTTGCCTCCATTCCCCAGGCTCCATGTCCCCATTGCCTTGTTGGAAGTCCACGAGCCTGTTCTGCAAGACTGGGTAGTGGGTGCGCATGAGATTGTGCAGGATGCAGCAAGCTTCCATGATCCTCCTCACGGTCTCTGGGCAATGCTGCATGGTGGTGAGAAGTACCTGGAACCTGTTGGCCAGGATGCCAAAGGCGTTCTCCACCACCCGCCTTGCCCTGTACAGCCTGTAGTTGAAGATCCTCTCTTCACGGGTGAGGAGTCTGGAAGTGTAGGGCTTCATGAGTAGGTTGTGAGGGAGAAGGCGTCATCCCCCACGATGAAGTAGGTTACATCTTGTGTGTCATTGGGCAGGGGTTCTGGATCTGGGAAGCCCATAATGAGGTTGCCTTCCAGCTCCTCCTTGAGGTGACTGGCGTTGTATACCTGGGCATCTGAAGATGAGCCGTTGCCTGAAGCATCGATGTACATGAACTTGTAGTCAGCATCGACCATGGCGAAGAGGATGATGCTGAAGAAGCCCTTGGAGTTGAAATAAGTGGATCCTGAGTTGGGTGGAGCTTTGCAGGCCACGTGCTTGCCATCGATGGCTCCAACAGTGTGTGGTAAGTTCCACTTCTGATACCAGTGCTCTGCAAGTTTCTTCCATCCTTCTTCAGTGGAGGGGTACTGGAGGAGTTCCTCCTTGTATTCTTTGATGATGGCCTGCACCACTTCTCTGACCACAATGCTGATGGTGTTGGATGGCACCCTCCAGCCGTACTGCATGCTCCTGTAGGAGGTCCCTGAGGCCAGGTGGCGCAGAGTGAGTGCCACCTTGAGCCCAGGTTCCAGGCTGGGCCGGAAGCTGGTGTTTGCCTTGGTCAACCTGGGTTTCAGCCACTGCACAACTTCATCAAACATGGCTGGAGGCATCCTCATGAAGTTCTGGAATGCCCGAGTGTCTTCGTTCCTGAGCTCCACCATCAGCTTGTTGTAGAGTCCATCCTCTGCTCTTCTGGCGAACCATCTTCGGATCCATACTCTTTTTGGGTGGCTCCTTTTCTTCTCGCAGTAGAGTTCACAGAGCCTGCAGATGGTTTCGCACTGTTGCAGAACGATGGTGGCTGCCGAAAGGACTTTGTTACAATCCCCGGTGGACATGACTGGATTCTGTGGAAGACGAAGAGCCAGATGAAGGCTGCAGAGGTCTGCACTGCTGGGTTGCTGTTCTGAAAATGTGATGCAGGTGAGTTGCTCCCCCTTTTTATAGGCAGTATAGGTTTTCCGCTAGGCATCCTCTAGGCATCCTCTAGGCATCCTCTAGACATCCTTAATATCCGAGATGGGTCCCCTCTGCGAACGTTTTTTCCATTTTAAACACTTTGTTTCCATTCTGCATCCTCTAGGCATCCATTCTGCATCCGTTCTGCATCCGTTCCGCTTCCTCCCTGCGTCCGGGCGGATGGAGTTCCGCGGATGCGTAGCGGACGCCTAGCGGATATACCGGATGTGTAACAGATGCGTAGCGGATGCGTAGCGGATGCAGAACGGACGAACTGGATACATTTTCCGCGCAAAAGTTTTGGGCAGCCCAAAACTTTTGTAGCGGATGAAACGTCAATAAACGGATGCTGGACAGATAGAGAGAAAGCCAAATGGAGGCAGTGAGTACATCGCGTTTTCGAACAGATGGCAAGGTTTTTTGTCCATTTTACATCCTCTTTGCATCCGTTGGTTCAGTGTGACATGGGCTTTAAGTTAAGTTCAATAATCATGAAATAATACCTCAATTTTAAGTGATTAGAGTTCACATACACAGCCTCCAGTTATTAAATGACATTTATGTCCTTTAGAATTGTAAAGAAAACAAATGGCTGACTGAAATATTTTTGTCTTTGTTTAAGCTTCTGCATGTTTGCAGTTCATACTCCATGCTGCAGTCGGCAGGAGAAAGGAAGGAAGGAAAAACAGATAACATAGGTTCAAGAGATCCTGCTAGTTGAGTGATAGCTCAAGAATATCATGTGTCACTATCAGACCTGCCAACCCCTGATAAAGGAAAATCTGGAGACCCATGAAAAAAAATCTGGAGATTCTATAAAAAATAGTAAGATTGATGTTCACATGAATAACTAACCAATCAGAGCGTGTTATATCTGGTGGTAGAAAAAGCAAAATGGAGGCGCTCAGAGTAAAAAGAAATGTGCTGTATGTATATATGACTGTATGGTAATATCGATATTGCGTGATCTGAGAAGTGGCATCATGTCGTTTGTGTGAGAATCAGATTTATGTGCGTATAAGCCGACCCCCAAATTTGAAAAAAAAAAAAAAAGCATTTTAAATTTGGCATGAGATTGAGGAGCCTTGTTGTGAGACCGTGAGACATAACAAAAAATCGTGAGACTCACAGCAGAACCGTGAGAGTTGGCAGGGCTGCACTATCCAAACACATATTTTATTCTGTTGAATTTAAAAAGAATGGGTCAGGCATAAAAACTAAGCAAGATATGAGTAAATTCAGTTGTTAGATGGGATATCCCAGAATTATAGGCTAGACTGAAAAATAGGGAAAAAAAACTTCTGCAAAGAAGGCAATGGAACATCATTGCTATGGTGTGTGCAAACTACATGATTTACCAAGAATCAAACTTACGTTTTAATATCCTTCCAGTAGTAAGCACCCTTTTTTTACTTTTGAGATGATATTCTTTTGAATGTTTCATATCCATCAGCAAGACTATTGTATTATATTGCTTATACTGTGATAACAGTCCAGCTTGATCATGTATACATCGGTCTGCCCTTAGTTATTTTTAAAGTAAGATGAAAAAAGCTACACTAGTGAAGGCATCAGCTAAAATAGGCTAGTTCAGATGAAATATTCAAATTCAAACAATGTTTTGAGCATTTGACCATAAAACCATTATTTGTGAATACTTACTTAATTTGAAAAATTATAATCAAAATATATTTTATCAATTACAGACTATGACATGTCATTATGGTGGGATGATTGAAATTTTATATTTGTTTACTCGTTAAGCTAAAGCAATGCTGTTCCAGTCTTAGCAATGTTTGGCTCACTATAGAGAGAAAAAATCAATTTGTTAAAAGTCATACTCGTAGGACAGCTCTTCAAATTGGTTAATGGTTGGCAATAAAGAAGTGTCCTTTATAACCTGAAAAACAAAACTGTTCCCAAGGAAGGTGTAAACAAAAGCCCCATGATCTGTCATTCAATATTACCATTCAATATTGGCTGCAATCCCATAATTATGCATTTTACTTTTGAGAAAAGATGCATTGAGTTGCTCTGCTATGCTGGAAATGCTATTCCATACTCTGCATGAAATACAAAAGACAACGAATATACAATTCAGGAATGCTGCTTCCTTAGTAAGACCACACTTAGAATATTGCAAACACTTTTATTTGCCACTGTATAAAAAATGTTGAGACTCTGGAAAGAGTGCACAGAAGAACAACAAAGATGACTATGGGATTGGAGTTAAAACATACAAAGAATGTTTGCAGGAATTAGGCTGTCTAGTTTAATAAAAAGGATTGGGAGTGATATGATAGCAGTGTTCCATTATCTGTGGGGATGACACAAAGAAGAGGAGGTCAACCTATTCTCCTCCATGCTGCAGCAAGAGCCCAGGATGGGTAGACTCTTATGAACGTCATTAAGCTGTGTCTGTTTTTGTATATAAAAGCCAGCCCCCGGGAGTATCCCCAGCTTTGACTCAGCTTCTTTAAGTCACAAGCTGGGTCTCTGAAAGCGTTAGTGATTAGTTTCAGCGATTTTCAAACAAAGCTATCATTGTTTCAATCAGATCCTGGGGATCCGGGTAGCTGCATCTTCAGGAGAGCAGGGCTCCATTCTCCTGAAGCAGGGCTCCGTTCTCCGTTGATCCCAACATTGCCCATGTGCTGTGAAGGCAATCTGGGAAGTGTCTGAGCTACCTTTCCCATAGCCTGTGGTTTGAGCGATCGTAAATCCGATCGGCAAACCAATAACAGAGCCAGCTAGGTGATCGTTCAGGCAGCAGCTGTTACCTTCTCCAACTGATATTATTGTTTGGGACTCGCAATAGCCTAAGGATCGACATTGCCTTTTGGAGCCCTTAACACATGCAGTGGCCATTTTGGAGTGCAGATTCTTCAGACCATGAGGTGAATGGCCATTTTAAGTGGCCCTGTGGCCATTTTCAGGCCAAAAAAGACTCAATTGGATACTCTGTCAGCCTTAAGCTCAATTTGAGAGCCATTCTCACTATGCTTGAGCCTTGTATATATTAATATGGATCTGGACAAGGCTCAAGCAGAGCTTTCCCCCCCAGTGGAACAGATCCTCCAACCCACTAAAAGGAAAAGACACAGACAGTATACTACTTAGAGGGAAGTGACTGCAAAACTCAGAGCTAAAGCTCTAGCCCCAAAGAAGTCAACTCAGGTTGAGTTGAGGACAGAGAAACACAGACATGTGGCTCTAGAGAAGCAGTTTAACAAAACAATTCAACAAATGAGAGGGCAACTGCAACAAGCTTCCCAGTCAGGTAAACATCGGGGTTCCCAGGGAAGCCCCCCCAGGGGGAGGGGAAGTTATTGATGGAGTCTTTGGAAAACCTCCCCCCCGGTCTCCTGAGGAATTTGAGGAACAACTAGATCCTCAGGATTTGAGCAGATCTGGGGCCTGTTTCCAGCAAGCCTCTGGGCCCTATGCCCCCTCTCTTCCCTTTAGAGTTCAGGCCTCCTCCCAAAGCAGGCCGTAAGCTACCTTTACACCCACGGCAGCTTGCCTTCGGCCCTCCAACCCTACCTGTGCTAACAGGCCCAGGGAGTTCCAAGATGTCATTTCCTTGGTCATTAGACAGGGATGGGCTGAAGGATTTTAACAGATTCTTCAGCCTCTGGAAAGGGTTCAGGCCCTTCTCCCTCCTCAATCCATAGGCTCCTTACCTCCTCAGTGAGATTTCCACAGACCTCAGGACCCATTCTTCACAGGCTGAATGGGAGGATTATGAAGGGGAAGAGGGTGCCTCCCCATCTGAACACAGTTGCTCCTCGTTCAGAGCATGAAGAGGGCAAAATCTGTGATTGCAGTCTTTCAGAGGAAGAAGACTCTCGTCCAGATCAGCCTTCCACTGCATTTGTCTTTAAACCAGCCCTCTTTAAACCCTTACTTAGTAAGGCCCTGGTCACTGCCAAGCTGTCACCCGAGGAAGTGGCTTCTGAACCACAAGGGGAACCCTCCGGGAAAGAAAACTCCCTCTTCTCCAAGCCTGTAGTACACACAGAGGTTTTACCTTCCCTCCTTTTGTTTCTCGATATGGTCAAGGAGCAGTGCTCCTCCCATTCAGCTGGTCTTCACCCATCATCTCTGGACAAGAGTTTCTACAATGTCAGCACATCCCTAGCCAATGCCTTTGAAGTGCCCTCTGTAGACACTCTGGTTATGGCCTCATTCTCTTCATCTGGCACTCCCACAAAGCCAGAAGATGGGTTAAAGCAGAAGATAAGCGTTCCGAACAGACCCTCAAACACAACCATCAAGCAGCTGTGTGGGCTGTCCGAGCTTCGACCGCTGCATCGTTTTTCACGAGGGCATATCTACAATGGCTGCACCAACTGCAGGATCGATTGCCAGCCTCTGACCTCAGGTCTCATCAGGACCTTAACAAAATTATTGCAGCTGCAGAATTCACTGTGGATTCCAATTCTGCCAAATTTGCATCAAGGGCCATGGCATCTTCAGTGGTGGGGAGAAGGCTTTTGTGATGCCGAAAATGGAAGGTGGCTTCTGCCCCCTACGCAGAAGGCAAGCTTTTCAGCGAGGCTCTAGAGCTGTATCTCATTGAGGCCAGAGATAAACGGAAAATTCTTTCCTCCTCGGGGAAAAAAGTGACTATCTCCCAGCTCCTTATTGCCCACCTGCTTTCCAGGAAGAGACCACCTCCCACTTTACTCGGCCACAGAGGGCGTATTTTCAATGCCAAGAACAATGCCCAGAAGCACCTGGCAAACAACAACCTTCTGCTGGTAAACAGCCCTTTCAGGGGGAGGGGGTTGTTCCTTCCATCACTCTAAGTAATATCTTGTTCTCCCCATCCATCGTAGGTCGTTTAGCCTTCTTCACCTCCAAGTGGGAGGTGTCAATGATGGATGCCTGGATGCTCAACACTGTTAGGTCAGGGCTACAATTGGAATTTCTATCATCACTCCCAGAAAATTTTTTGATTTGCCTGTTTCACGGGATGCTTCAAAGAGAGCCCTTATGAATTTGGCCATTCAACACCTAGTCGACATAACAGCTATTCAACCAGTCCCCACCTTACAACGGGGACATGGATTTTACTCTCGTCTTTTCATTGTTCCCAAATCTTCAGGGGTTGTTTTAAAACGCAGACACTGCATTCTATTCTAGAGAGCGTTTGGGAGGGTGACCTCCTCTCTTCCATTGATCTCATGGAGGCTTACCTCCACATCCCCATCTGGCCTCATCATCGCCAGTTTCTCCATTTTATCAGAATGCCCACTACCAGTATTGAGCCCTTCCCTTCGGCCTCTCCTTGGCTCCAAGAGTCACAAAGATTCTAGCAGCATTGGTGGCTTTGCTATGTTCTGTTCCAGTGAGGATCCAATGCTTGGACGACATATTAATACCATCCTCCTCCATCCACTCTGCCCATTGAGACCTACAGGTTACCCTGTCCTGCCTCCAAAGCCACGACTTTTCCATCAACACCAAGAGCCATCTCTCACCCATGACCAAATTGCTTCACTTGGGAGCAGTTATCAATACAACTTTGTGCCAGGTTTTCCTGTCTCCAGATCATGGAAAAAGCCTTGCAGAGATCATCAACCAGATTTAACAGCAGCAAACTGTTCCCCTGTTGCTGCTGTCCATACTATTGGGAAAGATGGTCTCCTGTATTGGCATCATCCTGTGGGCACAGCTTCACTCCCAATCACTCCAATGGTTCCTGCTCCCCTTTCAATGAGCAGGAATCAGCCACTTGTCAATCAGGGTCCTGCTTTCTTCACAGGCCTGGTGGTCCCTCAGTTGGTGGGTCTCTCCATCCCTCTGGAAGGGGCTCCAGTTCAAGGAACCAAACAGGCTAGTAATCACAGATGCCAGCCTTCTGGGGGTTGGGGCTCCCATATGGAAGGTCAGATAGCTCAAGGGGTTTGGTCCAAGTTAGACAGAACCCATCCCATAAATTGATTAGAGCTCAGAGCTATATCCCTGGCTCTCAGGCATTTCAGAGCCTCGGTGACTGTCTCCCATGTTCTTGTGTTGATTGACAATATGTCCGCAAAGGCACACATCAACAAGCAGGGGGAGAGGAGATCCAAGGCACTTATGAGGAGGCAGAATGTGTGGGGCTATGGGCAGAGAAATACTTGTCAATCTCAGCAGATCACATCTCCGGAGTCGACAACTCCCAAGCCAACTGGCTAAGCAGAAGTTCAGTCGACCAGGAAGAATGGTCCATTCACCCGTCCCTATTCCCTCAGATTTGGAACTCTGGAGGTGGATCTCTTCTCCACCCCTCAAAATGCCCAAGTCAACAGATTTTTCACCAGGTTTTCTTGCTAGGGAGCATCTGCTTTTTGGTGCAGATGGCCCACAGGTCTCCTCTATGCCTTTCCCCCTCTTCCCATAATTCCGGCTGTCATATGGAAATTGTTGGAGGAACGAGCTGAGCTAATTTTCCTGACACCCTATTGGCCACGGAGACCCGTGGTTTGCAGTCCTGGTCAATCTGTCTGTGGCCACACCTTGGAGGATCCCAGCCCATCTGATCTCCCTGCATTAGGGGGCCCTGAACCATCCAGATCCCCAGTGGCTCAAGCTGACCATGTGGTGCTTGAGCGGCAACAGCTAGGGGAGGCTAATCTCCCAGAGAGGGTTATTCTCACTATCTAGGCGTCTTGTAAACCATTGACGAGGTGCATCTATGATGCCACCTGGAGGGTTTTCTGCCATCAAGGAGGGTCTCGTTCCTTCCTTAGCCCAGTTGGCAGAGGTTCTTAGATTCCTTCAGGATGGCTTGGAGAAAGGTTTGGCCTCCAACACCTTACATCACCAGGTGCTCTCTCAGTTCTTTCATGGGGATCGTTTGTATCCTTGTTCTATCACCCTTCAGTCAGGAGTGTTTTTTCCCAGGACATTATGTTGCCTGATTTCTGTCCCCTTGTGCACCATGATTTAGAGTGCATGGCCTTCAGCAGATGGGTACTTCAGTGAGTGGTTCCACAGTCGGAGTTATTGGCCGGACGAGGACCCATTGACATGCAAGCTTTGGTATGTCCCATCCTGGGCTCTTGCTGCAGCATGGAAGAGAATGGGCATTGGTAAATTTACCTGTGAACACCCTTTCTAGCTATGCTGCGAGAGAGCCCAGTGCCTCCCTTGGTTCGTCTGGAGATGGTAAGACATGTTAATGTAATAGATTGTTTTATTTCAGAGACACTTCTTCAGTCTGTCAAGTATCTTCGCCAAAGCTGGGGATATTCCCGCAGAGTGGCTTCTATATACAAGAACAGGCTCAGTTTAATGACATCATAAGAAGGAGACAACCCATCCTGGGCTCTCTTGCAGCATAGATAGAAAGTGCGTTCACAGGTAAATTTACCAACACCCATTCTCCAAAGCATCAGATGGCAAGACAAGCAATGGATAGAAACTAATAAAGGAGAGAAGCAACCTAGAACTAAGGAGAAATTTCCCAATGGTGAGAACAATTAATCAGTGGAACAACTTGCCTCCAGAAGTTGTGGGTACTCCAACACTAGAGGTTTTTAAAGAAGAGATTGAACAACCATTCATCTGAAATGTTATAGAGTTTCTTGCTTGAGCAGCAAGTTGGACTAGAAGTTCCCTTCCAACTCTCTTACTCTGTTATTCAATTGGAAATGCCATCTGTCAACAAATGTTTAAAGCATAATACTTAACTATTAATTAAAGTAATATGTACAATAGTTAATATTAAGCAAATGTCAAATTTGATTTCCTGTTTTATTAGATTTCTGTCAAACAAATTTGATACATTGGTTGTATTTTTTTTATGGAAGAGGTATACTTCTCAAATTCACTTATGATTGGAACAGCCTCTAAACCCGTGATGGCGAATCTATGCCATGTGTGCTAGAAGTGGCACACAGAGCCATTTCTGCTGGGACATGAGCCATCACCCCAGATCAGATTCATGTGCATGTTCATGTGCAGATGTGCACATGCCTCCTGCCAGCCAGCTGATTGTCGGGTATCTACCACATATGCACAGGGGGTGGGGCATGTGGGGGAGATGTGTGCACATGCTCAGAGGCGTGGGACACACATGGTTGCACAGGCATGCGCTGGGGAGTGTGGGGAGGTCGTGCATTCATGCAGAGGGGGAGAGGGTACATGCACATTGCATTATGGGTGCAGGCATGTGTGCGCTTTCAGCATGCGACAACAAGGTTAGCCATCACTGCTCTAAACCTTGTGAGTAAATAGCATATCCCACCTTTCCTTCAGGAATTTAGAGTGACTTAAAAGAGATTTTTTTAAAAATTAACACCTCAACAAAACCCATCTGAAATAGAATGACTAAAAATACGTATGCTTTGCAGGACACCATAATATTGCCCTATGAAGCACGTTGAATTTATTGAAGTACTCGGGATACTGTTTGTTTGCAAACGTAAAAGATCTAATTTTAGCTTTTGAAGGCAAGAGCTGACAGTCTGATATAGCTAGTGTTGTTCAATCTATTCACTTCATGAAAAACTTAATTCACAGAGAAATAGATTATTTTTGGTCAAGTTTATCCTTAACTATTTTTTTGCTATTCCAAAGAATATAGTGTTTCTTTCCAGTTCAATCAAAAAGATACTTAAATGAAGGGGAAAGATGATTCATTTACTACTGCTGTATATTTGCTTTAATACATTTTAGTACTCTGGATTTTCTGTTGTTTCCTATTCTTTCAGCATCACATAATATTAAAGGCCAGTAGTTTCCCCTAGAATCAGGCCTCTTTGGGGAAACAGTCATGCATTAGAAGATGCCCACATATCTCTAATTCTGCAAAAGTGTTCCTATGCAGCTACAATCTGTTATTCAAAGCAGAACTGCAATATATAGCAAACACAATTTGGAAATGGATGTTTTCTGGTGAATATGAATGGAGATATGAATGCACATCATTTGCACTGGGAAACTGACCGGCAGGTCATTTGTCTACTCTATGGCATTCATTCTTATTGTAATTCATTTTACAAAATCATTCTATATTGTATTGTATAGATTTGTCTACTCTATGGCATTCATTCTTATTGTAATTCATTTTACAAAATCATTCTATATTGTATTGTATAGATTTGTTTGGGTGTTATTGTATTTTGATTTTAGTTAATGTACAAATATTGGGATGTACATTGCTGAGAATACAAGAAGAGTACTACACTCCTCTGTTCGCAACTGAATACTCTACACTACCAGATTTGAGATTCTAGGCTTGGACAACTTTGAACTATGCCGGCTAAGATTGGATTTAAGTATAGTACATAAAATTATGTGTTACATCTTACCAGTAAATGAATATTTCAGCTTTAACCACAGCACAAGAGCACACAACAGATATAAACTTAATGTAAACCACTCCAAACTTGATTGCAGGAAGTAAGATTTCAGCAACAAAGTGGTCAGTGTCTAGACTCTGTTGTAACATGCTTAAACCCTCACTCCCATACTCTCAAACTAACCTCTATTGATCTCACCCCATTCCTAAGAGGTCTGTAAAGATTAGCTGTATTCATTTATATGCAACACCAGTGAAAATTCCAGAATCAAGAACTCAACACACAAAGTCAACTTCAGGGTTTATTTTGTGCTTATATAATTTCAAATAAATTTTTATTAGTGTTTCCATTTATATTCACATTTCATAGTTCATTATTTCTGCATTTGGCTTAGTTACATTTACACCCCACTTTTATGGGGTGTATCTCAGTGTGTTTTAACTCCTTTGTACCTTTCTTCCTATAGGTATATTGTAGACTCACATTTGTCACAGTTAGCAATATAATCAATAAAATGTAAATATCACACTGTCCAATAAAACTACCTCAGACAATAATCAGAGAAGACTTTTTTCTGTTTATGCAAAGAAGCAAGCAAAGTAGAGTAATATATAAATAGGTACAATGAGAGCAGTCACAACCTTTTGATATAACCAGAGGGTAGTTTTCTGTATATTAAATATGGAAATCACACTTTACCTAATTACTTTCTCTCCCAAATTAGCAGACATTTTACTTGAAGCTTCAATTTGATCAAGTCCTTGTGTTCAGAAATCCACCTAATTAATCCGGTATTTAAGTATTCCATTTTCCCTTTCTAGTCAGGATGAGACTGTAGTTCTGGGTTTTCTTCACATCAGAGAATCCTGGTACCTACAATATACTGTGGCCTGTGTGATATTTTCTACAGATTATCAGGCAGAAAGGACCAGATAGAAATTAGGCATTGAACTTGATAACACTCAGTCTCAATTACTATGAACTAATGTTCTTTTAAACATTATTTCTCTTTCCTACTATTTAATTTTAATGATACGGCATGTTAATGAACATATTTTTTTCCATCACAGACAGTATTACTCTTTTAAAGCAATGACTATAAAATTGAGAATTGTCTTATTTGAATGTGGCTCATTGAATCCCATGGAAAGTAATAGATAATGTCACATAGTCATTTGAGAAAATAACTCAGCTCAAGATTATTTCACAGACCACTTGAAAAATGCTGGAAGACTTGGTGGATCATTAGTAATATTGCTGTTGTTCTACAAATCAAATTCTGGCTAGTGTATATTTTAATAACCATACTTTCGCTTTTCTACTCTATGTGAGTCTGTTATTTAGGAGGATGGGGATGTCATATCTTTAGCAGAGCTAAATATTTTTCTGCGGGCCTTTAAATGAGCTATAACAGTAATCATCCAGAAGTTCAGATGCACTTTGGGGAGCTTATATTAACATGCAAGACTGGTTTTTAGTTCTAAGAAGTCCCGCCTGAGGTTAGTAATAGCTGTTTGAATTATTTTTAAGAAAATCTGCTCAGGAATGCATGAATAACTGATACTTTGCCATGGTATTTGATTTTTTTCCATGCGATGGTGGTGCAGTCAGTTTAATCTCAGTTTGTTTTGGATTTGTACACCTGTACAAAACAGCTTTGATTCTTCCCAGTGAAGCACTTTTCCCATCAAAGTGAAGAAGCAATGCAAACTATATATTGTATTTGTTTATTACACACACACACACACATCCTAATACAAAAAATATTTCTAGCAATTGCAAGAGAATATCATAGATATAGAGCAGAACAAGTGGGATCTGGAGGCGGGGGCATGTTGCTTTACAATTTCAAGGGGATGTTTTGCTTGAACCTTTGTAGAAGTGAAGATCTCTTGAAGAACAGCAAAGCTCGATTATTTATTATCTATGTTGGATGTCCTAGCTATTTGAAAAATCACTTTATACAGTATACAATTATAAGATCTTTTCACTAGGCCCCAATATAATGTTCTGCCATCTGCAGGCAAGGTACAGTAGACATACCGGAACAGAACATCTGCTCTTATAAAGAATTAGAGTGCAGTAATTCATTTGCATATTTTTCTTTTGTAACTTTTGCAAGAATAAATGTACTAGCTTCATAGCTCTGATTACAGCAAAACAACCTGGCAGTTTTTTGAAGTAATATTGAAAACATCTGTTGGACAATGAAAAGGATACTCAGAAGCAGTAGCTAAATTTCTGATATGAAAATGTAGCCAGAAACTACATAGAAGGCTAAATTTGGTTCTAAACTGATTACTATTTATTTGTATATATTTATTTGTATATATACTATTTATTTGTATATATGTTTTACTTTTATTTCTGTTTCCATTTTTGATCTCCTGTATTTCTTCATTATGAAAATGCTTATAATTTGTAATAAACTAATTATGTGGGAAAAATTTCCTGTCTCCCATTCTCCATTCTTTCCCCATTTTCCAAAGAAGGAAATTCACCTCTAGATATACTTCAGTGCATAGTGAGATAATTGTACTTTGACCTTTCTTTCTTTTACACACACACACACACACACACAAACACAGAGGGGGGGGGCATATAAATGGATTAAATAAATAATAAACTCCCTAAGCACTTTAGCAGCAGGCAAGCTCTGTTAACAGGATAGAATGTGCGTTTATTGGTGTTGAAAGGATGCGCTTGGAACTATGTTGCTATCTAGAGTGTTATGTAAAGCTTTTATAACCTCTTTTGTGATACTGGCACAAAATGCACTTCAAATATGAGAAACAAAGTTAGCTGCAACTCCTGAAGGGTAACATATTCCCCCAGCTACAGAAAATGTTCTTAGCTATAAGTTAAACTTCCCTATCATTGAACAATACCTCTTAGTGATCTGGCAGTTCTGAATATGAATCATATTAAGATCTTTGAAGTTATATCAATATCCTCCATTGATAGGGCTCACTTGGAGATCAGCTGCTTCTCCTTTGGTGCGTGGTGTGACACGACAAGATAGTAATTAATCCTGCTCTTCATGTACTAATTGATGCCGTGTTCATGGCCAATTAGTTGTTTTTAGTACTAAGTTTAAACTTCATTACAGCACATAATATAGGACATTGATTTAAAGCCACAGTATTGGCCCAAGGCAACATGACTTCAAAAGAAAATTTGCCCACAATAGCCCCGCTATTAGATATTTTTGTCCAGTTTTGGCTGTGACGACTCATATTCCAAAATCCCAAATCGATAATAATTTATTGAGAGGCTACATTATAATAGAAAGTGTTTATTATTCTAGTACATTGTCGTTTAAAAATTAAAACAGTTTGCTTATTGGTGCATAAATAGTCCAAGTATCTCTTGGAATTACCTTCATTTCTCATACAATCCTGTGTTTGAAGATAGAGAAGTCAGTCCCCTTCAACGAAAACCAGTATTTAACAATGTACTTTTTTTTCTTTTAAATTTAAATCATCAGTGTTTATGTCTTCAGTGATTGCTGCTTTTTTAAGTATTCAATTCTACTGGATGTATCTAAAGAAACATGAAGGTGAATTTTCTCTGTTAACGGAACCAAATCAGCAAGCCTCACAGTTTTTTCAGGACGTACTGGTAATCCTAAGTGTCAGAGAAATAACTTAATTATCCCAAGCTTAAGCAAGCCCTTTATTCAAAACCAAGGTTTCTGTGTCATTTTGAAGCCATGTTTATCCTTGTAGGGGTTTTTGTAAACCAAGGGATTGCCTTATCAGACTCTTGCTTGACATTTTGAAAGAGCAGCTGATGTCCCAATCTGTAACTTATAACCCACTACAGAAAGATGGAATCTCCCTTTGTGTATCAGACTGTCAACTGAACCTGTGGGTAGAGGTTTCAAACTTCTTTTCAAGAAATTCTGATTTCTTCTGAGAACAAAGTCCTCTTTCCCACCTTGGGTGGTAGCTTGATCGTTCTTACTGACACTACCTACCTTCCAGGAAATGCATCTGGTGCAGAGAAAGAAATACAGTGAGGCCATCATGATTTATGTTACTTTTCTGGCTCTTAAAAGTTAACTATCACAGAGAGCAGGAATGAAATAATTTCACAACTTAATCATGAAGGTTAGAGATGTATGGCTAAAGAGTTCAACCCTCATGGGTAATAGGTCAATTTCACAAGAAAAACAAAATTAAACTTTAGGGATTTGGGTTTTTTTGAAGATACACTTTAAAGTAGATGTGTTTCAGCCAGACCACAAGATGCTATCAGTGAGTGTTTTTTCCCACTGAGAAGGGAGACTGCATTTTGATATGACATAGATTCCCCAAAAAGCATAAATAAAAGTAATTTCTTCCTACCCAATCTGAACAATGGAAGTCAAGGCTGAAGTACAGGATATACTTAATACATAATCTGTACAGAAAAAAAAAAAAGAATCTTATATGACATCAGATCAAGACTCTAGTGGATAGTTCCTGGCTATCTTTGCAAAACAACAACAACTGTCAGTTTTCTGAAGCAAAAATTTGGTTCATTTATCTGGAATGCTGGGGGGGAATGGCATTTCACATTAATTGGGTTGCTGAGGACATAAGAATACACTACTATTGTCTAGACTCCCTCTCCCACCTTCTTCTCAATGCAGCTGTGCTTTGTTCTAAAAAGATCAGCCTATTTTTCTCTAGTAGAGAAAGGAACTGGGGATATCTATGTGACTAAGAATAAAGCCCTCTGATGGATGTTTATTGGAGATATCTGAGCCTGTGGAATGTAAAAAACAAAACAGCTTGATTTAGCACTTCAGCTTTCTCTTTTCCTCAGGCTCATAGCACATCTTTAACGTTATACAAATCAATATACATTTTGGTAATGTCAGTGTTTTACACATTATAGCTTACCAAAAAATGAAATAGTGGTAGAATGTGTGAAAGCTGCCTATCTGGTATATTTTTCTGAGCTGCATCCAGAAACCTGGAACTGTTGGGTTTTGCAGCACACAGAAAATAAATTTAACTTTAGGGTGAAATTTCAAAAGAAAAAATATATGGTGCCATTGCTAATTGAGAAATGTTGTTTCTCTTCAAGGACCATTTTTCCATGGCAGATTCAGTTAATAAAACATGTTTCAACCAACAACTGGTTCAGCCAGTCCTTTAATATGCTGACCCATTTGTTACCCAAGTATGATTTTTAAAAACATATCAGCAATAGAAATGGACAAAAATGCTCCTCTTGATAATGCCACCCAGACTCCATTATACTTCTCAGATCATATTACATGAATTCCCAAATGAACAGAATCTACAGTTGTTGTTCCCAAAGTGGATGGTACCGCCCCCTGAGGGGCATGGGATGCCTTAGGGGGGCACTAAGAGGCAAGGGGGATGGCAGGGGGGTGCGAAGAGGCAAGGGAGGGTGTTTGAAGTGCTGGCCCTGCAGGTTCACCCATTGACTAGTACCACTCGAGTCGGCACCTCCAATGTGAAAGCGGTGGCACATTATGTGCCGCCAGAGCCACGTTTGATGTGCTGTCCCTGCTGCCTCTTAGAGCCCCTATGCTGGCCCCCTTGGGGACACTAAGAGGTGGCAGGGGGGCATTCAAGGTGCTGGCCCTGCAGGTTCACCCACTGACTGTGATAAGGCTCCGGAGCCGGCGCCTCCATTGCGGAAGCGGTAGCATGTTATGTGCAGCCACATTCAACGTGCCACCCCCTGCCACCTCTTAGCATCCCCAAGGGGGCTGGCAGAGTGGTGCAAAGAGGTGGCAGGGGGGCATTTGAGGCACCAGCCGGCCCTGCAGGTTTATCCATTGGGGCACCAGCTCTGGAGTCAATGTTTCCTGACGTGCCTGTGGGAGCAGCACCTTGAACACAGTGGTGGTGGCATGGCTTTGCTCTACTTTTCCAACACTGCACCGCTGCCTGCCCTGGGCTTCCTCAACCCTTCCCTGTACTGGCTCTAGGAAACAGGGAATAGCACCTCCCTCTACGACATGAGTGCTATGGGAGGGGGTGCTTGGGAGGCTGATTCCTGGCAGGAGGGGCAGCCTGTGAACTTGCTGTCAGGCACAGCAACCACAAAGAGGAGCGGGCTTGGTTGAGTGGGATCCTTGATATTGGGCATGTGGTCAAAGCCTTCCTACCTATCTACCAATCCATCCATCCATCCAAAAGGTCTGTCTGTCTGTCCGTCCATCCATCCATCCATCCATCCATGCATCCATCTACCTACTTACCCATCCATCCATCCATCCATCCATTCATACATACATCAATCCATCTATCTATCTTCCTACCTACCTACCTACCAATATATCAACCTACCTATCTACCCACCTACCTGCCTACCTATCTACCTACCTATCTATCTACATATCCATCTGTGAGCAGAACCGAAGCCATGTTGGATGGCCCATTGAATTGAATAAGGAAGTGTGTCTCAAAACTCAGTAGTTCTGCTAAATAAGAAAGTGTTCCAGTTTGTGCACAAGAGAAAAAAAGCAAGATAAGGCTAGAACAATGGGGAACTGTAATAAATTGCTGCGATGTCAGAAACCGTATAACTACTTTTGCTAGATAAGGAGCTAGTATGAACCTTCGAAATACATGTATCAATTTGAAAACAGAAAGAATGTGAGCCAAGGCCTCGTAAGAGGGGATAAAAATGCTGCCTGAATTTTGCTCTGTTTTCCTTCAATGCCTGAAGGGACCCGTCTCTGCAGACACGTGAATAAAACCTTGTTTTCCTTGGATCAATGAATCTTTTGGGTGGTTTTTTATCTGCTTCCACCTCACACATCCATCCATCCATCCAAAAGTTATGTCTGTCTGTCTGTCTTCCTGCCTGCTTGCTTACCTACCCATCAATATATCTACCTACCTACCTATCAATATAGCTACCTACCTACCTATCTGTCTCTATCTCTATCTATCCATCCATCCATGTTCGAGGCGCCAGCTCCACAGGCACATCAGGAAAGTAGAGCAAAGCCAGTCTGGGAGGGAGGGAGGGAGGGAGAGAGAGAGAGAGGGAGGGAGAGACCTGAGGCATCAGATTGAAATGAGGCCTAGTTTAGACTGAGGCCCTTTTCCACACTGAAACATCTTTGCCAGCACACTGAAACATCTGTGGCTTCTATTAAAGGTTTTGTGGACGAAACATGGTCAAGACTATCAGGAAGCTCTCAAATTTTGTTGAGGCTTTAAACAGGATCCATTGGACCAGAATTCCACTCTAAAAATTACTTTTCCCCAATGAATTATAGTGCCAATTCTGAAGAAGGCAAAACCAAAATGTACTGGTAAATTACAAGGGGGAACACCCACCCCCACACACACACTCCCTTCTAACCCTACTGGAGCAGGTGATTGGACTAGAATAGATATCTCATTATCTTTCTCCTCCCTCCCTCCCCCCTTCTTTATTTCTTTTTCTTTTTGTCCCTTCCTTCCATCCCCTCTTTTTGTTTCCCTTTTCTCTTTCTTTTCTTTCTCTCTCTTTCTCTTCCTCTCTCTCTTTCTCTTTCCCTCTCTCAGGCTCACCCCATTGACTTGGTGCACTGCTCTGTTTGGACTTGCTTGTACAGGTCCCTCCGGTGCAGTGGGCTCAATGGAGTGGACCTGCAGGGCCGGCACCTAGAATGCGGCAATGCTGGCACGTTTGAAAAGTCGAGCAAAGCCAGAGGTCGGTAATTTTTGCTGCAAAGAATCACAAAAGCTTCTGGGCTGTTCCATTTGGTGATGTCCATATAGAGTATATATTGGAGATTTTGATCTGAAGATTGTTGACAATAATACGATTGTAATGGCAGAAAAGTATAAGTCATTCTCCTACTTCATTTTTACTCTCTGCGTCATACAAGGCAAATTACATTTTGATCTGTGCTATTTCCAATTTTAGCATTCCATTTCCCAACCACAAGCAGTCCATCTTGTTTGTTGATTAGAGACTGAACTTAACTGAAAAACTCATCAACTTCCATATCTTCATCACTTAATGGAAAATAAATTTGGATAACTGTCACATTAAAGAGTTGTTTTGTATTTAAATCTGTATTTAAGGTATTTGGATAGTACATTATCCAAATTTGAACTGAGCAAAAAAAAAAAAAACCTGATAAAATAGAGGCATAGTTAGATATCCGTTTTGTGATATTTTCTGGTGAATGCTCTTACTATAATTGGATTGAATTTTGATCAGTTTGTAGTTGAATAGTTTTAAGCTATGTTAGATTACTCCATCTTGAAAAAGGATTAATTATACCTTATCTTTATCGAGAAGACAAAAAAGTCTCATATGATGTACATAAAGCTACTCTATCCCTTATAAAGAACTAATTCAGTCTGCTAAGTTTCTAAAGGATAATGATACTTCTGCAGCAGACATTTTTGATACCCAGTTGGAAAAATCTAAGAAAATATTCGTGGATTCTACTAAGGAGCAGTTTGTAATCCAGATGATGGTGAAATTGCAATCTTTGTGCAATCTAATTGAGCCAAAATCATGGCAAAATCTGAGGAAAGATAGTTATTATTCATAAAGAAATGGGTAATATGTTGGATAAGAAAATAATTAGCAATTTTAAATCCCTTTGTGATAATTCAGACCTGAATTGCTAAATTTTCAGAAGAGCTGGAACATCTGAAGACATTCCAGCTCACACTCATGGGCCCAGAATAAAACCAACTAACTCTAAAATTCAAATGTCTACTAACATTAATTAAGCAAGAGAGAGCTCATAAGAATACAAGATGCAACATGCAGGCATTTGAAAATTATTGATTTACTTGCAGATATAAAATGTTAGATTCCTTGCCTGCTGTTTTGGAACTATTCCTATGGGGTTTCCTCTGCCCCACTTTGTCTTCAGATTTTACTTTGGAGGTCTAGATGTTTATTGCTTATGCAACATTCCAAAAAAGTGCAGCTCCTTATATTATTTACTCTGCAAGAACAGCACCTCATCTGCTGAAGGGAATTTGCCAGGCCAGGCTGAGGAGAAGTCAGTGGAACAGCAAGGCATAGTGTTCTCAGTCACTGAGTGAGTGGAGAGAGTTAATGGCAGCTCCTTAGGCAAAGGTAGAAGTTGATAAGAGCCATTGTTTGGAATGACAGCAGAACTAGAGGAAATGGAAAGACATGATCTTCCTTGAGGCACAGTGTATATTCTATAGCTGGTACTAAAAGCATTCCTGGAAAGCCAGCCTACCTGCAGGCCCTCTGTTTATTTTCAGATCAACCTGCAAAACATCACAGTCAGTCAGTTGCTTCCAACATGAACTGCAAAACATGCACCAGAGAATTGGAGAACTGTTTCACAAACTTCAGCATGCTGGCAATTGCCAGCCCTTTACAAGGAAAAAGACTGAGACCAAATCACTTAGAAACAGAATCGCTCTCCCAATTGCGATAAGCCAAGAACAACTTGTACTACGATGTCTTATTAACTAAGTGTTGCATATTTTCTTATTTTATTGCAGTTCTGTTTGTGTTTATTTATTTCAATTTGCCCAAATTCATCTGATTTCGATAGCAGAGAAATAGTATATTAAAACAAAAAAAAAGACTGTCCTTTCACTTGTTCCAGTTTACACTGCAGCTTTATAATTACATTTACTACCTAAAAAAGGCTTGTGAACTTCAAAACTCCTGAAAGTCAAAATATTTAATCTTAAGTCAGTCTGTGCAGTTATGACAGTGCTAAGGGAATTAATTAAACATGTCCCCTCTAAATCATAGACATAGTCAAGGTTGAATTAAAAGATAATTTCTAAAAGGGGAGTTCTTGTACTGCTATTAATATTGGTAAAGACCCTGTCACACTGCACCAACAGATGGAAAGAGGATGTAAAATGGAGAAAAACACTTGCCATCCATTGGTTAACGTGATGCTTCCGTTTTGTACTCACTGCGTCCGTTTTTCTTCCTCTCTACCCATCCAACATCCGTCGACTGACATTTCATCCTCTCAAAAAGTTTTGAGCTGCTCAAAACTTTCTGAGCAGAAAATGTATCCAACGCATCCATTCTGCATCCGCTAGGCATACGGGGAACATCCATTCTGCATCTGTTGTCATCCATTACGCATCCGCTACATCCGTTAGGCATCCTCTGCGCATCCGCACAACTCGAATCCGCTCCAGCGGTAAACAGACACAGGGAAGAAGCGGAACGGACGAGGAACGGACGCGCAGCGTTAGTAGCATGGACGGAGAAAGGACGAAAGCAGATGCAGCTCGTAAAGAAAGCATTTAAAAAAGAAAAAACGTTCGCAGAGGGGACCTATCTCGGATATTAAGGATGTCTAGAGGATGCCTAGAGGATGCAAAAGGACACATAGTGGAAAACCTATATTGCCAATAAAAAGGGGGAGCAACTCACATGGATCTCACTTTCAGTCCAGCAGCCCTGGTGTGCAGACCACTGCAGCCTTCATCTGGCTCTTGTTCTTCCACAGCATCCAATCATGTCCACCAAGGATGGTAACACAGTCCTTTTCGTAGCCACCATCATTCTGCAACAGTGCGAAGCCATCTACAGGCTCTTTCAACTCTACTACAGGATGAAACGGAGGCGGCCAAGAAGCGTCTGGGTCCGAAGATGGATCGGGAGAAGAGCAGAGTATGGACTGTACAACAAGCTGATGGTGGAGCTCAGGAACCTACAGGAGCATGCACCTACAGGAGCATGCAGTACGGCTGGAGGGTGCCACACAACACCATCAGCATTGAGGTCAGAGAAGTGGTGCAGGCCATTATCGAAGAATACCTGGAGGAGCTCCTCCAGAGCCCCTCCACTGAAGAAGGATGGAAGAAAGTTGCAGAGCAGTGGTATCAGAGATGGAACTTCCCACACACCGTTGGAGCCATAGATGGCAAGCACGTGGCTTGCAAAGTGCCAGCCAAGTCGGGGTCCACTTATTTCAACTACAAGGGCTTCTTAAGCATCGTCCTCTTCGCCATGGTCGATGCCGACTACAAGTTCATGTACATTGATTCTTCAGGCAACGGGTCAGCTTCAGATGCCCAGGTATACAATGCCATTGACCTCAAGGAGGGGCTGGAATGCAACCTCATCATGGGCTTCCCAGATCCAGACCCCCTGCCCAACAACACGCAAGATGTGCCCTACTTCATTGTGGGGGATGACACCTTCTCCCTCAGAACCTACCTCATGAAGCCCTACACTTCAAGACACCTCACCCGTGAAGAGAGGATCTTCAACTACAGGCTGTCCAGGGTGGTGGAGAACACCTTTGGCATCCTGGCCAACAGGTTCCAGGTACTTCTCACCACCATGCAGCATTGCCCAGAGACCATGAGGAGGATCGTGGAAGCTTGCTGCATCCTGCACAATCTCATGCGCACCCGCTACCCAGTCTTGCAGAACAGGCTCGTGGACCTCCAACAAGGCAATGGGGACATGGGGCCTGGGGAATGGAGGCAAGGGCAAAACCTGATAGACACTGAGGATGTGCAAGGCCCCAACAGAGCCTCACGTGAAGGGAAGAAGCAGCGCAACCTCCTGAAACACTGGTGCAACTCCCCAGCTGGAGCAGTGGAGTGTCAAGACAGGATGATAGATGATTAATGGGTGCTTCCTTCAGCCTGTCTCATCACACTGATGAGATTGGGCCATGTATGTTGGGTGTGCCTACAATGAACAGGGCGTTTAATAAAGAGTTGTGTTTGTGTTGACATGTGTGGATGAATGATTACATTATTATTGACAATAAAGGGCCATAGGTGTGGTACCTGGGAGGGTGGACCATACAGTCCCACTATGCTTGCACTGGAGGTTTATCTATTCCACAGCTACAACCCATCCCAAAGGTATCCCTCCCCATCTCACAGGTATCCCTGCCCATCCCACAGCTATCTTAACCCATCCCACAGATATCTCAACCCATCCCAAAGGTGTCCCTGCCCATCCCACAGCTATTACCCATCCCAAAGGTATCCCTGCCCATCCCACTGCTATCCTTACTCATCCCACAAGCATGCAAAGGCTTAAACCATTTCTAAAAATTTCCACCAAGACTTTATTGAAAAAAATAAATGAAGCAAGTGTGTGAAGCAAAGATAATCTTTATTAATAACAAGCTGTAAAAGAAAAATGACCCAAGTCAAGTGTCCAAATAAAGTCTATAGGTAGCCACCCAGTCTCTGTCATTATTATCGGTCACTTGGAGGTGTGCCCAGTCTCAGGGGTGAAGGGTCCAGGTGCTGTGGAGGTGGCTGCTGCTGGAGTGCTGGTCTGAAGCGCCACTGGGGTGCCTGGCCCCGAGAGGACAACAGGTGACAGTGTGTTGAGGAAACTCTCAGACAGCTGACTCAGTCCCGTGATGTTGATAGCTCCTTTCTCCATGCCATGGGGTGTCAGCCCCACTACCGATGACAGATGTACTGTGGCCGGGTCTTGGCTGTGAGGTAGAGGAAGGAGCAGTGTAGTGGGGCTGTCTTGTCTGCAGCTGTGTGAGGACTGGCGTGGGTGGCATCGGTGGCGTCGGTGGCATCAATGGCATGGGTGGCATCAGTGCCGTGGGTGGCATCGGTGGCATCAGTGGTACCAGTGGCAACGGTGGCGTCCGATGAGGCTGTGCCTGGGAAGGGCTGCTGCCTGTGCTGCTAGACCTCCTGGTAGCCGCAGCCTTGGTAGGTGAGGGCCTGTGGAAAGCCTTGGAATGGGGTGGAGGAGCAGACCTGGACTGGGTGGGAGCAGGTTCATCTTGAACTGGAAGGTTGTGAAGCAGATCGGTGATCTATTCCTTCATCACCTGGTACTG
The DNA here is from genome assembly GCA_015471245.1 of Laticauda colubrina. Classification (NCBI taxonomy): domain Eukaryota; kingdom Metazoa; phylum Chordata; class Lepidosauria; order Squamata; family Elapidae; genus Laticauda; species Laticauda colubrina. The sequence goes on along the minus strand of BLBF01000005.1, from coordinate 38,878,115 downwards.
GGGTTCTGCCATGTCGGTGAGGGTCTGGTTGACATAGGTGAGGAAGGGCTTGTGGTTGGAGTATGAGTCAGTGTGGACCAGCTGAGAGAGGATATCTATGCTGCTCCTGATGGTGTCTCTTATCTCCAGCAGGACAGTGTGGCTCTGCCCCTCCTGTCTGGCTCTCTGCCTTTCTGTGGAGGTGGAGCTGTTCCACAGATACCTGCCTGGATACAGGAGCTGACTTTCGGCTGGAAGAGGACTGGCTCTCAGCAGGCTGCCTGAGAGAGAGGGTTGTGAGAGGGGCTGCTCCTCGGTGGTGGATCTCACCCTCCAGGAAGCTGCACTTGGCCATGATGTAGGTCTCTCTGTCTATCAGCTTGACCGCGGCCTGGCCAGATTTCTTGAGGTGCAGCTTCCCGTACCAGGGGTGCATGTGCTTCCTCCAGCCGAGGAGCACCTCTGAAGTATAGCCCAGGCTCTCCGCCTTCTCTCTCCAAGCAGCCTGCTTCCTTTTGGTGTCCTTGTAGAGCCTGTGTCCCTTCCGCCATAGATAGTCATTCTCTCTCAGCCACTCCAGCACCTCATCCTCATGTTCCTCCTCGATGTTGTATTGCCTCCTCTCCCGTTCTCACGTATGCCTCTTCCTCCCTTTGGCACGACCACATGGACCCTCATTAGAGGGGCTTCCAGGTTGTAAGGGCTGCTCCTCCACACCATCTGCAGCAGCAGCACCAGCAGGATTATCATCATCAACAGCAGCAGCAGCAGCACCAGCAGGATCATCGTCATCATCATCAGCAGCAGCAGCACCAACAGGACCACGATCAGCAGCAGCAGAGTAAGCACCAGCAGCACCAGGAGCACCAGCAGGACCAGGAGCACCAGCAGCACCAGGAGCACGAGCAGGACCAGGAGCATGAGCAGGACCAACAGGATGAGCAAGACCAGGAGCACGAGCAGGACCAGCAGGATGACCAAGACCAGGAGTACGATCAAGACCAGGAGCACAAGCAGGATGAGCAGGACCAGTAGGACAAGTAGGACCAGCAGGACGAGGAGCAGCTGCAGCAGAGTAAGCACCAGCAGAAGCACCACCGCCAGAAGCAGCATCATCAGCTCCTCCAGAAGCAGCAGAAGCAGAAGCACCACCGCCAGAAGCAGCATCAGCAAAGTAAGCACGAGCAGAAGCACCACCGCCAGAAGCAGCATCAGCAGAGTAAGCACGAGCAGAAGCACCACTGCCATAAGCATCATCATCATCTCCTCCAGAAGCAGAAGGAGCAGAAGCCCCAGCCCCAGAAGAGCGAGCCCGTGCTGCAGAAGCCCCAGCAGAAGCAGAGTAAGGGTCAGGGGGTGGGAGGGTGGCCCTGTCCCTCTTCCCAGGGCTGGCAGCAGATGGCTGAGGCTTCCTCTTCTTACCCATGGTTGTGGGGTTGCTGGCTGGCAGCAAGGCTGGCAGGCAGGCAGGCAGTCTTGCAGGAAGGCTGGCAGGCAGGCTGGCACCAAGGCTGGCAGGCAGGCAGGCAGCAAGGCTGGCAGGGAGGCTGGAAGGCAGGCTGGCAGGAAGGCTGGCAGCAAAGCTGGCAGGGAGGCTGGCAGGGAGGCTGGAAGGCAGGCTGGCAGGCAGGCAGACAGCAAGGCTGGCAGGGAGGCTGGCAGGAAGGTAGGCAGCAAGGCTGGCATGCAGGCATGCAGGCAGGGCAGGCTGGCAAGGCAGTCGATGTGTCTGGAAGCAGGTCTTTCCTCTGAATGGTGATCTGCTTGGGAGCTGCCTCCCTTTATATCTGCAGGGCTGATGCAGTGCATACTCCCCGCATGCGCAGTGAACGCTAGGCATCTGCTAGGCTTCCGCTAGGCATCCGCTAGGCTTCCGCTCTGCATCCGCTTCATCCGCTCGGCTTCCACTGTGCATCCGCTTCATCTGCTCGGCGTCCACTCTGCATCCGCTGTATCCGTTCTGCGCCCGCTTTGCTGTGGCCCCCTGGAAGCCTTGCAGATGTGCCATCCGCTCCCATCTGCTCCCATCCGCTCGGCTTCCGTGGAGCATCCGCTTTCCATCCGCCCTGCGTCCTCCCCCCGTCTGTTCCTTTCCGTGTTATCTGCTCTGGTTATGCAAATTTTTCCCCCTTTTGAGAGCGGATAACAACAGATGGAACATTTTTCTCGTCCGCTGTGTCCTTTTTACAAACGTTTTGCATCCGTCGGCCAGTGTGACAGGGCCTTAAAACTTTTCAAGAGTTGCTAAATATCTTCTTTGACTCTCATGTTCCTTTACAGGTTGCAGAAAATGTACTGTAGAGGTCTGGATTTTGGTTTGTGCTTCTTCAAAGGAAAGCTATATGAATGCAAATACTTAAGGTGCAGGAGCATTAGAGTTCAAAAGACAGAACTTTTAGCAGATTACTTTCTTGGTTAACATAAGAAAAGAATCTGGAGTTTATTTATTTATTGGCAATATTCTAAGGGAAAATCACATATGAATAGTGGCATTATGCGTGATACAGGCTGGAATCAGCACTCTTTGTCTTTACTGCTACACATAGCATTCTTCAGTTACTGTAACATAATATTTATTCTAATACCTGCTAATGTAATAATGTGCAAATACTGCACATAATGTGTTGACAATGTGTTATTTCCATATGTTGTGGAAGAGACTCTATGCAATAAAAATATTACTCTATATTACTTATTGCACATTGTTTAAATCACAAAAGATGAAGCCACTGCTTTTTCTGCAGACCACCAGTGGCTATTCACCACTATGAAATCTAGCAACCCAGAATTATTTAATGAGATATTAAGTTATTCCATGAGTAAATACAGACAGAAAATTACTAACTAGAGATTTACTATCTGATAAATTGTTTACCAGGCATTCTTTCTCCTGTATTGGCATTGTCCCATGGGCTCGGCTCCACTCCCAACCCCTTCAGTGGTTCCTGCTTCCCTACCAATGAGCAGGAACCAGCCATTCATCCATCAACGTCCCACTCCAGCCACAAATCTGGAGATCTCTCAATCAAATCCTCAAAGGAAAGGCATTTTGACACCTTTCTACACTATGTGGCAATAAATTGGAACCTTGTTGAACAAGTGTATTACTTTGCCCTCCAACCTGGCTGGGTTACAAGTATTTTTGGATCTAGAAGTAGTGATCACATCAAAATGAGCACTTAAGGCTTTATTCCAAGGTTCTATGAAAGAATAGCAGAATAACATTCAGAAGCACTAAAAATAATATAGCATTCAGAAACACTAAAGAATAAAAGTAAGAAAAAGAAAAATACTTTTTAACCTTCTGCTAAAGTCACATTTGATGGTAAGTACACCACTTTAAAGACAATAGGCTGGGTCTGCATTAAAGTCCTATCTCGTGGGGTTGTCTAACCAGCTTAATTAAACTCCACATCATAATTAATCTCACCTCTTTCCAATGACTTCATCTCATTTGGTTTCACCAAGGACAAAGAGGAGATGTTTATCTTTTCATGTTCTTGGAATGTTTCACCTACTCATGCCAAAGTTGAGAGCCTTCCACAACTGAGGAGCATTTATTTTATCATGATGAGACCAACCCAAGGTAAAGGAATATTGAAAATGTGAACAATTATTCTACGCAAGTGTTATTTTACTAAGACAAGGAGAAAACATTATAACCTTTAAGCGACTAAAATAAATGCCTAATTCTGTATTAACAATATAAAGATCTATAAAGGTAGTTTTTGTTTTACGACCACAATTGGGGCTGACAACTTCAACACCAGAATAATAGGCAATAAGAGAATTAATGCTTGCATTTACATTCATTGGAGATAGAATGTAAAAAGCAATGTGGCAGCACTTGCAACTCGTGTGTTACACAGTCTGGTGCATTCCTCATTGACTGCCTGCTTATTCTCTATTAATCCCTTCCACTCCAATCTCTCTGGTCAGTGGGGGCATAGGGGGAGAAAAATTTAATTGGGGGCATAGGGGGAGAAAAATTGAATCATATACACAGGAGTTTGCCGACTGAAGTTACATGATTTTTTTCTCCCTCCCACAGAAAGATTGGAAAGGAGGAATTACAAGAGAGTAAAGAAATACATAATGAGAAATGCACCTGACTGTTAGCATAGTGTGCTCATGACTGCCAGTTCAGTTCATTGCTTTCAATGTGCATTCCTCATTGTGTGCCAGATTACTCTTTGTAATCCTTTCCTCTCCAATTTCTCTGCAAGGAGAGGAAAAAAAACAGGTTAGGCACTATACAAAGCATACTGACTATAATGCTGTAAAGCCCAAATCTTGGGGGAAAAGACAAGTTTTTAATGCTTTAGAAAAGGCCATCAAAGTTAGGGTCATATAAATCTTGGGTGATATTTCACAGGAATGGGGTATAGAGGTAACACTATTTTTTAAAAAGAAAAGAGGCTACTTAAAAGAAAAGAGGCTACTACTTAAAAGTAACACTACTTTTAAAAGAAAAGAGGTAAAATCTAGGGTTTTCTTTTTTCCAATCTAGAGCCAAATCTCATTCTTTTATCGGTCGATTTGGCCTCATTAATACTGGAAGGAGATTGTGGGGAAATTATATCAGTTCTATGGCTTGTCCCTCCAGTACATTGTCACACAGTTTAACACAAACTTAATTACAGCATGGATTTACTAACAGATACAAGTTTGTCCCACAGCTATTTTTATGCAGTGTGTTAAAATTTAACAATTGCTTGCATACTTTTAAAATATGGCAGCATTGGAACAATTCCAAACTTTCATGTTGGCCCTGTAAAATGTCTCTCTTTCAGCACTGTTGATAGGCAGATCATAACTTCTCAGTTGTCCAACATTGCTGCTTTTGTGGGATGTGAAATATAGAAGCAGTGAGTCATGTCCTCCTACACTATCCCTTTTATAGAGATAACTGTGCAGTTTTAAGTAGACCATTGTTACAATATTGGCCAGGCAAGACATTTGAGTTTAAAAGGCATTTGCATTTTAGCTTTGCTGCCCATTTTCAGTAGCTGTAGGTATGCTTAGTGCCAACACTTGTTTTCCATCTTATTTTCTGATAAATGTAACTTTATACTTTATTTATTTTATTTATTTACTTTTATTTGTCAATTGCTTAAGCCCCTGTCACACAGCACCAATGGATGGAAAGAGGATGTAAAATGAAGAAAAACACTTGCCATCCGTTGGTTCACGCAATTCTTCTGTTCTGTACACACTGCCTCCATTTTTCATCCTCTCTATCTGTCCAGCATCCGTCGACTGAGGTTCCATCCGGTCAAAAAGTTTTGAGAATTTTTGAGCGGGAAATGTATCCAATGCATCCGTTCTGCATCTGCAACGCATACGGGGAACATCCGTTCTACATCTGTTGTCATCTGTTACGCATCCGCTATATCCGCTAGGCATCCGCTGCGCATCCACGCAACTCAAATCTGCTCCAGCGGAAAACGGACACAGGGAGGAAGCGAAACAGACGTGGAACGGACACAAAGCGTTAGTAGCACGGACGGAGAGAGGATGAAAGCGGATGCAGCTCGCATACAAAGCATCAAATGGAAAAAAACATTCGCAGAGGGGACGTATCTCAGATATTTAGGATGTCTGCAAGATGTCTAGAGGATGCAAAAGGACACCTAGCAGAAAATCTATATTTCCTATAAAAAGGGGGAGAAACTCACCTGGATCTCACTTTCACTCCAGCAGCCCTGCGGTGCAGACCTCTTCAGCCTTCATCTGGCTCTTGCTCTTCCACAGCATCCAGTCATCTCCACCATAGATCATCACACTCTCCTTTTGGTAGCCACCATCGTTCTAAAACAGTGCGAAGCCATCTACAGGCTATCTCACCTGTTCTACGCGAAGACAAGGAGGCGGCCAAGAAGTGTCTGGGTCCAAAGATGGATCACCAGAAGAGTAGAGTACGGACTGTATAACAAGCTGATGGTGGAGCTGAGGAACGAAGACCCTCGTGCATTCCAGACCTTCATGAGGATGCTGCCAGCCATGTTTGACGAAGTTGTGGAGCGGCTGAGACCCAGGTTGACCAAGCAGAGCACCAACTTCCAGCCCAGCCTGGACCCTGGGCTGAAGGTGGCACTGACTCTGCGCCACCTGGCCTCAGGGACCACGTACAGGAGCATGCAGTACTGCTGGAGGGTGCCACAAAACACCATCCGTATTGTGGTCAGAGAAGTCGTGCAGGCCATCATCGAAGAATACCTGGAGGAGCTCCTCCAGAGCCCCTCCACTGAAGAAGGATGGAAGAAAGTTACAGAGCAGTGGTATCAGAAGTGGAACATTCCCCACACCGTTGGAGCAATAGATGGCAAGCACGTGGCCTGCAAAGCTCCAGCCAAGTCAGGGTCCACTTATTTCAAATACAAGGGCTTCTTCAGCATCATCCTGTGCACCATGGTCGATGCTGATTACAAGTTCATGTGCATCAATGCTTCATGCAATGGGTCAGCTTCAGATGTCCAGGTAAACAATGCCAGTCACCTCAAGGAAGGGCTGGAACGCAACCTCATCATGGACTTCCCAGCTCCAGACCCCCTGCCCAATGACACACAAGATGTGCCCTACTTCATCGTGGGGGATGACGCCTTCTCCCTCCAAACCTACCTCATGAAGCCCTACACTTCCAGATGCCTCACCCGTGAAGAGAGGATCTTCAACTACAGGCTGTCCAGGGCAAGGCAGGTGGTGGAGAACGCCTTTAGCATCCTGGCCAACAGGTTCCAGGTACTTCTCACCACCATGCAGCATCACCCATAGACCTTGAGGAGGATCGTGGAAGCTTGCTGCATCCTGAACAATCTCATGCGCACCCGCTACCCAGTGTTACAGAACAGGCTCGTGGACCTCCAACAAGGCAATGGGGACATGGAGCCTGGTGAATAGAGGCAAGGGCGAAACCTGACAGACACTGTTGATGTGCAAGGCCCCAATAGAGCTTCACATGAAGGGAAGAAGCAGCGCAACCTCCTGAAACACTGGTGCAACTCCCCAGCTAGAGCAGTGGAATGGCAAGACAGGATGGTAGATGCTTAATGGATGCTTCCTTCAGCCTGTCTCATCACACGGATGAGATGGGCCATGTATGTTGAGTGGCCCTACAATGAACAGGGCTTTTAATAAAGAGTTGTGTTTATGCTGAAATGTGTGGATCAATGATTAAATTGTTATTGATAATAAAGGGCCAAAGGTGTGCCACCTGGGAGGGTGGACCATACAATCCCATGATGCGTGCACTGGAGGTTTATCTATCCCACAGCTATTACCCATCCCATAGGTATTCCTGCCCATCCCAAAGGTATCCCTGCCCATTCCACAGGTATCCCTGCCCATCCCACAGCTATTACCCATCCCAAAGGTATCCCTGCCCATCCCACAGCTATTACCCATCCCACAGGTATCCCTGCCAATCCCACTTCTACTACCCTTTCCAAAGGTATCCCTGCCCATCCCAAAGGTATCCCTGCCCATCCCAAAGCTGTCCTTACCCATCCCACAAGCATGCAAAGGCTTAAACCATTTCTAAAAGTTTCCACCAAGACTTTATTGAAAAAAATAAATGAAGCAAGTGTGTGAAGCAAACATGACCCAAGTCAAGTGTCCAAATAAAGTCTACAGGTAGCCACCCAGTCTCTGGCACTCTTCTCTAGCACTCAGAGGTGTACCCAGTCTCAGGGGTGAAGGGTCCAGGTGCTGTGGAGGTGGCTGCTGCTGAAATGCTGGTCTGAGGCGTCATTGGGGTGCCTGGCCCCGAGAGGACAACAGGTGGCAGTGTGTTGAGGAAGCTTTCAGAGATCTGGCTCAGTCCTGTGATCTTGAGAGCTCCTTCCTACAGGACATGGAGTGTCCGCCCCAATACCGATGACAGATGTTCTGAGGCCGGGCTTGGTTGTGGAGTAGAGGAAGGAGCAGTGTAGTGGGGATGTCTGGTCTGCAGCTGAGCGAGTTGAGGTGTGGGTGGCATCTGTGGCATGGGTGGCATTGGTGGCATCAGTGGCATCAGTGGCACTGGTGGCATATGATGTACCTGTGCCTGGACTGGGAAGGGCTGCCTCTGCTGCTGGAGCTCCTGGTAGCCTTAGCCTTGGTAGGTGAGGGCCTGTGGAAAGCCTTGGAAGGGCAGTGACATCATCTGGGGTGGAGGAGCAGACCTGGACTGTGTGGGAGCAGGTTCAGCTGGGTCCGGAGGATTGTGAAGAAGACCGGTGATCCTGTCCTTGATCACCTGGTACTGTGATTCGGACATGTTCATGTGGGTCTGGTTGACGTAGGTGAGGAAGGGATTGCGGTTGGAGGATGGGATGTTGGTGTGTACCAGCTGAGAGAGGAGATCTACACTGCTTCTGATGGTGTCTCTGATCTCCAGCAGGACAGTGTGGCTCTGCCCCTCCGGTCTGGCTCTCTGCCTGCTTTCTGTGGAGGTGGAGCTGGGGGTGGATGTGGGTTGGTCTCTGGTGGCAGTGCCCTCTCCTTGCTCCCACTATGTCAGGGGGTCCTCCACACACTCCGCCACGAGGAGTGCAGCTGTTGGGGGGGTTTCCATCCTGGCACGCTCCACAGATACCTGCCTGGACACAGGAGCTGACTCTTGGCCAAAAGAGGACTGGCTCTCTGTGGGCTGTCTGAGAGAGAGGGTTGTCAGAGGGGCTGCTCCTCGGTGGCGGATCTCACCGTCCAAGAAGCTGCACTTGGCCTTTACGTAGGTCTCCCGGTCCGTCAGCTTGACCCTGGCCTGGCCAGATTTCTTGAGGTGCAGCTTCCCGTGCCAGGTGTGCATGTGCTTCCACCAGCCGAGGAGCACCTCTGAAGTGTAGCCCAGGCTCTCCGCCTTCTCTCTCCAGGTAGCCTGCTTCCTTTTGGTATCTCGATAGAGCCTGTGTCCCTTCCACCAAAGATACTTGTTCTCCCTCAGCCACTCCAGCACCTCATCCTCATGTTCCTCTTTGATGGAGTACTGCCTTCTCTCCTGTTCTCGTTCTCGCGTATGCCTCTTCCTCCCTCTGGCAGGGCCATCTGGGCCCTCATCAGAGGGGCTTCGAGGTTGTAGGGGCTGCTCCTCCACACCAGCACCAGCAGCAGCAACAACAACAACAGTAGCAGCAAAGGCAGGACCAGCAGCACCAGCAGGACCAGGATCATAAGCAGTAGAGTAAGCACCAACAGCACCAGCAGGACCCTCAGGACCAGCAGGACCAAGAGCACCAGGAGCATCTGCAGGACCAGCAGGACCAGCAGGACCAGCAGGACAAGGAGCAGCACCAGCAGAGTAAGCACCAGCAGAAGCACCAGCACCAGGAGCAGTGCCAGCAGAATCTCCAGAACCAGAAGAGTCAGCCCAAGCAACAGAAGCCCCAGCAGAAGCAGAGTCAGGGCCAGGGGGTGGGATGGTGGTCCTGTCCCTCTTGCCAGGGCTGGCAGCAGATGGCAGAGGCTTTCTCTTCTTCCCCATGGTTGCTGGCTGGCTGGCTGGCTGGCTGGCTGGAGCTGTGTCTGGCAGCAGGTCTTTCCTCTGAATGGTGACCTGCTTGCGAGCTGCTTCCCTTTATATCTGTGGGGCTGACACAATGCATCCTCCCCGCATTCACAGTGAATGCTCTGCATCCGCTAGGAATCCGCTAGGCATCCGCTTCATCTGCATGTCATCCTCTCTGCATCCGCTCTTTCCGCTGTGCGTCCGCTTCGCTGTGCTCCCCCGGAAGCCCCGCGGATGTGCCATCCGCTCCCATCTGCTTCCATCCACTTGGCTTCCGTGGAGCATCTGCTTTCCATCCTGGCTACGTCCTCCCCCCGTCCGTTCCTTTCCATTGTTGTCCGCTCTGCTTATGCAAATTTGGGGCACTTTTGAGAGTGGATAACAACGGATGGAACATTTTCTCATCCGCTGTGTCCTTTTTACAAACGTTTTGCATCCGTCAGCCGATGTGACAAGCCCTTTACAAGATAATAGGTATAAGTAAAAACATAGTTATGAATACATGGATATGTATAAGAAAAATAAAATAAAAGAAACAGTAGGACAGGGACGGTAGGCACGTTGGTGTGCTTATGCACACCCCCTACAGACCTCTTAGGAAAGGGTGAGGTCAATCGTAGAAAGTCTAAGGTTAAAGGTTTTGGAGTTTAGGGAAAAAGCCACGGAGTCAGGTAGAGTATTTCAGACATTGACTACTCTGTTGCTGAAGTCGTATTTCCTGCAATCAAGTTTGGTGCGATTAACCTTAAGTTTGTACCTATTGTTTGCTCTGGTGTTGTTATGGTTGAAGGTGAAGTATTTATTGACAGGTAGGACATTGCAATTTATGATTTTATATCCTATACTTAGATCGGACCACTCTAAAGGCCTTGTTACACTGGCCGACGGATGCAAAACATTTGTAAAAAGGACACAGCAGACGAGAAAAATGTTCCATCCATTGTTATCCGCTCTCAAAAGTGCCCCGAATTTGCATAACCAGAGCGGACAACACGGAAAGGAACGGACGGGGGGAGGATGTATGGCGGATGGAAAGCAGATGCTCCACGGAAGCGTAGTGGATGGAAGCAGATGGGAGTGGATGGCACATCCACAAGGCTTCCGGGGGACCACAGCAAAGCGGACGTGGAACGGATACAGCGGATGCAGAGCGGAAGCCTAACGGATGCCTCGCAGATGCCTAGTGTTCACTGCGCATGCGGGGAGGATCCCTTGCATCAGCCCTGCAGATATAAAGGGAAGCAGCTCCCAAGCAGATCAACATTCAGAGGAAAGACCTGCTTCCAGACACATCTCCAGCCTGCCTGCCAGCCTGCCTGCCAGCCTGCCTGCCTGCCTGCCTGCCTTCCTGCCTGCCTTCCTGCCAGCCTTGCTGCCAGCCAGCTACCCAACAACCATGGGGAAGAAGAGAAAGCCTCAGCCATCTGCTGCCAGCCCTGGCAAGAGGGACAGGGCCACCCTCCCACCCCCTGGCCCTCACTTTGCTTCTGCTGGGGCTTCTGCAACCCGGGCTTGCTCTTCTGGGGCTGGGGCTTCTGCTCCTTCTGCTTCTGGAGGAGCTGATGATGATGCTAATGGCGGTGGTGCTTCTGCTCATGCTTACTCTGCTGATGCTGCTTCTGGCGGTGGTGTTTCTGCTGGTGCTTACTCTGCTGAAGCTGCTTCTGGCGTTGGTGCTTCTGCTGGTGCTTACTCTGCCGGCACTGCTCCTGGTGCTGGCGCTTCTGCTGGTGGTAACTCTGCTGTTGCTGCTCCTCGTCCAACTGGTCCTGCTGGTGCTCCTGGTCCTGCTGGTGCTCCTGGTCCTGCTGGTCCTGCTCGTGCTCCTGGTCCTGCTCGTGCTCCTGGTCCTGCTGGTCTTGCTGGTGCTGCTAGCGCTGCTGGCGCTGCTGGTGCTGGTGCTACTGCTGCTGGTGGTCCTGCTGGTCCTGCTTTTGCTGCTGCTGCTGCTGGTGGTGGTGGTGTGGAGGAGCAGTCCCTACAACCTGGAAGCCCCTCTGATGAGGGCCCATGTGGTCCTGCCAAAGGGAGGAAGAGGCAGACACGAGAACGGGAAAGGAGGCAATACAACATCGAAGAGGAACATGAGGATGAGGTGATGGAGTGGCTGAGAGAGAATGAGTATCTATGGCGGAAGGGACACAGGCTCTATAGGGACACCAAAAGGAATCAGGCTGCTTGGAGAGAGAAGGCGGAGAACCTGGGCTACACTTTGGAGGTGCTCCTCGGCTGGTGGAAGCACATGCACACCTGCTACGGGAAGCTGCACCTCAAGAAATCTGGCCAGGCCGCGGTCAAGCTGATGGACAGAGAGACCTATGTCATGGCCAAGTGCAGCTTCCTGGAGGGTGAGATCCACCACCGAGGAGCAGCCCCTCTCACAACCCTCTCTCTCAGGCAGCCTGCTGAGAGCCAGTCCTCTTCTGGCAGAGAGTCAGCTCCTGTCTCCAGGCAGGTATCTGTGGAACGTGCCATGACGGAGAACCCCCCCGACAGCTGTAGTACCCATGGCGGAGCGCGTGGAGGAACCCCTGTCGCAGTGGGAGAAAGGAGACAGCACTTCCACCACAGCTCAACCTGCATCCACCCCCAGCTCCACCTCCACAGAAAGGCAGAGAGGCAAACCGGAGGGACAGAGCCACACTGTCCTGCTGGAGATAAGAGACACCCTCAGGAGCAGTGTAGATCTCCTCTCTCAGCTGGTGAAAACCGAATCCTCATCCTCCAACCGCAAGCCCTTCCTCATCTATTTGAATCAGACCCTCATGGACATGGCGGAACCCCAGTACCAGGTGGTGAAGGACAGGATCACCGATCTGCTTCACAACCCTCCAGACCCAGATGAACCTGCTCCCACCCAGTCCAGGTCTGCTCCTTCACCCCAGGTGATGTCACTCCCATTTCAAGGCTTTCCACAGGCCCTCACCTACCAAGGCTATGGCTACCAGGAGGTCAAGCAGCACAAGCAGCTCTTCCCAGTACAGTCACAGGTACATCGGACACCACCGTTGCCACCGGTTCCACTGACGCCACAGATGCCACCGATGCCACCCACGCCACCGATGCCACTGACGCCAGTCCTCACACAGCTGCAGACCAGACAGCCCTACTACACTGCTACTTCCTTCACCCCACAGCCAAGCCTTGCCTCAGTACATCTGTCATCGGTACTGGGGCTGACACCCCATGGCATGGAGGAAGGGGCTATCAACATCACGAGGCTGAGCCAGCTGTCTGAGAGCTTCCTCAACACACCGTCGCCTGTTGTCCTCTCGGGGCAAGGCACCCCAGTGGCGGTTCAGACCAGCACTCCAGCAGCAGCCACCTCCACAGCACCTGGACCCTTCACCCCTGAGACTGGGCACACCTCTGAGTGCCAGAGAAGAGTGCCAGAGACTGGGTGGCTACCTGTAGACTTTATTTGGACACTTGACTTGGGTCATTTTTCTTTTACAGATTGTTATTAATAAAGATTATCTTTGCTTCACACACTTGCTTCATTTATTTTTTTCAATAAAGTCTTGGTGGAAACTTTTAGAAATGGTTTAAGCCTTTGCATGCTTGTGGGATAGGTAATAGCTGTGGGATGGGCAGAGATACCTTTGGGATGGGTAATAGCTGTGGGATGGACAGGGATACGTTTGGGATGGGTAATAGCTGTGGGATATATAAACCTCCAGTGCAAACATAGTGGAACTGTATGGTCCACCCTCCCAGGTGCCACACCTATGGCCCTTTATTATCAATAACAATGTAAGAATTGATCCACACATTTGAACATAAACAGAAATCTTTATTAAATGCCCTGTTCATTGTCAATAGCCCTTTATCAAATGCCCTGTTCATTCACCCAACATACATGGCCTAATCTCATCCGTGTGATGAGACAGGCTGAAGGAAGCATCCATTAATCATCTACCATCCTGTCTTGCCACTCCACTGCTCCAGCTGGGGAGTTGCACCAGTGTTTCAGGAGGTTGTGCTGCTTGTTCCCTTCACTAAGGCTCTGTTGGGGCCTTGGACATCCTCAGTGTCTATCAGGTTTCGCCCTAGCCTCTATTCACCAGGCTCCATGTCCCCATTGCCTTGTTGGAGGTCCACGAGCCTGTTCTGCAAGAATGGAAGCGGGTGCGCATGAGATTGTGCAGGATGCAGCAAGCTTCCACGATCCTCCTCACGGTCTCTGGGCGATGCTGCATGATGGTGAGATGTTCCTGGAACCTGTTGGCCAGGATGCCAAAGGCGTTCTCCACCACCCGCCTTGCCCTGGACAGCCTGTAATTGAAGATCCTCTCTTCACGGGTGAGGAGTCTGGAAGTGTAGAGCTTCATGAGGTAGGTTGTGAGGGAGAAGGCATCATCCCCCACGATGAAGTAGGGCACATCTTGTGTGTCATTGGGCAGGGGGAAGGGCTGCTGCCTGTGCTGCTGGACCTAGTAGGTGAGGGCCTGTGGAAAGCCTTGGAATGGGAGTGAAATCACCTGGGATGGAGGAGCAGACCTGGACTGGTTGGGAGCAGGTTCATCTTGGTCTGGAGGGTTGTTAAGCAGCTCGGTGATCCGGTCCTTCACCACCTGGTACTGGGGTTCTGCCATGTCCGTGAGGGTCTGGTTGACATAGGTGAGGAAGGGCTTGCAGTTGTAGGATGAGGAGTCAGTGTGGACCAGCTGAGAGAGGAGATCTATGGTGCTCCAGATGGTGTCCCTCATCTCCAGCAGGACAGTGTGGCTCTGCCCTTCCTGTCTGGCTCTCTGCCTTTCTGTGGAGGTGGAGCTGGGGTTGGTTGCGGATAGGACTGTGGTGGAAATGCCGTCTCCTTTCTCCTACTGTGCCAGGGAGTCCTCCATGCGCTCTTCCCTGGTTACAACAGCTGTCCGTGGGTCCTCCGCCATGGGACGCTCCACAGAAACCTGCCTGGAGACAGGAGCTGACTCTCGGCCGGAAGAGGACTGGCTCTCAGCAGGCTGCCGGAGAGAGAGGGTTGTGAGAGGGTCTGCTCCTTGGTGGCAGATCTCACCCTCCAGGAAGCTGCACCTGGCCATGACATAGGTTTCTCTGTCTGTCAGCTTGACCGTTGCCTGGCCAGATTTCTTGAGGTGCAGCTTCCCGTACCAGGTGTGCATTTGTTTCAACCAGCCGAGGAGCACCTCCGATGTGTAGCCCAGACTCTCCGCCTTCTCTCTCCAAGCAGCCTGCTTCCTTTTGGTGTCCCTGTAGAGCCTGTGTCCCTTCCACCACAGATAGTCATTCTCTCTCAGCCACTCCAGCACCTCATCCTTGTGTTCCTCCTCAATGGAGTATTGCCTCCTCTCCCGTTCTCACATATGCCTCTTCCTCCCTTTGGCAGGACCACATGGGCCCTCATCAGAGGGGCTTCCAGGTTGTAAGGGCTGCTCCTCCACACTACCAGCAGCAGCAGCAGCAGCAGCACCAGGATCAGCAGCAGCAGAGTAAGCACCAGCAGCGCCAGCAGCACCAGGAGCATGAGCAGCACCAGGAGCATGAGTAGGACGAGCAGGGCCACCAGGACCAGCAGGATGAGCAAGACCAGGAGCACGAGCAGGACAAGCAGGACGAGCAGGACCAGCAGGACCAGCAGTACGAAGACCAGATACAGCAGAATAAGCACCAGCAGAAGCACCACCACCATAAGCCTCATCATCAGCTCCTCCAGAAGCAGAAGCAGCAGAAGCAGCAGCCGCAGAAGAACGAGCCCGTGCTACAGAAGCTCCAGCAGAAGCAGAGTGAGGGCCAGGGGGTGGGATGGTGGCCCCGTCCCTCTTGCCAGGGCTGGCAGCAGATGGCTTTGGCTTTCTCTTCTTCCCCATGGTTGTGGGGTTGCTTGCTGGCAGCAAGGCTGGCAGGCAGGCAGGCAGGCTGGCAGGAAGGCAGGAAGGCAGGCAGGAAGGCAAGCACCAAGGCTTGCAGGCAGACTGGCAGGCAGGCTGGCAAGCTGGTTGGCAGGTAGGCTGGCAGGCAGGCAGGCAGCAAGTCTGGCAGGCTGGCTGGCAGCAAGGCTGGCAGGCAGGCAGGCTGGCAGGCAGGCTTTCAGGGAGGCTGGCAGGGAGGAAGGGAGGATGGCAGGCAGCAAGGCTGGCAGCAAGGCTGGCAGGCAGGCATGCAGAGCAGGCTGGCAAGGCACTTGATGTGTCTGGAAGCAGGTCTTTCCTCTGAATGGTGACCTGCTTGTGAGCTGCTTCCCTTTATATCCGCAGGGCTGACGCAATGCATCCTCCCCGCATGCGCAGTGAATGCTGTGCATCCGCTAGGCATCCGCTAGGCTTCCGCTAGGCTTCCGCTCTGCATCCGCTTCATCTGCTCGGCGTCCGCTCTGCATCCGCCCTTTCCGTTCCGCGTCTGCTTTGCTGCGCCCCCCCAGAAGCCTTGCGGATGTGCCATCTGCTCCCATCCGCTCCCATCCGCTTCCATCCGCTAGGCTTCCGTTCCGCATCTGCTTTCCATCTGCCCTGCATCCTCCCCCCATCCATTCCTTTCCATGATATCCGATCTGCTTATGCAAATTTTTGCCCCTTTTGAGAGCGGATAACAACGGATGGAACATTTTTCTTGTCCGCTGTGTCCTTTTTACTAACGTTTTGCATCCGTCGGCCAGTGTGACTGGGCCTTAATGCTTTTCAGTGGGTTCTAATATAGAACAAAATGTTCTACTAATCTCAAGAGAAACAAAACAAAATCTCCAAAAAACAGTTACAGTTACCATGTAAAGCACTCAGAACAGTGCTTCTGGGTTACAGTAGTCTTAATTAGATGCCAAAAAAGATAGATAATATTCATACTGTAAATAGCAAAACTATCAATAAGTAACTCTACCCTACAGTTTCACTATTATATCATTGTCAATTGCTATTAATTATAAATTGAAATGACAATTAAATGCATTTATTTGATGTTTCTGAATTTTGCTTACAGACCATTTATAATGTGCTGATAATATGCAATAATATTTCTTATTTTAAAGAACATTTCTTTAGTCAGCAATCAGAAGTGAGTAAAGGAAATTATAAGAATGACTTCTTGACCAGTCATTTTTTTTCATTTAGCACAAAAAACAATTATAGATGGAATTTCCAATCCAATAAAGGATTTGAAAATTGTTTTCTAAAGAAAATCAACATGTATATCAAAATATTTGGCATGATCAATTTCATTCCATTCTCGGATCTATAGAACTGATGAACTACTTTACATGTAACTTCGTAAAGATTCAGTCCCTGGTTTCCTGGTATGTTCAATGTTTTTTACTTATTTCAGGGCACTTACTTATATTCCTCTGTCTTTGTACTTAAGAGCTGTTTCAGTAGTAGGGAATATATAAGTCACTCAGGGTTGACTGTCAGGTTCTTCATTGCATTGCATTGCATTGATTTTACTTAGCCTGGCAATGAAAGCTCTGCAAGAAAATGACTAAGCTCAACATCAAGAACTCAACAAGGATTGGGTGTTCAAAAAGTAAAGTTTATAAGGACAATAAATCCAAGAGTTTTCTTTTAAAATTTATGAGAATGAAAACACAGAAGCTACTGCCCTATTACATCGCTCCATGTGCCTATAAAACCCATGTCACACTGAACCAACGGATGCAAAGAGGATGTAAAACGGACAAAAAAGTTTGCCATCCATTAGAAAACGCGATGCATCCGTTGTATACTCACTGCATACGTGTTTCATATGCTCTGTCCGAAAAACATCCGTCTACTGCTATTTCATCCGCTCAAAAAGTTTTGAGCTACACAAAACTTTTTGAGTGGATGAACTTTCCGCCGCGTACGATCTACATCCGCGAGACATACGGGCAACAAACATTCTAAGTCTGTTGTCATCCGTTACATGTCCGATGTATCCTCTCAGCATCCTCTGGCCATCCGCGCAACTCACATCCGCTGCAGCAGAAAGCGGAAAGAGGGAGGAAGCGAAAGGTAAGTGGAACGTCCACACAGCATAAGTAGCACGGACATAGAAAGGATGTAAGCGGATGCATCTCGTATATAAAGCATTAAAACGGACAAAACGTTCGTATATGGGACGTATCTCGGATATTTAGGAGGATGTCTGGAGGATGCCTGGAGGGTGCCTAGATTATGTGGAAGGACACCTAGTGGAAAACCGACATATCCTATAAAAAGGGGTAGGAAATCACCTGGATCTCACTTTCAATCCAGCAGCCCTGGTGTGCAGACATCTTCAGCCTTGCCCTTGCTCTTCCACATCATCCATTGTTCTCCACCATGGATCATCGCACACGCCTTTTGGTAGCCGCCATCATTCAACACCAGAACCAAGCCCTCTTCAGACTGTTTCACCTTTTCTACACAAGGGGAAGAAGGAGACGTCCAAGAGCTGTCTGGGTCCAAAGATGAATCGGGAGAAGAGTGGAGTTTGAACTCTATGACAAGCTTATGGTGGAGCTGTGGAATGAAGCGGAGGAATGAAGACCCTTGTGCATTCCAGCACTTCATGAGGATGCCACCAGCCATGTTTGACGAAGTTGTGGAGCTTCTGAGACCCAGGTTGACCAAGGCAAACACCAACTTCCGTCCCAGCCTGGACCCTGGACTAAAGGTGGCACTAACTCTGCACCACCTGGCCTCTGGGACCACATACAGAAATATGCAGTATGCCTGGATGGTGCCACACAACACCATCAGCATTGTGGTCAGAGAAGTGGTGCAGGCCATCATCGAAGAATACCTGGAGGAGCTCCTCCAGTGCCCCACCACTGAAGAAGGCTGGAGGAAAGTTGCAGAAGAGTGGTATCAGAGGTGGAACTTTCCCCACACCATTGGAGCCATAGATGGGAAGTACGTGGCCTGCAAAGCTCCACCCAACTCAGGGTCCAATTATTTCAACTACAAGGGCTTCTTCAGCATCATCCTCTTTGCCATGGTTGATGCTGACTACAAGTTCTTGTACATCGATGCTTCAGGCAACGGGTCAGCTTCAGATGCCCAGATATACAACGCCAGTGACCTCAAGGGTGGGCTGGAACGCAACTTCATCATGGGTTTCCCAGATCCAGACCCCCTATCCAACGACACACAAGATGTGCCCTACTTCATCGTTGGTGATGATGCCTTTTCCCTAAGAATGTACCTCATCAAGCCTTACAGTTCAAGATACCTCATCTGTGAAGAGAGGATCTTCAACTACAAGGGCAAAATGGGTGGTGGAGAATACCTTTGGCATCCTGGCCAACAGGTTCCAGATACTTCTCACCACCATGCAGCATGACCCACAGACTGTGAGGAGCATCGTGGAAGCTTGCTGCATCCTGCACAATCTCATGTGATCCCGCTACCCATTGTTGCAGAACAGGCTTGTCGACCATCAACAAGGGAACGGGGACATGGAGCCTGGGGAATGGAGGCAAGGACTAAACCTGATGGACACTGTGGATGTACAAGGACCCAACAGAGCTTCACGTGGAGGGAAGAAGAAGCGCAACCTCCTGAAACACTGGTGCAACTGCCCAGCTGGAGCAGTGGAGTGGCAAGACAGGATGGTAGATGCTTAATGGATGCTTCCTTGAGCCTGTCTCATCACACTGATGAGATTGTGCCATGTATGTTGAGTGAATAGGGCACTAATAAAGAGTTTTGTTTATGTTGAAATATGTTGATCAATTATTAAATTGTTATTGATAATAAAGGGCCATAGGTGTGGCAGCTGGGGGGGTGGATCATACAGTCCCACTATGCTTGCACTGGAGATTTATCTATCCCACAACTATCCTTACCCATCCCACAACTATCCTTATCCCACAGCTATCCTTACCCATCCCACAGCTATCCTTACCAATCCCACAAGCATGCAAAGGCTTAACCCTTATTTCAAAGTTTTCCCCAACACTTTATAAAGTAAAAAAAATGAACCAAGTGTGTGAAGCAAAGATAACCTTTATTAATAACAAACTGTATGACTTTATTAAAAAGCAAAATGAACCAAGTAAAGTGTCTTTAAGCAAAGATAAGGTGAACAGGTGAACAGGTAACAACTCAGTCTCTGGCATTCTTCTCAGTCACTCTGAGGCATGCCCATGGTCTCAGATGTAAAGGGGCCAGGAACTGTGGATGTGGCTGTTGCCGGAGTGCTGGACTCAGGTGCCATTGTGGTGCCTGGCCCAGAGAGTACAACAGGAGATGGTGTGTGCAGGAAGCTCTCAGAGAGCTGACTCAGTCCCGTGAGGTTGGGAGGCACTTCCTCAAAGACCTGGGATGTGAGGCCCAAGACTGATGACAGATGTTCTGAGGAAGGGCTTGGCTGTGGGGTGGAGGAAGGAGGAGTGTAGTGGGGCTGTCTGGTCTGCAGCTGGGTCAGGTGAGGCATCTGTGGCATCTGTGGTGTCTGAGGAACCTGGGTGTGGACTGGGAAGGGCTGCTCTGCTGTCAGAAGTAGTGGTAGGCTTGGTAGGCGAGAGGCTGCTGAAATCCGTGGAAGGGCTGTGACATCGCCTGGGGTGGAGGAGCAGACCTGGAGTGGGTAGCAGCAGGTTCAGCTGGGCCTGGAGGGTGGTGCAGAAGAGCTGTGATCCTCTCCTTCATCGCCTGGTACTGGGCCTCGGGCATGTCCATGAGGGTCTGGCTCACGTACGTGATGAAGGGTTTGCGGATGGAGGATGGTATGTCGAAGTGGACCAGCTGGGAGAGGAGATCTGTGCTGGCTTTTATTGTGTCCCTGATCTCCCAGAGGACAGTGTGGCTCTGTCTCTCCGGTCTGCCTATCTGCCTGCTTTCTGTGGAGGTGGAGTTGGGTGTGGGTGTGGGTTGGTCTCTGGTGGCTGCTTCTTCTTATTCCATCTGAGACAGGGGATCCTCCACATCCTCTGGCACAGGGAGTGCAGCTGTCCGGGGGGGGGTCTCTGTCCTGGAGCCCTCCAAAGACACCTGCCTGGACACTGTAGCTGTCTCCTGGCTGGAAGAGGCGTGGCTCTCTGTGGGCTGTCTGAGGGAGAGGGTTGACAGAGGGGCTGCTTCTTGGTGGCAGATCTCACCCTCCAGGAAGCTACACCTGGCCATGACATAGGTCTCCTGGTCAGTGAGCTTGACAGTGGCCTGCCCGGATCAAGGTGCAGCTTGCCATACCAGGTGTGCATATGCTTCCACCACCCCAGGAGGACATCTGAAGTGTAGCCCAGGCTTTCTGCCTTCTTTCTCCACGCTGCCTGCTTCCACTTGGTGTCGCGATAGAGCCTGTGGCCCTTCCTCCACAGGTACTCGTTCTCCCTCAGCCATTCCAGCACCTCCTCCTCATGATCCTCAGAAATGGAGTACTGTTTCCTCTCTCCCTTCTCCTTCCCTTGCCTCTTCCTCCCTCTGGCTGGGCCTTCAGGGCCTTCAGCAGCAGGGCTTTGAGGGCCTTGGGGCTGGTCCACCACAGCAGCAGCAGCAGGAGCAGCACCAGCAGCAGTAGGAGAAGCACCAGCAGCAGCAGGAGAAGCAGGAGCAGCACCAGAAGCACCAGCAGCACCAGAAGAAGCAGCAGCAGGAGAAGCGCCAGCAGCAGCAACACCAGGAGCACCACCACCAGCAGCAGAAGCACCAGCAGCTTCAGAGTCAGCGCCAGGAGGTGGGATGGTGGTTCTGTCCTTCTTGCCAGGGCTGGCAGCAGTAGGCACAGGCTTCCTCTTCTTCCCCATGGTGTTCTCTCAAGAGCTCTCTGGCAGCAGGTCTTTCCTCTGAATGGTGACCTGCTTGCGAGCTGCATCCTTTTATATCCGCGGAGCTTCTGCAATTCATCCTCCCTGCATGCACAGTGAACGCTTTGCATCGTCTAGGCATTGGCTAGGCATCCGCTAGGCATCCGCTTGGCATCCATGATGCATCCGCATCATCCGCTACGCATCCGCTCCTTCCGCTCCGCTTCTGCTTCGCTGTTCTCCCCCAGAAGCCCTGCGGATGTGTCATCCGCTTCCATCCACTAGGCTTTCTACGAACATCCGCTTTACCTCCCCGCTACATCCTCCCCACGTCCATTCCTTCCTGTTGTTGTCTGCTCTGTTTATGCAAATTTGGGGCACTTTTGAGAGCGGATAACAATGGATGGAAAATTTGCTCATCCTCTGTGTCCTTTTTACATACGTTTTGCATCCATCGGCCAGTGTGACCTAGCCTTAAAGGAAATGCCCAATTTTAGAAACAAATTCTTGATCTGTAGCTGTCTTCTGTCCTTTGCCTCTGGATTCCATGATTCTTAAAGGTATCTTAGGATGTTGGAGAAAAAGTGGTGATCATCACTTCATTTTGACCTGCTTGCCACTGCTGTTGAACGGGGAGAAGGAAGGATATGTTAAGATCTGCCTAATATGTGAAGAGCTGATGTAGCGAGAGTAGGGCAATGTGGAGAAAATAGAAAACTGAGAAATTATGCCTGAAATAAGAATTAGGGTCAGTCAATTTCATTAAAGCAGGCCGAGCAAAGTCTTGTGCAAAGTTGATTGGAGCTACATAAAAAGGAGAAGAAATGGAAAGATGAAGCTGACTGAAGATGGCCAATGATGGTGGGATTTTTACTGCAACACATCTTTAAGAACAGAAGCTTGTGACAAATTGTTACATTGTTTGCGTAATTATTTCACCATATTTGTAGCCTGCCCCACTGCTAGTGACCTTTTCTAATGTTCTTTAAATCTAATTGATGCTTAGTTAATTGGCATTAATGAATTTAGAGTGATCTCTTGATATTGTATGTTTGAAGTTTAAAATACTAGCTTTATTTATCATGAAGAGCATGATCTGAATTATTCTATTACATTCATCTACTGTTTCTGTATTTCCCAAATACGTCTTGAGCTTATGTTTAAGTTACATGCAAATTATAAAAAAAAAAAGAGGGGGGGGGAAAGAGTACTGTTAAATGCAGAAAGAAGCAACCCAGTCTTTATTACAACAGTCTACTTCCAAGTGTGTCCTTTTAGATTTAGCTTTTCTCTTTTTCTTTTTAAACTTTGAAAAAGAATTTAATTTGCATCTGATGAGTCACTCATATTTTATAACTGAAACTCCATGTTCATTGACACTTGTTAATAGACCTGCACAGTATAGTTTATTTCAAGTGGCTAGATGGCTAGCAATTATTAGAATAGGTCTTTCAGCAATCCCATCAGAACTGAGAGTAAGAGAAACTCATTTTATTACTAGATACAACTTAATAATTGTTTTCTGAGGTTTTCGCGGGTATTTGTATGTGGATCTTTGGTTATTCGGGTTTTCTCCCGCGTAGAATTGGAAGTATCTAGGCAATGTTTCGATGAAGTCTCATTCATCATCTTCAGGCTTGTTTCTTCAGCTCTGTGCTTCTCAGAGTAATGTGAGCTTGCAGCTGCTTCTTCCTTTTAACTGCTAGTGGGGGTGTGACTTGATTGGGTGGGGGTTTGGCTGTGTTCTGATTGGTAGGGGGGTTGGCTGTGTTCTGATTGGCTGGGGGTGTGTTCTGCTTAGGTGGGGGCTTGGTTGTGCTCAGGTTAGTCTTAATTACTGGGGGATTTGAGCTGGTGCACTGTGATCTTGTTGTTTGGCTTCGTGTTCGTGGTCGTGCCACATCTTCATGGTGGGTGTCAGTTTGCTTCTTGTATGGGACAGAGGGGTTTGAAGCGGGTAGTGGTGCAGCTGCAGTATGGTTTCTGGTTCGTGGTCGTGTCTCCTCTTCTGTGTGGGTGTGAGTCTTTTTTCTGCGTGGAAGTGTGGTGGTAGCATCTTGTGTGGCACTTGCGGGTGTGGGTCTGGTGTCATTCTTCATGTTAGTTACTCGTTTATTAATGAGGGCAGGTTTCCAAATGGTTGGTAGGCGGGAGGTATCATCTCGTCTATTCATGCTGTGTGGGCGTTTCTCTATCTCTATGGCTTCTCTGATTATTCTGTTGTTGAAGTGTTCGGTTTTGGCGATAGTTCTGGTATTTTTAAAGTCAATTTTATGTCCTGTGGCTTTGAGGTGTTGGACCAGGGAAGAGGTCAGTTCTTCTTTTTTGATTGAGTTTTTGTGTTCTTCAATGAGTGCACTAATTCTTCTGTTAGTTTGTCCTATGTATGTGGTGGGGCAGGCAGTGCAAGGGATTTCGTATACTCCTTGGTTTTCTAACTCGATTTTGTCTTTAGGGTTTCTTAGGATGGTGGATATTTTTCTGTTTGTGCAGAATGCTGTTTTAATGTTGTGTTTTTGGAGGATCTTGCTGATTTTGTCTGTAGTGCCTTTTATATATGGGAGGAGGGCTTTGCCATTCTCTTGTTCTCTGTTTTGGCTTTTGGTTGGGGTTTCTTTTTGGATTAGGTGGGTACCACATACCTAGAAAAAACCACCAACCACCAATTTGCTCTGCAGCCTATTGGGATTGTCTCATTTTTAAAATTAAGCAAAGAAAGCCTAGCTCCTACTAAAGAAAGGGGTCACTGTGCACATGATTAAGATATTCTGTCACCAAGTTCTACATGTAGGATGTAGAAGTTTATGTACATAATTGAATGTGTTTTCTTAAAAAAAATGAAAAGGAATAATGGAGAAGAGACTGTTAGTGTTTGTTCTACAGTTTCTGGAAGACACAGATTCCTTATTCTTACCATAGATCTTTTCTCTATCCCTCATATTCTAGCCACAATAGCATTTTAAAAAAATAACAATAATAATGACTTTATGCACTATCCCAGGGATGGGATTCAGGTTTTTAAACAACTGGTTCTGTGGTTGTGGCTCAGTTGGTAAGTGTGGCTTGGTGGTCATGTGACTGGGCAGGCATGGCCAGCTTGACATCACTCATGTCAAGGGACGCTTCTCCTAGCCTGGCCTGTCATGATAATGGGGATGCTGCAATGGTCATAAGTGTGAAAAATGTTCATAAGTCACTTTTTTCAGTGCCATTGTAACTTTGAATGGTCACTAAATAGACTGTTGTAAGTCAAGGATTACCTGTACAAAAATACAAAAAGCTTCTTTGCTGCAAGCCGGAATTAAAAATCAGGCAGGGTGCCAGAGCACCTTGAGGAATGAAAAAAATTAAAATGCAGTGATAACTATCAAGCAGCCAACTCTTGCTCATAAAGTGAAACCCTTAAGCAGAGAGGTCATTTAAGCTCTCCAGAAAAAGCAGACCCAGGAAAAGCAATCCTAAAGGCCCTGTCACACTGTCCAATGGATGCAAAACGGACACAACAGACGAGCAAAATGTTCCATCCGTTGTTATCTGCTCTCAAAAGGGGCAAAAATTTGCATAACCAGAGCGGAAAACACAGACGAGGGGAGGACGCAGGGCAGATGGAAGTGGATGAGAGTGGATGGCACATCCGCTGGGCTTCCGGGGGGCCTCAGCAAAGTGGACGCCAAATGGAAAGAGTGGATGCAGAGCAGATGCAGAGCGGATGAAGTGGATGCACAGCGGATGCACAGCGGATGAAGCGGATGCAGAGCGGAAGCCTAGCGGATGCACAGTGGAAGCCTAACGGATGTCAAGCGTTAATTGCGCATGCGGGGGGGATGCATTGCATAAGCCACATGGATATAAAGGGGAGCAGCTCAAACGTGGCCAGCATTTGGAGGAAAGACCTGCTGCCGGATACATCGAGTCCTTGCCTGCCCTGCCTGCATGCCTGCCTGCAAGCCTTGCTGCCAGCCTTCCTGCCAGCCTGCCTCCAAGCCTCCTGGCCAGCCTTCCTGCCAGCCTTGCTCTCTGCCTGTCTGCCAGCCTTGCTGCCAGCCTGCCTTCCAGCCTCCCTGCCAGCCAGTCTGCCTGCCAGCCTTGGTGCCTGCCTGCCTGCCAGCCTTGGTGCCTGCCTGCCTTCCTGCCAGCCTCCCTGCCAGCCTTCCTGCCAGCCTTCCTGCCAGGCTTCTTGCCAGCCTTGGTGCCAGGCTTCCTGCAAGCCTTGGTGCCTGCCAGCCTCCCTGCCAGTCTCCCTGCCAGCCAGCAACCCCACAACCATGAGGAAGAAGTGAAAGTCTCAGCAACCTGCTGCCATCGTTGGCAAGAGGGACAGGGCCACCCTCCCGCCCCCTGTCCCTGACTCTGCTTCTGCTGGGGCTTCTGCTGCTCGGGCTCACTCTTCTGGTGCTGGAGCTTCTGCTGAAGCTGCTCCTGGCAGTGGTGCTTCTGCTGGTGCTTACTCTGCTGAAGCTGCACCTGGTCCTGCTGGTCCTGCTGGTCCTGCTGGACCTGCTCGTGCTCCTGGACTTGCTCGTACTGCTTGTCCTGCTCGTGCTCCTGGTCCTGCTCGTGCTCCTGGTCCTTCTGGTGCTTCTGGTGCTGGTGCTGCTGGTGCTGCTGGGGCTCCTGGGGCTTACTCTGCTGCTGCTGATCATGGTCCTGCTGATCCTGCTGTTGCCGCTGCTGCTGCTCCTGCTGATTATGATCCTGCTGCTGCTGCCGCTGCTGCTGCTGCTGATGATGATAATTATGATCCTGCTGGTGATGATGATGATGATGATGATCCTGCTGGTGCTGCTGGTGCTGCTGCTGCTGGTGTGGAGGAGCAGCTCCTACCACCTGGGAGTCCCTCTGATGAGGGCCCATCTGGTCCTGCCAAAGGGAGGAAGAGGCATGTGCGGGGACAGGAGAGGAGGCAAAACTTCATTGAGGAGGAACACGAGGATGAGGTGCTGGAGTGGCTGAGAGAGAATGACTATCTGTGGCGGAAGGGACACCAGCTGTACAGGGACACAAAGTGGAAGCAGGCTGCCGGGAGAGAGAGGGCGGAGAGTATGGGTTACACTTCGGAGGTGCTCCTCGGCTGGTGGAAGCACATGCACACCTGGTATGGGAAGCTGCACCTGAAGAAATCTGGCCAGGCCATGGTTAAGCTGACGGACAGAGAGACCTACGTCATGGCCAGGTGCAGCTTCTTGGAGGGTGAGATCCGCCACCGAGGAGCACCAGCAGCCCCTCTCACTACCCTCTCTCTCCGGCAGCTTGCTGAGAGCCAGTCCTCTTCTGGCCGAGAGTCAGTCCCTGTCTCCAGGCAGGTTTTTGTGGAGCGTGCCACAGCGGAGAACCCTCGGACAGCTGTTGTAACCGTGGTGGAGCGCGTGGAGGACTCCCTGGTGCGGTGGGAGAAAGGAGACATCGAGTCCACCACAGTCATAGCCGCATCCACCCCTCCCCAGCTCCGCCTCCACAGAAAGGCAGAGTGCCAGACAGCAGGAGGGGCAGAGCTACACTGTCCTGCTGGAGATCAGGGACACCATCCGCACCAGCATAGGTCTCCTCTCTCAGCTGGTCGCTATCGAATCCTCCTCCTCCAACCGCAAGCCCTTCCTCAATTATGTGAACCAGACCCTCAAGGAGATGGTGGATCCCCAGTACCAGGTGGTGAAGGAGAGGATCACCACGCTGCTTAACAACCCTCCAGACCCAGAGGCACCTGCTCCCACCCAGTCCAGGTCTGCTCCTCCACCTCCACCACAGGTTATGTCTCTCCCATTCCAAGGCTTCCCACAGCCCCTCACCTACCAGGGCTATGGCTACCAGGAGGTCCAGCAGCACAGGCAGCAGCCCTTCCCAGTCCAGGCACAGAGTCATCGGACGACACCGTTGCCACTGGTTCCACTGAAGCCACCGATGCCACCCACGACAATGATGCCACCAACGACAGTGATGCCACCAACGACAGCGATGCCACCCATGCCAGTCCTCACCCAGCTGCGGACCAGACAGCCCCACTACACTACTCCTTCCTCCACCCCACAGCCAAGCCCGGCCTCAGTACATCTCTCATCAGTACTGGGGCTGACACCCCATGGGATGGAGGAAGGACCTCTCAGCATCACAGGTCTGAGCCAGCTGTCTGACAGCTTCCTCAACACACCATCCTCTGTTGTCCTCTCCGGGCCAGACACCGATACAGACCAGCATTCCAGCACCACCCACCTCCACAGCACTTGGACCCTTCACCCCTGAGACTGGGCACACCTCCGAGTGACCAATAAGAGTGCCAGAGACTGGGTAACTGGCTACCTGTGGACTTTATTTGGACACTTGACTTGGGTCATTTTTGTTTCACAGCTTGTTGTTCAATAAAGTTTATCTTTGATTTACACACTTGCTTCATTTCTTTTTTTGTAATAAAGTCTTGGTGGAAACTTTTAGAATTGGTTTAAGCCTTTGCATGCTTGTGGGATGGGTTAAGATAGCAGTGGGGTGGGCAGGGATAATTTTGGAATGGGTAATAGCTGTGGGATAGATAAACCTCCAGTGCAAGCATAGTGGGACTGTATGGTCCACCCTCCCAGGTGCCACACCTATGGCCCTTTATCATCAATAATAATGTAATAATCATCCACATATGTCAACACCAACACAACTCTTTATTAAATGCCCTGTTCATTGTAGGCCCACCCAACATACATGGCCCAATCTCATCCGTGTGATGAGACAGGCTGAAGGAAGCACCCATTAATCATCTATCATCCTGTCTTGCCACTCCACTGCTCCAGCTGGAGAGTTGCACCAGTGTCTCAGGAGGTTGCGCTGCTTCTTCCCTTCACGTGAGGCTCTGTTGGGGCCTTGCACATCCTGAGTGTCTATCAGGTTTTGCCCTTTCCTCCATTCCCCAAGCTCCATGTCCCCATTGCCTTGTTGGAGGTTCACGAGCCTATTCTGCAACACTGGGTAGCGGGTGCACATGAGATTGTGCAGGATGCAGCAAACTTCCATGATCCTTCTCACGGTCTCTGGGTGATGCTGCACGGTGGTGAGAAGTACCTGGAACCTGTTGGCCAGGATGCCAAAGGTATTCTCCACCACCCGTCTTACCCTGGACAGCCTGTAGTTGAAGATCCTCTCTTCACGGGTGAGGAGTCTGGAAGTGTAGGACTTCATGAGGTAGGTTCTGAGGGAGAAGGCGTCATCCCCCACGATGAAGTAGGGCACATCTTGCGTGTCGTTGGGCAGGGGGTCTGGATCTGGAAAGCCCATGATGAGGTTGCCTTCCAGGCCCTCCTTGAGGTGACTGGCGTTGTATACCTGGGCATCTGAACATGAGCCGCTGCCTGAAGCATTGATGTACATGAACTTGTAGTCAGCATCGACCATGGCAAAGAGGACGATGCTGAAGAAGCCCTTGTACTTTAAATAAGTGGACCCCAACTTGGGTGCTGCTTTGCAGGCCACGTGCTTGCCATCTATGGCTCCAACGGTGTGTGGGAAGTTCCACCTCTGATACCACTGCTCTGCAACTTTCTTCCATCCTTCATCAGTGGAGGGGCACTGGAGGAGCTCCTGCAGGTATTCTTCAATGATGGCCTGCACCACTTCTCTGACCACAATGCTGATGGTGTTGTGTGGCACCCTCCAGCCGTACTGCATGCTCCTGTAGGAGGTCCCTGAGGCCAGGTGGTGCAGAGTGAGTGCCACCTTGAGCCCAGGTTCCAGGCTGGGCCGGAAGTTGGTGTTTGCCTTGGTCAACCTGGGTGTCAGCTGCTGCACAACTTCATCAAACATGGCTGGAGGCATCCTCATGAAGTTCTGGAATGCCCGAGTTTCTTCGTTCCTGAGTTCCACCATCAGCTTGTTGTACAGTCCGTACTCTGCTCTTCTCCCAATCCATCTTCGGACCCAGACGCTTCTTGGCCGCCTCCTTTTCTTCCCGTAGTAGAGTTCACAGAACCTGTAGATGGATTCGCACTGTTGCAGAAGGATGGTGGCTGCCAAAAGGACTGTGTTACGATCCACAGTTGACATGACTGGATGCTGTGGAAGAGCAAGAGTCAGATGAAGGCTGCAGAGGTCTGCACAGCTGGGCTGCTGGTCTGAAAGTGAGATGCAGACGAGTTGCTCCCCCTTTTTATAGGCAGTATAGGTGTCCCTTTGCATCCTCTAGGCATCCTCTAGGCATCCTCTAGGCATCCTCTAGGCATCCTCTAGACATCCTTAATATCCGAGATAGGTCCCCTCTGCGAAGTTTTTTCCCTTTTAAACACTTTGTTTCCATGCTGCATCCGTTCTGCATCCGTTCTGCATCTGTTCTGCATCTGTTCTGTGGCTGTTCTGCTTCCTCCCTGCGTCCGAGCGGATGCGAGTTGCACGGATGCATAGCAGATGCCTAGCGGATATAGCGGATGCAGAACGGATGCATAGCGGATGCGTAGTGGATGTAGAATGGACGAATTGGATACATTTTCCACGCAAAAGTTTTGAGCAGCTCAAAACTTTCTGAGCGGATGAAACGTCCATAAACGGATGCTGGACGGATAGATAGGAAGCAAAACGGAGGCAGTGAGTACATTGCGTTAACCAAGGGATGGCAAGTTTTTTTGTCCATTTTACATCCTCTTTGCATCCGTTGGTGCAGTGTGACAGGGGCTTTAGATCCATTTGAACATTTAAAAATACTAGCTGGTCTCACTCATCTCACAAGATATCCTAAGGAAATCACCCAGATTTAAGGAAAGATCACATGCCCCCCAAAGGGCAGTAAAAAAAATCAGTGCCAAGCTTATATCCTGCCTCTTGGAAGTATACCCCAAAAGGATAGTGCCAAATAGTATTAAAGCAGTAAGGGAAGACCCCCCTTCCCAAATAGGAAAAGAAACCTTGAGGCAAAAAAAATTCAAACACAATACAAACAATTAAAATCACAACAGTAGCTGTTGCTTGTTGAAGCCCAATAGGGAAAATTATCCCATCGATTAACACAGGATTAAACTTCATCTAGCACAGAATTAACCTTCACCAAAAAACAGTTTTAAACCAAAACTCAGAAAGAATATGTAAACTCACATTTGAATGTCAATCCCTCTAGCTAGCCAAGTAGTCTTGCTGAATGTCACTCTTCTTGGTTCCCTGTCACCAAAAGCTTTGCTTCATTATTCAATTATTTCTTCAAGGTGCTGATTGTCCAAGGAAGTATTTCCTCCCAACAGCAGCTTAAAACAACCCTTCCCCTTTAAGAAAGCTTCAGAAGCTCCAGAGACAGGAAGTCTAGACTGTCTGCCAAGAATATAATAAGAGTGGAAAAGAGCAAAGGGAGATTGCTTCTAACTACCAGTTTTCCGAACTACTTAAAAAGTTAACAAGGGGTTCTATAGAACTGGATAGAACTGGTAGAATCCCACCCCTGCACTATCCCCATTATTAAGAGTGCATCTCAATGATTTAATTATTCCGAATTTAGATCCTACAATAAAGCTTAAAATTAACAAAAATTAAACAAATGAAACCCTAATCCATGTTGCTTTAATCTGTGTAAGAATGCATTCCTGGTCAGGATAATCTTGAAGGGTTGATATCTTAGCACTCATTTATAAAATAACAAAATTGTTAGACCAAAGAAATTCCAATCTGCTGCATAGTTCAACACAAGTTGTCCTCTAAAATCATAACCTTCATTGGAAAATAGTTGAGGACTTATCTTATTTTTTAAAAATTAGTCTTGTAATCTGCTATCAGTTCCTTTAAAAAGATAGGAAGGGGCAATGGAGTGAATGGACAAAATGGTTCTTCGATAAAAGCTGATGTTTTCCAAAAGTGATTAATTTTTTACTTTTTAATTATGTATCACCATGGGAGTATAAAAAGACATGGTGCAATTACTACACAGATAAAAACTGTAGCTATATTTTTGGTATATATTATACTTGGTACCGTTATATTATTTTAAAAGCATAAATTACTGTATCCTGCACTGTAAGAAAAGAATATCCTTCACCAGAACCAAGATAAAATGATGTGTGTTTATGTATGTTTGAGATAGAAAGGTGGAACTATTTTTAAAAATGTCACTCTGCAGACTATTATGAACTTCTGTATTCTTCTCTTTTCCAATCTTCTTGGCTTTTCTTCCTCTGCTAATATATAGTATCAATTTGTAGCTGTAGGCACAGGAAGTAATAGTAGCAATTAAAAGTTTCAAGTAGTCATCCATTGATTCCATTGATTAAAAAATGATCCTAAGTCAAGGACTACCTGTATCTTTGAGAAATCTGAAAGAATTTGACCTAAAACAGGGAAAATGTGCCTATCATTTTAAGCACTTTAAAAACATGATGGTAATTACATCACTTGGCTTACATTTCTTAGACACAAAAGTCTTATTAAATTAACTCTATCACAATTTTTAAATCCATGATCTTACAGTAGGCTGTGGGAATATACTGTATAATAGCTAGATAAATGTGTTAATTTTAGCAAATCTTTTGTGAAATATTCTGTAATATTTTTCAGTCCTAGTGTCAGCAGAAAGTCCATAGAGAATTATCAGAAGTAACAACATAATTTGTTTTAACCTTGATCAAATAAACCAACTTTCTTTTTGTTCCTTTTAGTTCTAAGTTTTTATCTTTAATTCATTCAAGTATTCTCATGGGATTTGATTTCCCCTCTTTCCCCTTGTTTCTCATCATACAGAGTTGTTCAAGACTTTTAGAAACCTCTTTTGTAAATCTGGTAGGAAAAAAGTATCCAGGTCATTCTCTTAGGATGCTATTTGTATTTCCTGTTTAATTTCAAAATCTCAGCCAGTTCCTTTTTGAAGCTCCAATGAAACATTTTTTTCTAAATCATTATTTTACACTGTCAATTGTAAATCCACATTGAATACCATCTCTATTTTGTTAAATAAAATTTGTTCTATATTTGTCATTTCTTCAATAACTTCTTTTGGACACAGTCTATCAATGGAAGTAGACACAATTACTGTGAAATTTTTGCGACTATTTCCTGATTCCATTCTCCAAAAGTCTCAGTGTCTCCTTTTTATTGTCATACTAGTTTGCAACATTTTATAGGCTTAAGGCCCTGTCACACTGCCCAACGGATGCAAAACGGACACAACGGATGAGCAAAATGTTCCATCCATTGTTATCCGCTCTCAAAAGGGGCAAAAATTTGCATAACCGGAGCGGATAACATGGACGCGGGGAGGACGCAGAGCGGATGGAAAGAGGATGCGGAACGGAAGCCCAGCGGATGGAAGTGGATGGGAGTGGATGGCACATCCGCAAGGCTTACCGGGGACCTCAGCAAAGCGGACACGGATGGAAAGAGCGGATGCACAGTGGATGCACAGCAGATGAAGCGGATGCAGAGCGGAAGCCTAGCGGATGCACAGCGGAAGCCTAACAGATGCCTGGCGTTAATTGCGCATGTGGGGGGGATGCATTGCGTAAGCCACGCGGATATAAAGGGAAGCAGCTCGCACGTGGCCAGCATTCGGAGGAAAGACCTGCTGCAGGATACATCGAGTCCTTGCCTGCCCTGCCTGCATGCCTGCCTGCAAGCCTTCCTGCCAGCCTTCCTGCCAGCCTTCCTGCCAGCCTGCCTCCAAGCCTCCTGGCCAGCCTCCCTGCCAGCCTTGCTCTTTGCCTGCCTGCCAGCCTGCCTGCCAGCCTGCCTTCCAGCCTCCCTGCCAGCCAGTCTGCCTGCCAGCCTTGGTTCCTGCCTTCCTGCCTGCCTTCCTGCCAGCCAGCAACCCCACAACCATGGGGAAGAAGCGAAAGTCTCAGCAACCTGCCACCATCGTTGGCAAGAGGGACAGGGCCACCCTCCTGCCCCTTGTCCCTGACTCTGCTTCTGCTGGGGCTTCTGCTGCTTGGGCTCGCTCTTCTGGTGCTGGAGCTTCTGCTGAAGCTGCTCCTGGCGGTGGTGCTTCTGCTGCTGCGTACTCTGCTGAAGCTGCTCTTGGTCCTGCTGGTCCTGCTGGTCCTGCTGGTCCTGCTCGTCCTGCTCGTCCTGCTCATGCTCCTGGACTTGCTCGTCCTGCTCATCCTTCTCGGGCTCCTGGTCTTGCTCGTCCTGCTCATCCTGCTCGTGCTCCTGGTCCTGCTCATGCTCCTGGTCCTGCTGGTGCTGCTGGTGCTGCTTCTGCTGGTGAGGCTGGGGCTCCTGATGCTTACTCTGCTGCTGCTGATCCTGATCCTGCTGATCCTGCTGCTGCTGCTGATGCTGATGCTGATGATTATGATCCTGCTGGTGATGATGATGATGATGATCCTGCTGCTGCTGCTGCTGGTGGTGGTGTGGAGGAGCAGCCCCTACCACCTGGGAGCCTCTCTGATGAGGGCCCATCTGGTCCTGCCAAAGGGAGGAAGAGGCATATGCGGGGACGGGAGAGGAGGCAATAATTCATCGAGGAAGAACACAAGGATGAGGTGCTGGAGTGGCTGAGAGAGAATGATTATCTGTGGCGGAAGGGACACCAGCTGTCCAAGGACACCAAGTGGAAGCAAGCTGCTTGGAGAGAGAGGGCGGAGAGTATGTACTTGGAGAGAGAGGGTGGAGAGTACACTTCGGAGGTGCTCCTCG
This sequence comes from Laticauda colubrina, assembly GCA_015471245.1. Classification (NCBI taxonomy): domain Eukaryota; kingdom Metazoa; phylum Chordata; class Lepidosauria; order Squamata; family Elapidae; genus Laticauda; species Laticauda colubrina. The sequence continues at coordinate 38,844,417 of BLBF01000005.1, read as the reverse complement.
GCTGGTGGAGGCACAAGCACACCTGGTACGGGAAGCTGCACCTGAAGAAATCTGGCCAGGCCACGGTTAAGCTGACGGACAGAGAGACCTATGTCATGGCCAGGTGCAGCTTCCTGGAGGGTGAGATCCGCCACCGAGGAGCACCAGAAGCCCCTCTCTCTCTGGCAGCCTGCTGAGAGCCAGTCCTCTTCCGGCTGAGAGTCAGTCCCTGTCTCCAGGAAGGTTTCTGTGGAGCGTGCCATATGCAGAGAACCCGCAGACAGGTATTGTAACCCTGGTGGAGTGCGTGGAGGACTCCCTGGTGCGGTGGGAGAAAGGAGACATTGAGTCCACCACAGTCGTAGCCACATCCACCACCCCCCAGCTCCGCCTCCACAGAAAGGCAGAGCGCCAGACAGCAGGAGGGCCACACTGTCCTGCTGGAGATCAGGGACACCATCCGCACCAGTATAGCTGTCCTCTCTCAGCTGGTCAGCACTGACTCCTCATCCTCCAACCGCAAGCCCTTCCTCACCGATGTCAACCAGACCCTCAAGAACATGGAGGAACCCCAGTACCAGGTAGTGAAGGACCGGATCACTGAGGTGCTTCACAACCCTCCAGATCCAGAGGAACCTGCTCCCACCCAGTCCAGGTCTGCTCCTCCACCCCAGGTGATGTCCCTCCCATTCCAAGGGTTCTGACAGCCCCTCACCTACCAAGGCTACGGCTACCAGGAGGTCCAGCAGCACAGGCAGCAGCCCTTCCCAGTCCAGGCACAGAGTCATCGGGCGACACCATTGCCACCGGTTCCATTGATGCCACCGATGCCACCCACGACAATGATGCCACCAATGACAGTGATGCCACCAATGACAGCGATGCCACCCACGCCAGTCCTCACCCAGCTGCAGACCAGACAGCCCCACTACACTACTCCTTCCTCCACCCCACAGCCAAGCCCGGCCTCAATACATCTCTCATCAGTACTGGGGCTGACACCCCATGGCATGGAGAAAGGACCTCTCAGCATCGCGGGTCTGAGCCAGCTGTCTGAGAGCTTCCTCAACACACGGTCCCCTGTTGTCCTCTCAGGGCCAGGCACCCCAATGACGATACAGAACAGCATTCCAGCACCACCCACCTCCACAGCACCTGGACCCTTCACCCCTGAGACTGGGCACACCTCTGAGTGACCAATAAGAGTGCCAGAGACTGGGTAGCTGGCTACCTGTGGACTTTATTTGGACACTTGACTTGGGTCATTTTTGTTTTACAGCTTGTTGTTCAATAAAGTTTATCTTTGATTTACACACTTGCTTCATTTCTTTTTTTTTGTAATAAAGTCTTGGGGGAAACTTTTAGAATTGGTTTAAGCCTTTGCATGCTTGTGGGATGGGTTAAGATAGCAGTGGGGTGGGCAGGGATACCTTTGGGATGGGTTAAGCTATGGGATAGATGAACCTCCAGTGCAAGCATAGTGGGACTGTATGGTCCACCCTCCCAGGTGCCACACCTTTGGCCCTTTATTATCAATAACAATG
>BLBF01000005.1:38819428-38842494 GCA_015471245.1 Laticauda colubrina | reverse complement strand
TTTTCTTCCCGTAGTAGAGTTCACAGAGCCTGTAGATGGCTTCGCACTGTTGCAGAAGGATGGTGGCTACCAAAAGGACTGTGTTATGATCCACGGTGGACATGACTGGATGCTGTGGAAGAGCAAGAGTCAGATGAAGGCTGCAGAGGTCTGCACAGCTAGGCTGCTGGTCTGAAAGTGAGATCCAGATGAGTTGCTCCCCCTTTTTATAGGCAGTATAGGTGTCCCTTTGCATCCTCTAGGCATCCTCTAGACATCCTCTAGACATCCTTAAGATCCGAGATAGGTCCCCTCTGCGAACGTTTTTTCCGTTTTAAATGCTTTGTTTCCGTGCTGCATCTGTTCTGCATCCATTCTGCATCTGTTCTGCGTCCGTTCCGCTTCCTCTCTGCGTCTGAGTGGATGTGAGTTGCGCGGATGTGGAACAGATGCCTAGTGGATATAGCGGATGCGTAATGGATGCAGAACGGATGCGTAGCGGATGCAGAACGGACGAATTGGATACATTTTCTACGCAAAAGTTTTGAGCAGCTGAAAACTTTCTGAACAGATGAAACGTCAATAAACGGATGCTGGACGGATAGAGAGGAAGCAAAACGGAATCAGTGAGTACATCGCGCTTTCCAATGGATGGCAAGCTTTTTTGTCCGTTTTACATCCTCTTTGCATCCGTTGGTGCAGTGTGACAGGGGCTTTATATATCTTTCCTCTTCCTAAACATTCTATTCCTTTTTTAGTGTTCAGTTTGGAATCAGGCAATTCCTTAACTTTTATCTTTTAAAGACCAAAAAAAGTCTATTTCCCCTGAGAAACTCTTTGTACTTTATAATTCATTCCATTATTGTAAAATTTTTAATATTCCAATTTATCAGGACCATTTATTTTATAAGATTTACATCCAGTTTAGCTTTTTGCTGTTTTGCTGTCCAGATACTTTAAAATTTTACGCTTTTTAATAAAATTTTCTTTCATTTCAGGATTATAGGCAGACCCATCCAGCATTTTCAAACTTGTCAGTCTGAAGGAGTGTAATAAGTTAGAAATAGTTAATCAGCAATTTCCAAAGTGATAGAAAGTGAGGTTACTAAATGTAGTGTCTAACTTGTCTCCACTTAGTTCTAATTTAGGCTCCACAACCATGAGCAAGTTGGCTAATCTTTTCATTTCATAGCTCTCAAATCTGAGGGAAAACTGTTGTCTTACATTCTTCTCATGACAAGCAGCTATCTGGGGCACATCTGGGATCTGGTCTACTCACTACTTCCTTAGTCTGTGCTGCAGTCATCACCTCCACTTTTGCAGAGCCACCTTCAATTTGTCATACCATTAGATGGTCATTTCTCAAGAAATGGGCCAATGGTGCCTCTTAAGTCAGGTGATAGCTGATTATCTTTAATTGGGATGATTACTCCCTTGCTTAAGGCTAGGTCCCACTGGCCGACGGATGCAAAACGTATGCATAAAGGACACAGCGGATGTGCAAAATTTCGGGGGTGGCTCCATCCGTTGTCATCCGCTCCAAAAAGTGGTGAAAATTTGCATAAACAGAAAGGTAAAGAATGGAAAAGAATGGACATGGGTAGTATGTAGTGGGGATGTTAAACGGATGTTCATAGGAAGCCTAGCGGATGAATATCAGATGCAAACCGTTCACTGCACATCCTTTTTATTTCCGTGCTACTAACACTGTGTAGACGTTCCGTGTACCTTTTGTTTCCTCCCTTTTTCCATTTTCAGCTGCAACGGATGTGATTTGCGAGGATGCCCAGAGGAGCGCAGAGAGGATACAGCGGATGTTTAACGGATGATAAACGGATATAGAAGGTTTGTTGCTCGGATGTCACGGATTTACATCGTACACAGCGGAAAGTTCGTCCATTCACAAAGTTTTTTGCAGCTCAAAACTTCTTGCGCGGATGAAATCGCAGTGGACGGATGCTTGACAGATAGAGCGTATGAATCACGTATGCAATGAGTACACAACGGATGCATAGCGTTTTCCAATGGACAGCAAGCTTTTTTTAATGTTTTACATCCTCTTTGCATCCATTAGTGTAGTGGGACAGGGGCTTTAGCAAGAATTCTCACTGAGCTCCAATTCCAAAGGTGAAGGCTGGGAGTGCTCCAAGTGTTCTGATAGTGCCTGTGTATGATCATTCTTGAGTGATTACTGGCTTGGTGTCTGCTGTGGCTGATATTTCACTGATTCAGCTGAGCCAATATCAGAGGATCAGAAAAACCTGATAGAGCTTTTATGTTTGTTTGGCAAAAGGCAGAAGTGTTTGTTCATAGATATCCTAATTAGATGAAGTATCTTGATGCTTGTATGACATTTTGTATGACATTGAAAATAGAAAAATCTTAATCCTTGTTTAGGTTGTATAGTTTTTAAGTCATGGTGAGTATGTTCTGCATCTATTAGATCCTCACCTTAAGTATTATGCCCAATTCTGGATATCATCCTTTTAAAAAGACTGAGACAAAATGTAATTTTTAAAAAAGGCCAATAAATGTACTTATGAAGTCTTATGAAAAGAAAGACCGAGGGAACTATGAATATTTATTTCTGAGAAAAGAAAATGAATGGGATATTTGATAGAATGGTTCATATATCTGAATGGATATAACAAAGAAGATTGCTCTGGAGTCCATTATGCAGACTAATAGATTTAAGTTATAAGAAAGTAGATTCTGACAGATTGTTCAGAAAAACTTCCAAGTATTAACAGTGTTTTGTCAGTAGGATGAATTATATAGAGAAATGGTAGGCTTCTCATCACCAGCTGTTGGAAGCTAGACACCTGTACTGAGGAGGGGGTGTCTCTTGAAAGCTCAAATAGCAAATCTCTTTATTTCATTCAATACCAGAATAACTGAATATTAAGAATAAAATTACAACTGTCCCATTGTGGTAATAGTCTAGCCATCAGTGTAGATTATAAAATGACTAAAATATTGATAATTAACACAAACATTAATATTGCAAAACCAAAATCACTTAAGATAGTAAGTTTAAGGTTTTAAAACCAAAATAAAAGTAAAAATGATTTTTACAATTTGGGCGAAACTATAAAATAGCAACTGAAGATAAATAAAAATAGCTAAAATAAAATATGAAACTGTATATCATCAAAATCTACTGCTAAACTATATTCAATATCAATATTCTACTTATAAATACTATAAGGGCAGAGTATAAAATAGGAGAGAATATAAGGAATGACAATAACTTTAAAGGTTTAAGAGTTAAAAATGACCCATTGCAATAAGTGGATTTCTGCATTATTAAGGGGATTTCTAGGAATTAATAAGAAAAAGCAATAGATCAACAAAAGTGTGTGCAAGTATAATGTAGAAATATAAATAAACTCCTGTATAAACAACTGGCCTAGATAGCTTCTAAATCTATTGCATTCCTAAGATCACATCTTAAAGGCCCGGTCCCACTGGCCAAAGGACGCAAAACGTATGCATAAAGGACACAGCGGATGAGCAAAATTTCGGGGGTGGCTCCATCCATTGTCATCTGCTCCAAAAAGTGGCAAAATTTGCATAAACAGAACGGAAAAGAATGGATGTGGGTAGTATGTAGCAGGGATGTTAAATGGATGTTCATCGGAAGCCTAGCGGATGAAAGCAGATGGAAGCGGATGACACCTCCAAAGGGGTTCCGGGGGAGAATTTTGAAGCAGACTCATAGCGGAAGGGGTGGATGCATAGCGAATGAAGCGGATGCATCATGGACGCCTATAGGAAACAAAGGGGATGCTGCGCGGATGTATATCGGATGCAAAGCATTCACTGCGCATGCAGAGAGTATGAATTCCGTCAGCGCTGCAGATATAAAAGGATGCAGCATGCACGCAGTCAGCATACAGGGGAAAGATGTGCTGCCACATACATCTTCCAGGAACACCATGGTTTGTCAGTCAGGCAAGAAGAGGAAGCCCATGCCTACTTGTTCAAGCCCTGGCAAGGTGAAGAAGGCCAGAACCAACATCCCACCCCTTGGCACTGACTCTGAAGCTGCTGCTGCTACTGCTGTGGTGGACCAGCCTCAAGGCCTTCAAAGCCCTGTTGCTGAAGGCCCTGCTGCTTAAGCCCTTGGAGGACCTGCTGCTCAAGCCCCTGAAGGCCCTGCTGAAGCCCCTGTCAGAGGGAGGAAGAGGCAAGGGAAGGAGAAGGGAGAGAGGAAACAGTACACCATTTCCGAGGAGCATGAGGATGAGGTGCTGGAACGGCTGAGTGAGAACGAGTAGCTCTGGAGAAAGGGCCACAGATTGTATCGGGACACCAAGAAGAAGCAGGCAGCTTGGAGAGACATGGCAGAGAGCCTGGGGTAGACTGCAGAAGTACTCCTTGGATGGTGGAAGCACATGCATACATGGTATGGCAAGCTATACCTCTAGAAATCCAGGCAGGCCACTGTCAAGCTCACTGACCGGGAGATGTATGTCATGGCCAAGTGCAGTTTCCTGGAGGGTGAGAACTTCCACCGAGGAGCAGCCCCTCTGAGACCCCTCTCCCTCAGACAGTCCACAGACAGCCAGTCCTCTTCCAGCCAGGAGCCAGCTACCCTATCCAGGCAGGTGTCTTCAGAGGGCCCCACAGCAGAGATTCCCCCAACAGCTGTACTTCCCATGCCGGCAGACTTGGAGGATCCCGTGGAGGATGACGCCATGCTGTCACAAATGGAGGAAGAAACAGCAGACACCAGAGGCCAACCAACCCCCACCCCCAGCTCCAGAAGAAGCAGGCAGAGAGGCAGACTGGAGGGCCAGGACCACAGTGTGCTGTTGGAGATCAGGGACACAATGAAGACCAGCACAGAACTTCTCTCTCAGCTGGTCCACTGCAACATACCATCCTCGGACCGGAAGCCCTTCATCACCTATGTGAGCCAGACCTTGGGGGTCCTGCCGAAGGCCCAGTACCAGGTGATGAAGCAGAAGATCACAGCACTTCTGCCACCACGCTCAAGGCCCAGCTGAAGCTGCTCCTATCCAGTCCAGGTCTACTTCTCCACCCCAGGCAATGTCACAGCCCTTCCACGGCTTTCAACAGCCCCTCACCTACGAAGGCTATCACTACCAGGACTTCCCACAGCAGAAGCAGAACTTCCCAGTCCAGGCCCAGGTTCATTGGACACCACAGATGCCAGTCCTCACCCAGCTGCAGACCAGACAGCCCCACTACACTCCTCCCAACCTTTCTCTACCCCATAGCCAAGCCCATCAATGGAAAATCTGTCATCAGTATTGGGCCTGACATCTCTAGTCCTTGATGAAGGGCCTCTCAACCTCACAGGACTGAGTCAGCTCTCAGATAGCTTCCTCAACACACCACCACCTGTTGTACCCTCGGGGCCAAGCACCCCAATGGTGCCTCAGACCAGCACTCAAGCCACAGCCACCTCCACAGTCCCTGCCCATTTAACAGCTGAGACCATGGACATGACTCAGAGTGACTGAGAATAGTATCAGAGACTGAGTTGTTTACTTGTTAAGTTTATCTTTGCTTAAGACACTTTACTTGGTTCATTTTGCTCATTTAATAAAGTCATAAAGTTTACCTAAGAAAGTTAATAAAGGTTATCTTTGCTAAAGACACATAGTTTACTTGGTTCATTTTTTTTACTTAATAAAGTGTTGGTGAAAACTTTGAAAAAATGGTTAAGTCTTTGCATGCTTGTGGAATAGATAAGGATAGTTGTGGGATAGATAAACCTCCAGTGCAACCATAGTGGGAGTGTATGGTCTACCATCCCAGCGATCCAGATGATTTTCTCCCCCTTTTTATAGAAAATATCGGTTATCCATTATGGGGCCTTCTACATACTCTAGACATACTGCAGACATCTTAAATATATGAGATACAACCCAGATACAAATGTTTTGTCCGTTTTGAATACTTTATATACGAGATGCATACGCTTACAACCTTTCTATTCCGTGCTACTAACACTGTGTAGACATTCTGTGTACCTTTTGTTTCCTCCCTCTTTCCATTTTCAGCTGCAGCAGATGTGAGTTGAGGGGATGGCCAGAGTATGCAGAGAGGATGCAGCGGACGTTTAACAGATGATAACGGACATAGAACGTTTGTTGCCCGTATATATCATGGATGTACATCGTACAGGGTGGAAAGTTCATCCGTTCACAAAGTTTTGTGCAGCTCAAAACTTCTTGCGTGGATGAAATCGCAGTGGACGGATGCTCAACGGATAGAGCATATGAAACACGTATGCAGTGAGTACACAATGGATGCATAGTGTTTTCCAATGGATGGCAAGCCTTTTTTTTTATGTTTTACATCCTCTTTGCATCCGTAAGTGTAGTGGGACCGGGCCTTTAAATCAAAGAGGCTTTCATGTTGGGGACTTTTTGAATTAGGGAGTTGTACAAAGTAGGATATATGAAAACAGAATTGTCTAGTTATTTTTAAGACTCAAAATGCATCACAACCAATGTGGGGCTACAGTATTGAAAAAATACCGGTAAATCATTACAATCAGATACGTATGAAACACCACACAAATGTAATTAGGTTTCTTCTTTTGATTTGTTTCTAAATATTTCTGTTTGTTTGTTTTAAAAAATTGCATTTTCATCTCATTGTAGGTTTGGTGCACTTGAATGTTTGGAATTTCTGGAATATTAGCAAGTATGACAATGTGACTCTGAAAGATGCCATAGTGAGTTGAATGGATAGTAATTCCTCAAGAGAAAATCACTCTCTTTTCCTTCTCTTGTTCTCCTTGTGTATTTGTGGGATTGAGGAGCAAGGCAATTTAAAATTAACTAGATTCAGACTGCAGAACCTGTCACAATTGTATTCACTCCAGACTAAGCTATTCATTAATGTGTCAGATTTATAGAAATATAGCAGATCATATCCTAATTTCAGTGAAAAGAACAACAAATCTGATAGCCCCAGAAAACTGGCTTAAGGCCCAGTCCCACTGGCCGACGGACGCAAACCGTATACATAAAGGACACAGCAGAAGAGCAAAATTTCGGGGGTGGCTCCATCCGTTGTCATCCGCTCCAAAAAGTGGCAAAAATTTGCATAAACAGAACTGAAAAGAACGGAAAAGAATGGACGTGGGTAGTATGTAGCGGGGGATGTTAAATGGATGTTCACCGGAAGCCTAGCGGATGAAAACGGTTGGAAGGGGATGACACCTCTGAAGGGGTTATGGGGATAATTTCAAAGCAGACGCATAGCGGATGAAGTGGATACATAACGTACGCCTAAAGGAAAGAAAAGGGATGCCGCGCGGATGTAGGTCGGATGCAAACTGTTCACTGTTCATCCTTTCTATTTCTGTGCTACTAACGATGTATAGATGTTCCGTGTACCTTTTCTTTCCTCCCTCTTTCCGTTTTCAGCTACAGCGGATGTGAGTTGTGAGGATGCCCAGAGGATGCAGAGAGGATAGAGCAGACATTTAACAGATGATAACGGACATAGAACGTTTGTTGCTCGTATGTTGCAGATTTACATCGTACATGGCGGAAAGTTCATCTGTTCACAAAGTTTTGTGCAGCTCAAAACTTCTTGCATGGATAAAATCGCAGTGGATGGATGCTCGACGTATAGAGAGTATGAAACACGTATGCAATGAGTACACAATGGATGCATGGCATTTTCCAACGGATGGCAAGCTTTTTTTAACGTTTTACATCCTCTTTGCATCCGTAAGTGCAGTGGGACCGGGCCTAAACTAGTTCTTACACCTTTGTCTCTCTCAATTTTTTTCTAACTCTTTTCCTGCATACCTACATCTTATGTCTCACTGGTATCAACAAAGTAAAAAGTCCAAATTTCTAATTGAAAACACAAATAAGTAAGCAAGTCCAGGGATTACTGGGTTAAATTACTTGAGCTGATAATGTTCTTGGCACTCTCACACAAGCTGTCTGCCAAGTTTGACAAGAAAGCAGGAACATAAATCAAAAGCTGTTGACACACACAGAATCCGGCAAAGCCTCTCTCACTAGTTAACACGTTGTCCCAAACAAGAACCCAAAGCTAACACATCCACTTTTATTCCCTGTGGGGCATGTCAGTCTCTCATCTCAGTCTCTCATTTGTCCTTTCTTTTTACATTGCATGTCACGCTTTTGCCTGTGTCTTTGCCTCACATCAAACCAACATTCCTCAGCTTTATCCTCAGTTAGAGGCTGTGATACGCTCTCCTGATTATCTGCCGACACCTGAGGTACAATCAGGGAGGAAGATCCTGCCAAGGAGGAAAGTCCTGGGGAGGAAGGTAATTCCAAATCCTCTAACAAAGCAGGCTCAAACCTCAGAGCCAAATCCTCTCCTTCCTCATTGTCCAAGTCTGTGTCTTCCAGCAAAGCAGGCTCAAACCTCAGAGCCAAATTCTCCTCTTCCTCACAGACCAAGTCCTCGACCTCTGACAAAGCAGGCTCAAACCTCTGAGTCACAACACCTACATATATTAAACTCTGTCATTATATGGTTTCCTTTAACTTTGGTCATGAACTACTTTGAAAAAGAAACAATACTAAGTAAAAATTCCAAAAAGAAAAGAACTGAAAAGGGTCTGTACTGTATTATGACCATAGCTGTGTTTCAAAGTCAGTTAAAGACTATGATTCTACAAGAGAAATGTTTATGATATTATCATAACTTTGCATGACTTCTGCATAGTAATTAGACAATGAGCTACCAAAATCTCCTTTAATACAGCTTTTATTAATTGCTATTCAGTAACAGGAATTGAAAAAGAAGAAATGTATTTTAGCATTCTGTTAGTGGTGCTTATTCTGTTCTTATCACACATACATTGCTTAGTCTAGCCTTGTTTAGGATAATCCCTGCCAGTCTCTGTCAAAATTCAGATGTCCTTGACTTCCTTCTCAGAATGCAGAATTGCAATATAAAGCAATATTAATGGAGAAAGACAGGTTTATCTGTCTGAATAAGAATCCTATACATGTTTAATGTAGAAGTGAATTTGGGATTGCAAGTAAGCTTGAGAAATAAAGGCACTGCACTCTAACCAGGATGGTTATTGTAAATGGATACTTGGGGAGGGGGGAATAATAGCTTAAGGCTGGGTCACATCGGCCGACGGATGCAAAACGTATGAAAAAGGACACAGCGGACGAGCAAATTTTCCATCCATTGTTATCTGCTCTCAAAAGTGCCCAAAATTTGCATAAAGAGAATGGACAACAACGGAAAGGAATGGATGTGGGAAGGACGTAGCGAGGATGTTAAGTGGATGCTCAACGGAAGCATAGTGGATGGAAGCGGATGGAAGTAGATGACACATCCACAGGGCTTCCATGGGAGAACAGTGAAGCGGATGTGCAGCAGAAGGAGCAGATGTGTAGCCGATGCCTAGTGGATGCCTAACAGATGCGAAGCATTCACTGCGCATGCGGGGAGGATGCATTGCGCCAGCCCCGCGGGTATAAAGGGAAGCAGCTCGCAAGCAGGTCACCATTCAGAGGAAAGACCTGCTGCCAGACACATCTTCAGCCAACAACCACGGGGAAGAAAAGGAAGCCTGTGCCTACTCCTGCCAGCCCTGGCAAGAAGGACAGGACCACCATCCCACCCCCTGGTGCTGACCCTGCTTCTGCTGGGGCTTCTGCTGCTAGTGCTTCTGCTGTTGCTGCTCCTGCTGGTGCTGACTCTGCTGGTGCTGACTCTGCTGGTGCTGCTCCTGGTGCTGGTGCTTCTGCTGGTGCAGACTCTGCTGGTGCTGCTGCTGCTCATGCTACTGCTGGTGCTGACTCTGAAGCTGCTGGTGCTGGTGCTTCTGCTGATGCTGACTCTGCTGCTGCTGCTGGTGGTGCTACTGCTGCTGCTGCTGCTGGTGGTGGTGGTGGTGTGGTGGACCAGCCCCCAGGCCCTCAAAGCCCTGCTGATGAGGGCCCAGAAGACCCTGCCAGGGGGAGAAAGAGGCAATCATGTGAAAAGGGGGAGAGGAGACAGTACTCCATTGCAGAGGAACATGAGGAGGAGGTGATCGAATGGCTGAAGGAGAACGAGTACCTCTGGAGGAAGGGACACAGGCTCTATCGAGACACCAAGAGGAAGCAGGCAGCTTGGAGAGAGAAGGTGGAGAGCCTGGGCTACACTTCTGATGTCCTCCTGGGGTGGTGGAAGCACATGCACACCTGGTACGGGAAGCTGCATCTGAAGAAGTCTGGCCAGCTGACGGACCGGAGACCTATGTGATGGCCAAGTGCAGCATCTTGGAGGGTGAGATCTGCCACTGAGGAGCAGCCCCTCTGTCAACCCTCTCTCTCAGGCAGTCCACAGACATCCAGTCCTCTTCTGGCCAAGAGTCAGTTCCTGTGTCCAGGCAGGTATCTTTGGAGTGCCCCACGATGGAGACCCCCCCAACAGCTGCACACCCCATGCCGGAGCACATGGAGGATCCCCTGACACAGATGGAGTAAGAGGAGGCCACCAGATATCAACCCACACCCAGCTCCACCTCCACAGAAAATAGGCAGAGAGACAGACTGGAGGGACAGAGCCACACTGTCCTCTTGGAGATCAGGGACACCATCAAGAGCAGCGTAGATCTCCTCTCTCAGCTGGTACACTTCAAGATTCCATTCTCTAACAGAAAGCCCTTCCTCACCTACGTGAACCAGACCCTCATGGAAATGCCCGAAGCCCAGTACCAGGTGATCAAGGAGAGGATCACAGGTCTTCTGCACCACCCTCCAGGCCAAGCTAAACCTGCTCCCACCCAGTCCAGGTCTGCTCCTCCATCCCAGGTGATGTCACAGCCCTTCCAAGGCTTTCAACAGCCCCTCACCTCCCAAGGCTACGGATACCAGGACTTCCAGCAGCACAGGCAGCCCTTCCCAGTCCAGGCACAGGTTCTTTGCCTGCCACAGATGCCACCGACGCCACAGATGCCACCAACGCCACAGATGCCACCGACGCCACAGATGCCACCGACGCCTCACCTCGCTCAGCTGCAGACCAGACAGCCCCACTACACTCCTCGTTCCTCCACCCCACAGCCAAGCCCGGCCTCAGAACATCTGTCATCGGTGTTGGGACTGACATCTCATGTCACTGAGCCAGCTCTCTGAGAGCTTCCTGCACACACCATCTCCTGTTGTCTTCTCGGGGCCAGGCACCCCAATGGTGCCTCAGACCAGCACTCCAGCCACTGTCACCTCCACAGCCCCTGGACCCTTCACCCTCGAGACCATGGGCATGCCTCAGAGTGACTGAGAACAGTGCCAGAGACTGGGTTGTTACCTGTTGACTTTATATTTCCTTGGAACACTTTTCTTGGTTCATTTTGCTTTTTTAATAAAGCCCTACAGTTTGTTATTAATAAAGGTTTTCTTTGCTTCACACACTTGGTTCAGTTCTTTTAGTCAATAAAGTGTTGATGGAAACTTTTAGAAATGGTTTAAGCCTTTGCATGCTTGTGGGATGGGTAAGGATAGCTGTGGGATGGGTAAGGATAGCAGCGGGATGGGCAGGGATACCTGTGGGATGGGTAATAGCTGTGGGATGGGTAATAGCTGTGGGATGGGTAATAGCTGTGGGATAGATAAGCCTCCAGTGCAAGCATAGTGGGACTGTATGGTCCACCCTCCCAGGTGCCACACCTATGGCCCTTTATTATCAATAACAATTTAATCTTTTATCAACACATTTTAACATAAATACAAATCTTTATTAAATGCCCTGTTAATTGTAGTGCCACTCAACATACATGGCACAATCTCATCAGTGTGATGAGACAGGCTCAAGAAAGCATCCATTAAGCATCTACCATCCTGTCTTGCCACTCCACTGCTCCAGCTGGGGAGTTGCACCAGTGTTTCAGGAGGTTGCGCTGCTTCTTCCCTTCACGTGAAGCTCTGTTGGGGCCTTGCACATCCACAGTATCTATCAGGTGTTGCCCTTGTCTCCATTCACCAGACTCCATCACCACCCGTCTAGCCCTGGACAGCCTGTAGTTGAAGATCCTCTCTTCATGGGTGAGGTATCTGGAAGTGTAGGGCTTCATGAGGTAGGCTCTGAGGAAGAAGGCATCATCCCCCACGATGAAGTAGGTCACATCTTGTGTGTCGTTGGGCAGGGGGTCTGGATCTGGGAAGCCCATGATGAGATTGCATTCCAGCCCCTCCTTGAGGTCACTGGCGTTGTATATCTGGGCATCTGAAAATGACCCGTTGCCTGAAGCATCGATGTACATGAACTTGTAGTCAGCATCAACCATGGCAAAGAGGATGATGCTGAAGAAGTCCTTGTAGTTGTGATAATTGGACCCTGAGTTGGCTGGAGCTTTGCAGGCCACGTGCTTCCCATCTATGGCTCCAATGATGTGGGAGAAGTTCCACCTCTGATACCACTCTTCTGCAACTTTCCTCCAGCCTTCTTCAGTGGTGGGGCACTGGAGGAGCTCCTCCAGGTATTCTTCGATGATGGCCTGCACCACTTCTCCAACCACAATTGTCAGCCTTCAAGATCTTCTACTATCGCTTTGCATCTTTCGACTGCCACAAGTAACGGGGGGGGGGGGGGGAGGGGGGGTAGGAATAAGTTGGGGATGTGAGCTGGAGGTGTTACATTCATCTGTTGTATAAATGGGAGGGGGGAGCATAAAATAGAGTTAGGTTTCTATTTCTCGCTTAGCTTTCTTTTCTCTGTGCAACTGCAACCCGTTATCAAAATATGCCAAGGTCAACGGACAGAGGCCTCATCATCACCTGAAGATGCCCACATGATCATATCCACAACTTCTAATTGGAAGTGTCATTTGAACCATTGGGGGTGGGAACATTTCCATCACTTTCTATATGTGAATTGCATGCCTAATTTCTCAGATTCAGAATTCTTTGGTTGCTACCACTTCACTTTCAGTAAAAGATATCTTTTCTCTAAACTAAAGAGTCTAAGTATTTCTTCCCTGGATTTTGAATGGAGCTCCGCCCGACATTATTCTGAATCTCCTCCACCTGCCCACCGGGAGAGAATATCCAATTTTCTTCTGAGGGGGCCTGGACATCATGTCATCTTCAAATAGTGACCAAGAGGATCTGGGAGCCATTGGAGGGCAAGATTCTTTGCTGGTTCAGGAAGCCCAATCGCTAGCAGAGCTCAGTCTGGAAGAGGATCCAGCTGTGAAGCCCAGATGGTCAGCGGGGGTTGGCTGGAAAGATCTGGAAAAGGACACTGCCCCAGGGTCACAACTATCCGCCGGCGTGGAAAAGAGGAGCCGTGGCAAGAGAAGGAAAAGAGGGAACTCTCACTGAACCAAGCCAGGAAACTCCTTGTTGAAGCCTTTGAACAACTCCAAGCTGCACAAAGGTATGAAGGGGGAGGGGAAGTAGCCCCAGCCAGAAGAAGCAGAGCAGCTCCCTCTCCCATCAATCAACCTGATCCAGCAGCAGCACCGGGGCCTTCAGTGGGAGGTGTGATTCCTAGAAGGCGTAGAGCTCCTAGGCTGCCTCCATTGGAAGTAAAATACGGAGGGGATCCCAAAGCCTTGGGATTTTTCCTAGCTCAAGTTTGGAGCCATATGGAAGAGTATGGGGAGGATTTTCCCTCAGAAGCAGCCAAAGTGAGGTGTGTTACCAGGGCTCTGGAGGGAATAGCGGCAGAGTGGATGGTGACTTTCCATAATGATAATGCTCCTCAGTTGCTGAATTATAACCTATTTATGGCTCCACTGTGGGCTGGGTTTGAGGAGCCACTGGCAGAGCGCAAGGCCCGAATTAGGATGAAAACCATAAAACAGGGGCGGAGGTCTATGGCTGATTACACCCAAGAATTTAGACAGTTAGCAGGCCATTTCCGAGGCTGGCCCCAAGAAGCCCTGATAGAACTGTTTAAAGATGGTTTAAATGAAGATGAGTACCAGAGATGCACTGCCAGAAGAGACCCCAATGACTTGCAGATGTGGTACTTGCTGGCAGAAGAAGTGGAGATTGATTTAATCCGAAGTAAACGGCGGGGAGGTTATGGGTGGAGCAAGTTTTCCCCCACATGCCCTCAAGGGGCTCCTAAACCTCAGAAGGGAGGAGTGGCAGCAAGACCCAACCCCTCGGCCTGCTTTTGATGCGGGAAGGAAGGTCACTGGGCTGTGAACTGCAGAGTCAAGCTGGAGCCAAAGGGGGCACCAAAGGAAGGAAAGAAACCTGAAAAGTCCCCAGTGAAGCCTCGTGAAACGGCACTAAAGTCGAAAGAGACAGCAGAGGTCGCCCCTCCCGCAGGAGAGGAATCAGAAGCCCCAGTGACCTCTGAGGAGGAGGATTCTGATTCGGAAGACAACTTCCTGCTAAGTCCAAGCGTGGGCCCTATGACCATTCTGGTGAAGTTGAGGGTACCCAATTCAGGGGTCGAAGGGGAAATGCTAGCCCTTTTAGATTCTGGGTGCATAAGGTGTACAATCAACACGAAAGTAGTGAAGAAAATGGGCCTAAAGCTAAAACCTTTGAAGATGCCCATTTCCTTTTGCCAACTAGATGGATCAGTGGCTGGAGGTTGCCCCACCCATTTTGTCATGGAATCTATAGAAATGGTCATGGGAGAGCATGATGAGACCCTGTGTTTTATTGTGGTCTCTGGGATGGAGCAACCATTAATACTGGGATTGCCCTGGCTCCGGAAATGGAACCCCCAGGTTAATTGGAGAAAGGGGTTGTTGCGCATACGCACAAAGCAGCGATCCAGAGGAGGGGCCAGATCCCAGCCGAAGCCTGAGGACCTACCTGAAATAGCTTCCACAGGTACTGAGTCCATGAAAGATGAGGAGAAAATTCCCACAGAGTATTGGGATTTAAAAGAAGTTTTCAGTGAGAAGGCCTCGGGTGAGCTTCCGCCTCATCGGCCAACAGACTGTGCTATTGAGATTTTGCCTGGGGTGAAGCTCCCGAAACCAAAGTTGTACTCAATGACCCCACGGGAATTGGAAGAACTAAGACTGTTTATTGATAAAAATTTGGAACGTGGTTTCATTCAACCTGCTAGACCCCGGGTAGCGGCCCCAATGTTGTTCCGGGAAAAGAAAGATGGTTCCAAATGCTTGGTGGTGGATTACAGAAATTTGAACGCTATTTCTGTGGAAAACGTGTACCCCCTTCCTTTGATGAAGGACATGTTGGTCCATTTAGTGAAGGGAAAGATTTTCACGAAGTTGGATTTAAGAGAACCATACTACCGGATTCGAATTAAGGAAGGGGATGAGTGGAAGACCGCTTTTAACTGCCCGATGGGTTGTTTCCAATTCAACGTTCTTCCTTTTGGTTTACAAGGGGCCCCAACTGTATTCATGCAAATGATCAATCAAGTGTTACATGAACATTTATACAGGGGGGTTCTGGTTTATCTTGGTGACATCCTTATCTACACGGAAACTCTGGCTGAACACGTGAAACTGGTGCAGTCAGTTCTACAGAAACTGTATACCGCTAAGTTGTATGCTAAATTGTCAAAGTGTGAATTCCACCAAGACAAAATTGACTATTTGGGATATCGCATTTCATCTGAAGGCATAGAGTTGGATCCAGAGAAGGTGCGTGCCGTTCTGGAGTGGGCTCCACCATGCACCAGAAAACAACTTCAAATCTTTTTGGGATTTGCAAATTTTTACTGGCAATTCAACACGACGTTTGCTAAGATAGCAATGCCCATCACAAATCTCTTGAAAACAAAAGGGGAGGTGAAGCCAAGGCCAGGAAAGCCGCTGGAGTGGTCCATGGAGTGCCAAGCTGCTTTTGAAAAGCTAAAACGACTGTTTGCTGCAGAACCAGTGCTGAAACACCCGGATATGGACACTCCTTTCGTGATTCAAGCCGATGCAAATGATGTGGCAATTGGAGTGACAGCAATGCTGATGGTGTTGTGTGGCACCCTCCAGGTGTACTGCATGTTCCTGTACGTGGTCCCAGAGGCCAGGTGGTGCAGAGTCAGATCCACCTTCAGCCCCGGGTCCAGGCTGGGCCGAAAGTTGGTTTTTGCCTTGGTCAACCTGGGTCTCAGCTGCTCTACAACTTCGTCAGACATGGCTGGTGGCATCCTCATGAAGTGCTGGAATGCACGAGTGTCTTCGTTCCTCAGCTCCACCATCAGCTTGTCATACAGTCCGTACTCCGCTCTTCTCGCGATCCATCTTCGGACCCACATACTTCTTGGTCGCCTCTTTTTCTTCGCGTAGAACAGGTGAAAGAGCCTGTAGATGGCTTCGCACTGGTGTAGAATGATGGCGGCTACCAAAAGGAGTGTGCGACGATCCATGGTGGAGATAACTGGATGATTTGGAAGAGCAAGAGTAAGAGCAAGGCTGAAGAGGTCTGCATACCAGGGCTGCTGGACTGAAAGTGAGATCCAGGTGATTTCCTACCCCTTTTTATACGAAATATCGGTTTTCCACTAGGTGTCCTTCTGCATCCTCTAGACATCCTCCAGACATCCTAAATATCCGAGATATGTCCCCTATATGAACATTTTTTCCATTTTAATGCTTTATATGCGAGCTGCATCCGCTTTAATCCTTTCTATGTCCGTGCTACTAATGCTGCGCGGACGTTCCACATCTGTTTTGCTTCCTCCCTCTTTCTGTTTTCTGCTGGAGTGGATGCGAGTTGCGTGGATATGCAGTGGATGGCGAGCGGATTCAGCGGATGTGTAACAGATGACGACGGACGTAGAACGTTTGTTCCCCGTATGTGTAGCAGATGTAGAATGGATGCGGTGGAAAATTCATCCGCTCAAAAAGTTTTGTGCAGCTCAAAACTTTTTGAGTAGATGAAATCTCAGTAGATGGATGCTGGACGGATAGAACATATGAATCACGCACACAGTGAGTACAGAATGGATGCATCGCGTTAACCAACGGATGGCAAGCATTTTTCTCCATTTTACATCCTCTTTGCATGCGTTGGTGCAGTGTGACATGGGCTTTACTAAGCAACTATTCCGAAAGAAAACCTTCTGACACTATGTCCACACAGCCTGGTTCACTGCTGATTCCCTTGCTAGGTCATGGGTGGGCTATGTCACATTCTTGAAACCAAGTTTCACTGTCTGGTTCTAGGAATTTTTCCAGTTCTGGAAATCAGCTCTTAAGCCAGGATTTCAAAATATGCTTATTTTTTTATGGCTTCAAATCACTGCAGTTTTTTTTAACCAAAGTTTAGAAATGGTTTGCCAGGGTATCCCAGGGTTGAGAGTGACTGACTGAATAAAGGACACCCAGCTGGTTTTGTGCCTGAAGTGGGAATAGAACTCCCACTCCTAGTTTCTAGCCAAATGTTTTAACCACTACTTCAAACTGGCTGTCTCAAGAAAGATAATTTCATAATATCTCTGGTATTTTGATTCTTCATCTATAATTCCCTCATCCTTAGAATTTATGCAGTAGATTCTCTCAGTCCAAGGTCTTCATCTTCCATTCTCATCACACACTTTCTAAAATGTGTGTGAACATTTCTTTGCCTCTATAAAGTAAGTGGGGAAAAAAAATCATATGCTAGATCCCAGAAAGTATAAAATGAACTGAATGAAAGATCACAGCATCAAAAGGCTAAATCATATTCTCTTTTCCTAACTGTTAACCATGAAGACATTGGATGTTTGATGTTCAAATTGTCTCTGGCTATGCACGGACAGATGGCACATTATTGTTTGTTAAATACAAAGATTTTAAGGTTTAGCACATTTGTTTTGGTTCTTTTCTATCTCTGTTTCCAGGATCTGTTGCTGTCTTCACATATGCTCCCTTAGTCATATTCAGTTGCACAATAATATCCAACCTATGAGGCACTATATAATGAATGTTTGGTAACAAAATATCACATTAATTAAACTGGGTTTTTGACAATGTCAGTTCCACAGAAATTTTCAGTTGAATGACAAGGAGGAGAAAAGAATGCTGTTCCTATAAGTTCCAATGGTCTCTTCCTCTGCTTCTCCCTTCCTCTCCTCCTCCACCTCCCTCTCCTTCTCCCCTTCCCCACCCCTCCTCCTCCAGTTGCCTTTAGCTCTTTTCTGGAGTCTTTCTTTGTTCTTCTGTGCTTCTGTTGTTCATCTTCTCCTAGTTTATTCTGCTTCCCTTCCTCAGCTCTTCTTGATGCCACCATTCTTCTTTGTTTCATCACCACAGTTTTTTCTTCCATGAGACCTTTAAAAAAAACGGATGACATGGCCAAACAAGAGAAGGTTAGGACTTTTGAAAGGCAATGGGAGAAGAAGGATGAAAGCATTATCTTCGCTATGCATCTTTTCTCCCATAATACAATTAGAGCAATGAGTTTAATTGTTTGACATAATAGATAGAGAATATAAAAGGTCCTGTAGGCACGTTATCATAGTATTTATAGATAGTTTTTTTTTTTTTAGATCATCTTTCATAAAATTGATGGTTTTGGAACTTTAACTACATAAGATGATCTTCATCTGAACAGAAGACTGGGTAGCTATGTTTTCAAAACCAGATTTATCTGAACAATATTAAGGGTGTTCAGAGACAATAACATTCTGCATTAAGGATGCTTATAGATCTTTTTCAGATATTTACACTGAATTTAAAAATGAACGCAGTCTTTTTTTTTTTTTGAAATTTTATTTGGGTTTTCACAAAAAGCAAAATACAAATAAAACATCTTTTTTGAAAATAGCATGGTCCCAGGTTATTACAGACACAAAACTTAATTTCATGCTCATTTTTATATTCTATTCCATATCTTATTACCATTTTATATTTTCTACATAGTTTTTCCCGTCTTTTAATTTTCTCAATTTTGTTTTGATTATCTCATCTCAATTCAAATCATTATATTTATACTTCTGTCTGTCCTGTTACAATTTGATATTATCTTTTCTTATTAAACAATTTTTCCCTGTAATTACCAATTAGAGTATGACACCTTTATATCCTTTAATTTTGTCCATTCAAACTCTTATTTGAGCTTCAATGTATAGATTTGAGATTATAGCTATAAATCTATATATAGATTTATAAAAATATACGTAAGAAATATAGGAAAAAAAGAATTAATCATGGAAAATTTATAAGTGTTCCCAAAGAAGTATGATATTCAATTGAAAAGAAATGTTAAAGATGTTAAGATTTTAATGCATATTAATGATAGAATTGAATTGGAATGGAATGTGTGTTTATCTACATATGAATATATTTTTTTTTCTTTTTAAGAATATAGTGTCTATTTTAAGAATGTACCAAGCAAAATCCGATTGGAATTTATGTATTATATTGAATGCTAAAAATGAATGCAGTCTTGAATACTGACAACAGCCTAGTTATATAACATTAATACAGGAGCAGAACTTTAGGAAATGCTCGGTTTAGTGTTTGGGGATTTAGGGGAATAGAAAATAAAAGACCCAAACTATTTGGTACATGGACTCGAAAATTACAATTAATTCAGCTAAAATATTTCTATGTGTATTTGACATCTTTTAGAGAAATTGGTGGCTACATTTAATTTTTTCAGATATTTTCAAAGTACATTATTGGTTCCTATTATGTGGCCTTATACCACAATAGTGACCTGGAAAGTTATTTTACTTAGTGCTTTTGTGGTAGAGGACACACTGGTTTTTATAGATCTGTATACTCTTGAATTATAGTCTGATCCTTTGGAAATGAATAGGAGGTCAATAGAATACAGCTAGTCTTCGACTTATAATCACAACTGAGTCCAGAATTTATGTTGTTAAGTGAATTTTGCCCTATTTTATGACTTTTCTTGCCACAGTTGTTAAGTGAATCATTGCAGTTAAGTTAGTAACATGGTTGTTAAATAAATCTGGCTGCCCCATTGACTTTGCATGCCAGAAAGTTGTAAAAGAGGCACTGCTTGTCATTTCTGCTTATCATTTTGCTTGTCATCCAAGAATTTTCTTTAGCTCTTGAAAAAAGTCCCATGAAGTAACAGCAATGCTGAACTTGGTTGCCTTCCAAACTGATACCATTTTTATCAGGCTTTTACACATTTAAAGGGTTATCTTCTTGGTTGTTCTTCAATGAATTTAGCTCAAGAGGAGTGCTAGCAAAAAATATTTCTCAAAGTGATTGAAAAATATCTTTAAGTATTTGTGGAAACCAATAACCTTCAGGTATACTGCTCTTGAATTACAAAGATTCCGTTTTTAGCAAGCTGAAGCAACATCTTTTAATTAAAGTGAAAATATGTTATGAATATTAAAATGGAATCCCCAGAGGGTGTATTATTTTCCTTTTCTTCATTCTCTGAATTTGGAAGTTAATTTACATAACTAATCAAGATGGCATAATACAGCTGATGCTGATCTGTTGTTGAAAAAAAAACCTCAAGGTGCTTAGAGAGAAAAAAATAACCGCTAGAGCCAATTAGACAATTTACCAAATAATTCCATGTATTTTTCAATATTTTTAAAATACAACATAACCATGATTAAATATTAACAAAAATTATATTAGGAGCTTGGGTGTGCTTTTTAAATTTAACATGTAATACATGAAGTGTTCTTTTAGTCTTCTGTTCTAAATTGTTGGGGCATGAAACATTTTTTGGGAGCATGAAATTTTTCAGTATTTTAAACTATACTAATGGTCCTAATGATTAAATATTAATCAAAATTATATATGGAGCTTTGTGTGCTTTTTAAATTTAACACATAATAAATGAAGCCTTTTAGTCTTCTATTCTTAATTGTTGGACCATGAAAATTATAATTTTTTCCATGCTGTGCTGCACTAAACATCAAATATTTAATACCTCCTTTTATATTTGAAATGTTTAATTGGCTACCCTTTAAATGGTTAGATGCCATATTTATTTTTCACCATAGAAAGAGCATCATTTATTTATATGCACATTTCAGATTGTTTGCTTTTTAAATAATGGCCAATCCTATGCCGATTTTTCAGGCATGAACATTATTCATTTATTTATTTATTTTTAATTGCTTGTAAAATCAGAAAAATAAAAAAGAACAAAACACAAAAAAATAAACTAAAATATATACAACAAATGCTTTTAAAAGTTTTATATACAGGGAAAAAACAAAAAACAAAATAAAAAGATAGACTATATGTTGTTACATCAGTAAACAGTTACAATTCTAATGAAAACATTATGCAAATAGATATTATTGCACATAAGCCAAGATTTTCTATATGTAATAGTAGTGATGTTATGTTTAAAGGTGATGCCACATATTCAAAATTCTATTAAGCAGTTCTATCAGACAGGGGAACTTCATTCCCCACAAATCACAAAAGGTCTTGGACAGTCCACTTGGAACTTCTTCATGATCTATCATTGTCAACAGGGCCGCCAAGATGATTATTAAGTGCTGGAACAAGACCAATATGGCCTGGACCACCCACCTGAGGGTAGTGGCACAGCCACCTCCTCAGCTAGGCTCTTCATGGCGCTGGCAAAGCCGGGCCTGGCCATGCACATGAGGCAGGCCAGGAGCACCCTCTTCCACAGAGAGCGGCATGCCATAGAAGTGGCAGGGCAGAGTGGCACATGCACAGGGCGGGCTGGGAGTGCAGTTTCCCTCCCATGGAGGGGCATGCCATAGAAATGAAATTAAAATGCAATAAATTATATAAATAACTGTTCATTGAGTTTCAGATTAATAAAGGTTATGTCAAACAAGGCTGCAAGGCAGTTTTGCTATACACAAAGGATAGAGTATGAAGTATATATCCAATATTGCTTTTCTTTTTAAAAATTTTGTTTTGTAATTTTTTTAAAAAAAATTCCCCTTCATGGGCCTCCTTTGAGCTCCATGGGCCCTGAAATAATGTACCAGCTGCACCCTCCTCTACTCAGGCCTGATTGTCAATATCCAGCTTGGTAATGGCGAGGTAAAAGTAACTGAATTTCTCAGGCACCAGGTCACGTTATGAAACAATGATGTTCCCAGCCCAGCCTCCAGGCTTCCATGTAGATCATGTAAACAAGTTCTCTTTGTTATGGGAACCATCTGCCTTCGTCTTCACACCTGTTGATATATCTTTGAAAAGTTTTCAGATTCTCACAAGCTTCAGTGGAACTATTAGACATTTTGTTTTGCCAATTAGCCTATTTGTAATCAACACCTCCCCCCCCTGTACTCAATGACAAGTTGAAAAGGTACATAACTGCCAATCACTCTCGACAATAATACCAGCCAGAAGAAAGACATCAGGAACATTCATTGTCTAACACTCAACTTTTGACTTAATATCATGTGTGACGTTCCTATTACATCTCAAGGCTATATATGAGGATTAGATAAGATTTATTCATCAAATCATGGCTTAAAAATCTCAATTTGATTTTATGTAGAAGATGAATACAGATAGTCCTCAACTTACAATAGTTTGTTTAGTGAATGTTCAAAGGAACAACAGCATTGGAAAAAAGTGACTTATGACTGCTGTAGCATCTCCATGGTCATGTGATTTACATTCATATGCTTGACAACTGACTCACATTTAGGACAGCTGTAGTGTCCCAGAATCATGTTATTCCCTTTTGCAGCCTTCTGATAAGAAAAATCAATGAGGAAACCAAATTCACTTAACAACCATGTTACTAATTTAACAATTGCAGTGATCCACTTAATAAATGTGGCAAGAAAAGTCGTAAAATGGGGCAAAACTCACTTAACAAATTTCTCACTTCATAACATAAATTTTGGGCTCAGTTGTGGTCATAAGGAGAGGACAACCTGTATTTTGGTCAAATAGTTCTCGAATAATTAGGGCTGTCTTTGGAGACAGAAACAAGGCATATAAAATAAGTCCTATAATTTCATTATAACGATGCAACAAAAATCTAATTGTAGTATGAATTGTTAGGTAGTTTGAGTGAAGCCAGATGTGAAATGAAATCACCAATATGTGAAAACTGCCCTGCCATCTAGTGGCTGAAGAATACTTCTTTATATGTAATTAGGAAGAATTTCCAACTACTTTAGCCTCTATAAAGAAATAAATAACGTTTGATTGAACCTTCTTAGTGTGGAGGATTATCACATATGATAATGCGACTTGACTCCGCACTAAAAGCCTCCAATACAGGAAACACAATGTTGCC
>BLBF01000005.1:38783378-38808454 GCA_015471245.1 Laticauda colubrina | reverse complement strand
CTTTCTTTCTTTCTTTCTTTCTTTCTTTCTTTCTTTCTTTCTTTCTTTCTTTCTTTCTTTCTTTCTTTCTTTCTCTTTCCTTCTTGCCCTTCCTCCCTTCCTCTTTTTTCTTTCTTTCTTTTTTCTTTCTTTCTCTTTCTTTTTTCCTCTTTATTTCTTTTTCTCCCTTCCTCTTTCTTTCTTGCTCTTTCTTCCTTTCTTCTCTTTCCTTCTTGCCCTTCTTCCCTTTCTTTCTTCCTTCCTTCCCTTCCTTTTCTTTTCTGGGAAGAACTTATGAGCAGCGAGTGGGGGGTTTCTTTCTTTCTTTCTTTGGCATGCTGTGAACTGAGCCAAAATCATCTTACCAAGAGTTAGAAGACTCCTGTAGGCTCTGGGTTACGAGATGATGCTATCTGCTTGGAGATGGTCACCTATCAACTGCATGATCATGTTACTGGATGCTTGAGATGCTTTGCATCAAAAAGTGGAGCTGGTCTTGCTAATTCTTTGTCCCTGTTTCAAATCCACAAAACCTTTCCCTTTACTTTTCCTCTGCTTTCCCTGCTCTGTTGGACTGGGAGGGCAGTGGACATGCTCTGAAAGGGAGGGGGAAAGCAAAACCTTTCCCTTTGCTTTTCCTCTGCTTTCCCTGCTCTGCTGGGCTAGGAGGGCAGCAGACATGCCCTGAAAGGGAAGCCAGGAACTCCTGGGGCCACTTCCCATAGCCGCGCTACCCCCACCGCTGCCCCTCACCCTCTGGACTGGACTGGCACTCCACCTTGGCCTCCTCCCACCCGGAAAGGTCCCTAGTGGTGGTGGGGAGGCACAGAAAGGCCCCGCACAGTGGGTAAGGGCCTAGCACGACTCACAGGCTTACCTGTGAGCAGGGCAGGCAGATCAGGGCTGCTCAGTTGGGGGCGGGCGGGTGAGCAGCACGAACGAGCATCAGGTGGGTGGGGCAACTGAGCGACTAGCAAC
Organism: Laticauda colubrina; assembly: GCA_015471245.1. Taxonomy (NCBI): domain Eukaryota; kingdom Metazoa; phylum Chordata; class Lepidosauria; order Squamata; family Elapidae; genus Laticauda; species Laticauda colubrina. The sequence continues at coordinate 38,807,497 of BLBF01000005.1, read as the reverse complement.
CAGAGAACCAGTTTGGGGGCATGGCAAGCCAAAAGTTACTAACAGTTCCATGACCCCCGCCTAATCACCCATACAGGTTCTCCAGAACCAGTGAGAACGGTTGCATACCACCTCTGCCTTTGCTGCAAAATATCAACAAAGCAGTAGTAGACATGAAGAACAATTTGTGTTATATCTGATTCAATCATCTAATACTTACGTTGTTCAGTGATCCTCCCAAGGAGGCCAGCAATGTACTGACAAGTTGCAAGTGTTGAATCTTGAGTGGGTGCTGAAATGTGTATTGCTGGTTCTCCTCTTGCAGAATATTGGACCCGTTCTCCATTTAGATTTTCACCTATGGGTCCTTGGGGCAGCAAAGAAGATTCCATGGCTGGATGTTCAGACTCTGGTCTCTGGCTTTGAGAAGAGTGAATAGACTGACTTACTTCTGATATTGTTGTGCTTTCATTACAGGTGCTATGGGGCTGTCCAACCAGCTTTTTAGTGCTACCACTTTCTTCCATTTGTTGAATTGAGAGCCCTCAACCATGCATTGACACTTTAAGTAATCCAACACAATACTGTAAGATATCTATTGCACTTAACATTTTAAGTGCAAAAGATATCTTACAGTATTGTGTTGGATTTTACAGCATTGGATTATTATGTATATCGATTGTATTGATTCTATTAATAAGAAATATACAAAAATTGATGCTAGGAATGATGGCTTCATTACTGTCATCTTCTGTTTGCAATCCAGTGTTGAATTACATTTATGGGACACATGAGGCAACTTATTATCTATAATGGAGAAATGTTGAGCAAGTCCTTCATTTACTATCTTTACCATTTTGTATCAGTTTCTTATATTACCCTTTGTAGAACAATTTGTTAGTCATAAAAATCTGTATTAGTTTTTGTTAAGCTTGTTTCATACGATATTTAGCCTCAAATGTATGTTGCCTATAAAACACAACACATTATACATCTTTTTCTTAATTATTGTTTAGTTACTCCTTATCTTTATTTTTTTTTGTCTGTGATCATTCAGATAATTAATACATTTGTTTGCAGCATAACATAGCTATTTTACTCATCTTAAAGAGCTTAAGAAAATTGAATGATCTGATCTTAGTGTTTTCCTGCTTAAGAAAAAAATGAATGTAACTTTTCAGAATTTAAAAGGAATAATTTCCAAAATACATATACATAGTTTTACAGTCTGACTTATTAAATATTTGGGAAAGGGTTACCATATCTGCGTACAAACATGTGAATGACTATTAGAAGGTAGCAAAGAGATAGTTTTCTGTAGCTTTTTACTCATACCCAGGGGTGGGATTCTACCGGTTCTGTCCACTTCTGGAGAACTGGTTGCTCTGAAGAGCAGCAAACAGAGAGCATACATAGAACCGGTTCTATGTTTGCTGCTATTTTGGCCTACCCGCCTGCCCGGGTTCTTACCTGACCTTTATTTCCTGCTTTTCCAACTGCAGCTGCTTTGCGCGACACAGCTGTGGTTGAAAAAGCAGGAAAAAAGGGCTTTTCCAACCACTGCGCACTTGTACACAGCACTGCTCAGCTGTCTGGGCAGCTCAGCAGGTCGTAAATTGCACTCGTGCAACTCACAGAGTGACAGAACTGGTAGTTATGCTGGTCGGATCCCATCCCTGCTCATATCTAATGATTGTTTGAGTTAATGTCATCTCAAAGTTGTAAACTTAATATAATATGCTACTTGGCTCATAATATTACCTCAGATGTGATATTCACATGTTGCAGTGACTGATATAATTTCTTCTTTCTTTCAACTTCAGTAATGCAGTACCATTGTTATCTAGATGAAGAGACATGCTGATGTATCAGGACAGCATTTTGAGAACTGGATGTTTTGTGACATCAGCAGTATCTCCACCAATGAATACCCCAGCTTCTTCCATTTGATTTCCATATTTGGAACTTTTCTTTTAAATCACTCTTCATGCAGGAAGGTTCATATTTATTTCTTATCCATTATTGCTATTCAGTCCAAAGACCCGCTGGACCGGTGATACAGTTTAAAAAAAATATGATTATATAAACCATGAGAAATGCAGAATTAACTTAAAGGCAGAATAGAAACGAAACAGATCTAAAGGGTAATTTCAAGAGATATCAATGCAAGAGACAGTTTAAAATATAAATTTATATTTCTAATAAAAGATGAAGAAATAGAAATTTTTATAAAGGGTTTTAGATAAAGAGTCTTATACATTTATAATGGATATCTTTTTTATTTTTACTTCCATATTATCTCTCCAATCACTTTAATTTGAATAATCCTCATATTTTACACAACAAATAAAATAATTTTAAGATCTGGATGTCTATGAAACATATATACTTTTGTTAATATCTCAGTCTGAGAAGATAAATAAATATTACGGAAGTAATTTTTTGGAAAATTAGTAAGTAGATTCCTGGATGTGATATCGAAAGGTGCTTTTCAAAAGGCACCTGAACTTACTTGTTTTTTTTTCTTTGAAAAAGTTTCACTTCTTATCTAAGAAGCTTCTTCCAGTTCAGTTCAGAACTGAAGAAGTTTTTCAGATGAGAAATGAAATATTTTAATGGAAAAAAACAAGAAAATCCAGTTGCCTTTTGAAAAGCACCTTTGGAGACAACCTAGATGACTGAGAATCTTCAGAGACACCTGGATGTGACACTTTCTTCACTCAAGAGATGCTCAGTATAGATGCTCAGTCTTTTAGATTTTGCTTGTTGGAAGTTGACAAATTGTGATTACATGACCCCAGGACAGTACAACTGTCATAAATACCAGTTGCCAGGTACCTAATTTTAATCACATGATCATGAGTTTTGTGCAATGGTCATGAGTGTAAAAACTGATTGTAAGTCACTTTTTCCAGTGCTATCATAACTTCAACTTGTCACTAAATAAATGATTGTAAATTGAGAACTACCTATGTCCATCAAAACGTCTATGCAGTGAAAGGCATCATTACCAATCTTTTTTTTGTCGGTTCATGAAGATGAGTATATGCTCACTATAGGTTGGTGCAGGGGTGTCAAAGTCAAGCCCTGTGGGCCAGATCCAGCCTATGAGGTGCTTAGATGTGGTCTGCAAGGCTACCCTGGAAACAGGGAAGGACTAACCCACAGTGCCTCTGCTAGCAAAAATGGTACTCAGGAGGGTCACTTGCAGCCCTCTAGAGCTCTGTTTTCACTGGCAGAGGATTGCAGGAGGCCATCACAGATGAAAATGGAGCTTGGGAGCCCGTTTTGCTGGCAGAGCACTCGGACCACCACAGGTGTCCCCAACACAAGTGAGGTTGAGCTGCTATGTCTACCCTGGCCATGCCTCCCCACCAATATAAAACACAACCCTGATGCAGCCCTCAACAAAATTGAGTTTGACACCCCTGGCTTTGTGTATCATAGAAGATAGGAGGAACTCTGTGTTTGATCCTATATAAAATTCAATTCACACTGATTTAATTATTCATAAAGCTTTTAATCTTGTTGCATTCTAGGCAATACAAAGAATATATAGAACACCTTGGTGTTTATTACCTTGTGAAAATAAATTATTGGATATCTATGATAGGTTTGTAATACTTTGCCCTAAAAGATTAGGCATATTGACAGCAGTGAGCTATGCAATTATCACAGCTTGCCTGAAACATGTCTTTACTTTAGGACAGGAAAAGCTAAGTTAACAGAATAGTATGATACATATTTTACAATATTTTAACACTCAGGAACATCAACATCATTTCCCATCAAGTTAATATAAACCTAAAAAGAAATATGTATTTGTATGAACATTCTGGAAAGTACAGTTGATTGAGTTAAAAGTTTGAGTCTAATTTATCAGACAAAAGTGAGACCGCGTGCAATCCACAAGTAGATCTGTAACTGAATGCATTCCACCAACTTAGACCTTGTACATAAATATTACCTTACATAAAGTTTCATCTGACTTCATCTGTTTCATTAAATCATCACATTCTAACAAACCAGAATTTTGCAAATGTAAGTGAGTATGAAATAAATGAATGGTGATACATGATATTAGCATAGAGATTCCTCCTGCCTGGAGAAAACATACAAGACCCTTAAATTAAATTAATTTTATTGAAACCAAATACAGTGGAAATCCATGGCAGCATTTCTGTTATTCATTTTCAAATTCAGGTTCATAATTCTGTCGAGAAGATTATTTTTGTACTGGAATATTAAGCGGAATTATCAAGTCTTTGACTAAGATTAATGAGCATAGTATGGAACATAACCTGAGAAAAAGATTATCAATACTATTAGATCCCACCGTTACAAATTTGAGTTGAATTTGAGCATATCTCAGTATTAAAAGGTCTGTCACTATTAAAATACAATAAGCAAGAGGACAGAAATAGTTCAGCAAAAGCTAACAGAGACCAGCACAGAAATGAGTGTATGGTATAAAAATAGATTTAAAAGAATTTAAAAGAAACATAAAAGAATGCTCACTTATTCAGATTGTAACTTATATCATTCAAATTCATTTTGTATTACAATCTTATGCCCCATTTATGAAAATATAATATCAATAAACTCTAACACCAGCTAGTAAACAGCGTAAGTGGAAGGTTGTAAAAATCAATGAATTACAAAACATTAAAAAAATCTATTTTAAAAAGTAACATAGTTGTTTGAAAATAAGGGCCAGGGTTTTCAATGGAGTTTATTTCTAAGTAGAGAAATACAGAAAGGAGGATCAACAGTTTGCAAATTAGTAAAATTGGTGAGCATAAAATAAACTCATTTCAAAATTAATTATTTATATATCAATATACTTTCCAATATATAACAATCCAGTCTTCTTCCTTCAGTAATTACAGCAAGATTTATTTTGAAGTCCCATCAGTACATACATGTGGATGGACCACAAACATACTGTATAGTTCTTTCTAAATGTAATAAAGCAATGATATTTTCAAATTGTCCAACTCAAATTTTCCCGGTTTGGAATCCTTACATATTTGGTTACAGTAGGAATTGACTAATCTTCTTGTCACCCAAGCCAAGCTTGACATCATGGGCTAAGAAAGAATGACTGGCCCAAAGTGATCCAGGTGTCCTTCATGACAAAGGCAGAATTAGAACATACAATCTCCTGGTGCCTTAATTACTAGATCAAACTGGCTCTCAAATTCAAATTAAAATCATTACACTAAAATTAAATCATCATTGGAGCGGTAATTTTAATATATTTGGATGGCACTGGATTGAAGAAGAGGTGTCGAACCTATTTTTCAGTGTATTACTCAGAAATAGAAATAGTCTTACTGTGATTGTTGAGTAAAAACATTTGAACTGAGCTTTTTAAAGGGCATATACAGTAAGTTACTCTTCAGTAAATAACAGTTAATGTCAACCCATTTAAAATAAATTACTATCAATTAATGTATTTAGTTTTGCTACAAGTTTTAACAGTGAAAAGCTATTATTTATTTCCAGTTTCTTATATTATAGTTATAGGAAAGAGATGAACATCTAGCATGAAGAGAGATGAAGGAAGTAAGAATTTTTTAGTCTTCAGAAAAACAGCTGAGTGGGGACAAGATCATATTCTTAAAATATCTGGAAAGATATATATATATATAAAAGGTCAGCACTCTTTGTTCTTCCAAAGTAAAGGATACAAAATAATGGATTTTGGTTACAAAGAGAAAAGGTTAGAAAAAAAAATCTTTATAACAATGAAATTAATGTGACAGTAGTGTAGACATTAGACATGTTGAAGTGGCAGTTAGATAGCCATCTGTCTGAGATATTTTAATTTGTTTTCTTTGCTGAACGGGATTAGAGTTGATAACTGAAATAGCTCCTTTCAATTCAATGATTTTTCTGATATAGTAACTATTCCTGAATGGCAACTTTTTAAGATAAAGATATTGGGATGGAACAAATGGATGGTCCTTCATATTTTCCAGAAATTTGTAAATTGCACATTGAAAAAGTGATGTAAGAAAGAGGCACAGAGTAGACTCTTTGCATATAAAAGTTAAATGTAATTAAGATTTTAATTATATATTTTGTTCTTTATCAAAATGAAATCTGTGTATACATTCCTGATTATTGGTAACAAAATGCTTTTCTGAAACATTCATTTCAACTTGAAAACAAAACAGATTTTTTTTCTGTGTTTCTGATTATATGATCTTCTATCAATATATTTTTGTTTGGTACTATCTTATTATAAGAAATAGGCTTCTACAATTCTACAGAGTGCTTGTCTACTGAGAAATTTGGCACTCAGACAAATCAGCCATCAACAGGCACATAAAGTTAAACAACATCTACATATCATTCAAAAGCCAAAAAGGAAACAGAAAGTCTAAAACACTTCCTCATGAGCAATCAATATTCAGATGAGCAGATATTGACCTCAAGATTAGCATTAGACTCACAATCAAGATGCTATCAAGGATCTACCAACAGAGTCAGACAAGTTAGCCAGTGGTGGGATTCAGAGTTTTTTACTACCGGTTCTGTGGCTTGGTAGACATGGCAGGGGAAGGATACTGTAAAATCTCCAGTCAGAGGTGGTATTTTCTGGTTCTCCAAACTACTCAAACTTTTCATTACCAGTTCTCCAGAACTAGTCAAAACTTGCTGGATACCACCTCTGAAGCTAACAGTAAACAACAGCTTAATCAAGGAACCAATAAGATTAACATTACGAGGATATTAAATGAGAGCAAATCCTTCTGGCACTGATAATGCTACTAAGCAAGGTAATGAAATGTCTGCAAGAAAACAACCAAGCTCAGAAGATCCTCCTATAGTAATGTAGAAAGGCTGTCAAAATGGCTTTCTTCAAGGGTTTGAATTTTCCTGCTGGGAGAGCTCTGGCACAAGGATACAGACAACTGCTTGAAAGCTGGATCTTTTTATTTTCAGGAAGGCGAGAGACAGTGTGGCTGCGTTCCTGGGGCGAGCTAGCTTTGAATGGTAAGTTCCTGGTTTTTTATACCTTTTTCCTCCCTTTGTGCATGAATGTTCGTTTAGTGTTTAATGTTTAGATATTAAAATCCTGTCAGACTTTATTTTTTTCACCAGAAGGCAAACTTAGTGAGGCGTGGAAAATAAACTCTATGGGGTGGCTTGATTGTATCATCGTTTTTTTCCGAATCTCTTTTAACTTTATAATGGTTCTTCCTATTTGTTTTGTAGTAATCTTCTATTCATTTCCTTTGTGATTTATTTTGTAACTTTTGTCTGTTTGTTTTGCTGATTTGGCATGTCCTGTGTTTGTAAGGGTTTTCTTTTCCTTGTTTCCCTAGCTTTCTTAATTATTTGGCTTTTGTCTAGGGGGCTTCTTTCAATACCTTTTATTTGATTTCTTTTCCAGTGCAAATTTGTTTTATGGCTGGCCTGATGTTCCCTTTGGGCTTTTCCTGTCTGGGTGACACCACTGTCCTCATGAAGTTCCCTTTCCACAGTAATAAATCTCCCATAGTACAGTCTATATGCAACAAAATGGGCCTAGCTCTTTTGCTATCTAGGTTATATGGGAATCCTATGGTGTTGATTTTCCCTTACTAGGTAATGTGAAAAGAGCTGGACTTCTCTGAAGAAATCCATGCAGTATTAATTTCATTTCTGGCATAAGCTGTAATTTGCAGAAGAGTTGATATTGCAGTGTACAGTACTGACAAGTAAAAAAAAATGCAAAGAACTTAAACCATAGAATTTTCCTAGATAGAAACCCTGGGTTACAAATATTCTCCTCCATTTACCTCTAGGTAAAATATACCTGTCATCTGAAATGTAACAGGCAAAAAAGTAAGCAATAAAAATGATAAGCAGCAGGTATTGGAATGTAAATACTGTAATAGAATTTTGACTAGTTATTGGGAATATCTCATAAGCCATTTCAGGGGAAAGTAATTCTTTAGTACTGCAGTGTTGAATAAGCACAGCATGAAGAAGATACAAAAAAATCCTTAAAAATTCAAACTTGTCATAATTAATGAAGAATGATAAATGGTGTTAACTGGATGGTTTCACTTGCATTAATTTAATGCAGGCAAAACTTTTTAAAGAGACAGTTTAGTACAGTGGTTCACCAAACCAAAAACTGGTAAACCTTGAGTTCTAGTCCTCTCCATGGGCACAAACCAGCTGGGTGACTTTGGGCCAGTCATTCTCTCCCAGCCGAGGAAAGAGGCAATGGCAAATCACTTCTGAAAAACCTTCAGGGACATACATGTTTAGGCAGTCTCTAAGAATCGGACAGAATTGAATGTCAGCAGAAAAAAAAAACCTTTGTAGACAGGGAATTACATTCCTAATAATGAATAGTTAATGAAGTTGCTTTTGAAACATTTTGATTAGCAAGTGAGATGTAACTTTATCAATAACTTGCCCTTTGCCTTTTAATAAGGCCCAGCTTTTTAAATGTGTGTGTGTACGTGGGCATTCTCTGCCCCATAGATTGCATGCTATTTTCCAGAACCATTTTTTCATCCCTCTGGCCCACCAAGCTGTTATGTTACCAAAGCTGGCAACAAATAGCACCAGATTTTCCACTTTTTCTTTCTGGGTAAAAATAAATGTTAGATATCACACATTTTATTTAGCTTTAAAATGTTCCGTCCGGAAAAATGCAAGGTAGACTGGGTTCCAACAACAAAGTCTTTATTAGTTAACAGCAGTTGAAAAATGGAACATTGACTCAAGCTGCGGCAGCCTTTTTATAGGGTTTTGCCTGCCGGCTTGTAGCCAATGACAGGTATTTAGTTTTGCTGCCTTTAAGCAGCTTCGTGGATTGGTTCCTATTGAACCAATCCCAATTCAGGTTTTTTAGCCAATCAGAATCCTGTATTAGGAGTCTACTATTCTTTATACAGAACACCCCTCCCCTCTTGGTTTAGTCCTACGTGGTGACGTAGTCGCACAGGTACATGGGGCTTCTTTTGACTCGACTGGACTTGTGCGGTTCATTTCTGCTGAAGACTTCGACCGGTTCGGATGGGGTTGCTGTCTCTCCGGTCTTTCTCCATGGAACCGCCTGGAAGGGTAAGTCAGCCATTTTACTGTCGCCTGAGTTTCTTAGGCTGGCAGTTTGGCCGGTCCCTCCTGTTTTCTCTGGGCAGGTCGAGCTGGCCTGGCTGGCCCCTTCCTGGCTGGACTCTTCTCGCAATTTTCTTCTAACTGTAAGTCTCTTTTTTGCTCTTTTTGTTTGTTGTTGTATTCTGGGTTTAATTTAAACGGTTCTTTATTATTTTCTCGTATTTCCCCCCCCCCTCTGGTTTGATTTTTGTCGTTTTTTATTATTTGTGGTTGTGTGTTTGTACTTCTTTCTACGTTTCGGGATGGAAGCTGGTCTATGTGCCACTTCCATTCCCTGCCATCATCTACGGTTAGTCGGTAGGACCGGGGGCCTGTAATTTGTGTGATTGTTCCTGGAAGCCATAATGAGCCCCCGGTGAAATTTTTTGCATAGACTAGGTCGCTGATTTCAAATGTCCTGAAACGGGTGGAGGAGTCGGGGGGTTTCTCTGGTGTATAATTTGGGTGCAATCTGTCTAATTGCAACCTTAGTTTTTTTCCCATTAGTAGTTCTGCTGGGCTTTTATTTGTTATAGTACTGGGTGTGATATGCTGGAGGGTGAGTAGGCGATTTATTTTATCTTGGACATCCCCAATGTCCATTTTTCCTAAACCTTCTTTGGTAAACCTGACCATTCTCTCTGCCCTACCATTTGCAGCCGGGTGGGCCAGCGCGGTTAGGGCATGTCTTATACCTAGGGAGGCTAGGTATTGTTTGAATTGGATACTCGTTAATTGTGGCCCGTTGTCGGACACTAGGACGTCCGGCAGGCCATGGGTTGCGAAGAGTTTGTCAAGTTGTTTAATGACGGTTTCAGTTGTCATAGATGGCATAATTTTAACCTCCAGCCAATTTGAGTATGCATCTATGACAATTAGGAAGGTATATCCCTTAGTAGGACCCGCAAAGTCAATGTGGATTTGTGACCAAGGGCCTCATGGGGTTTCCCAGTACTTTATGGGTGCTTGTGGTGGGGAAGACCTGGTTCTTTGGCATTTGTTGCAAGTATTTACCCAGTATTCGATGTCCCTATCTATACCCGGCCACCAGACATAGCTTCTAGCAAGGCTTTTCATTTTAACAATTCCAGGGTGGCCTTCATGAAGCATACCCAGTACCTTAGTTTGTAATTTGGAAGGGATAACTACCCGATCACCCCACAACAAACAACCTTTTTGAATCGAGAATTCGGTTTGTCTGGTCCGGAAAGGTTTAAAGTTCTCAGTTTTTTTATTTTCCGGCCAGCCTTTACCTACCCAGTTCAGTACGCGGGCAGTCAATGGGTCCCTTGCGGTAGCTCTGGCAACATCATTTGCAGATATTGGTAGATCGGGGCATGTCTCTATCTGCAAGGTGGTCATCGTCGGTGCCGAGTCTTCCTCTATAGTCGGTAATGGTGCTCTGGTCAACGCATCTGCATGGGAAATTTGCTTCCTGGGGTGATGTATCAGAGTATAAGAGGAGGCTTCTAGGAATTCTGACCATCTAGTCATTCACGGGGACAAAATGTTCAGTGTGGGCTTGTTTCCCACCAAAATTCCCAGTAGCAGTTTATGGTCCGTTACTATCAAAAATGTTCTTCCATATAGATATTCGTGGAAGTGTTTCACTCTGGCGATGATTGCCAGGTCTTCTCTGTCTAATTGACTATAATTACGTTCGGTTTTAGACAGAGTCTTTGAATAGTAGGCGATGGGTGCCTCTCTTCCATCTGGCAATTGGTGGCTCAGGATGGCACCGACTCCAAATGGTGAGGCGTCGCAGGTCACCGTCAACAGAAGTGTATTACTAAACTGGATAAGAATGGTGTTTGATATTAATAAGTTTTTTATTTTTTGGAAGGCTTTCTTTTCTTTATAACCCCAAGTCCAAATTGTTTTTTTATCCAGTAATCGGTGTAATGATTCCGCTATTGTCGCCTTGTGGGGTAGGAACACGTTATAAAAATTTATTAGTCCCCAAAATGCCTGCAATTCAGTTTTGTTCCTTGGTTCTGGTGCATCTTTAATAGCTTTGACCTTTTTGTCAGTAGGGTGTATTCCCTCTCCGTCTATTAAGTAGCCCAGAAATTTGACGTGATCAGTCATTTAGCAGCATTTTTCTTTTTTGACTTTTAGGCCAGATTCTCTGAATTTAGTTAGTACATCTTTTAGTCTTTTTTTTAGCTGGGTCGTATCTTTGGCCGAAATTAGGACGTTGTCGAAATATGGTACGACCCCTTTTATACCATTCAATAGGTGTTCCATGAGGGTCTGGAAAGCGCCTGGGGCTACACTCACTCCAAATTGGAGTCTGTTGCATTTGAATGCCCCTTTGTGGGTTACTATTGTTTGTGCTTCAGCCGTTATGGGGTCTACTGGAAGCTGTTGGTAAGCTTGCGCTAGATCTAGTTTAGCGAAAAAGTTTCCTCCCCCAAGCGAATGTAATAAGTGTTGAACGACTGGCACCGGGTATGCGCTTTGTTGCAATGCATGGTTCAGGGTAGCCTTGTCGTCACCACAGATGCGAACTGACCCATCTGGTTTAATTGGTGTTACGATTGGCGTTTCCCATTTAGCATGGTCAACAGGTTCTAAAACCCCTTGCTCTATTAATTTATTTAGTTGTTCCTCTATTTTTGCTTTTAGAGCAAAAGGAACTCATCTGGCCTTTAGTCTTCTAGGGGCTACCTGGGCCTCTAAACTAAAGGAAATTGGGGTTCCCCGATACCTGCCTAGGGAGCTGTCGAAAACGTCCTGGAACTCTTGGATTAGGTTTTCTTCCCAGTCGGTTGCGGCCACCCGGTCTACTCCGGTCATCCCGATGCCCAATGGTGCGAACCATTCGATCCCTAGGAGACTTGGTCAGTCTCGGTCGACTATTGTCAATGGTAGTACTTTGACATGTTGTTTGTAGGCGACTCGGAAATTTGGTTTCCTTGGTAGTCCTTGAGGGTTAATTTTTGTCTCTGGAGTTCTTTGAATTTGATATTTGGGACCAGTTGTTTGATGGTGTCCCATGACACCATTGATAGGAAAGACCCAGAGTCTACCTCCATTTTGCAGGGACTGCCTTCTATTTTTACAATTATTTTTACTTTCTTTCCGCTTTCCGTCTGAGCGCTTCCAATAGTGAAAGTCTGGTGATTTTTTTCTCGGTTACTGGCTCGCTTGTTCCACTGCCACTTTCTCTCGGTTTGTTTTGGCTCAGCTTGTGCGGGGGAGTTGCTGCGTCTGTTTGGGCTGTAATTTTTTTTTTTATTCCTGCAGACTTTCTCGATATGCCCTCTTTTCTTGCAAGCTCTGCAGATGGCATCGAGGAATCTGCAATCGGCTCGAGGATGGTTTCCTCCACAGCCGGCGCATTCCCGCCAATTTCTTTTTTCGTGCCCTTTTTTGTTGGCGTATAGGCAGTGGACTTCGTCGTCTTCTTCCCCGGATTCTGACGTCTCATTAAAATCTTCGTGGTGAGTGGTGGTGGGAAATTGTTTCTTCCCTCTGGCCAGGTTCGTTTCGTTGTTGTTCATGTTCATCTGTTTCATTTTGACCACCGTTTTTTTCATGGCTTCAGCGGCTGTGGCTTCTGCGATGGCTTTGGCTACGGTTATGTTGGGTTTATTTAGCAGCTTGCTTTGTAAATTAGAGTCTCTTAAACCCAATATTACTCGATCCCGCATTGCTTCATCTAAATTCAGAAACTCGCATGCTCCTCCTAGTTGTCGGAGGGCTGCCACAAAATCAGCGATGGTCTCGCCTTCTTTCTGGTCTCTTAGGTAAAATTCGTGCTGCTTGATAAGGTTTGACACCACCGGTGCATAGTGAGCCTTCAGCATTCTTTGGAGCTCTGGCCAAGTCATTTGTTTCACATCTTGGGGCTTCGCTAATGCCTTGGCCATTTTGAAGATTGTGGGCCCACAATGTGTCAAGAAAACAGCTCTCTTACGCTGGTCTGAGATCTCTTCCATCTCGTTACTTTCCAAATACATTTGGAAGCGATCTACGTAGGATTCCCAATCCTCTTCATTGGGATTGAAGGGTGCGGGCAGCGCATTATTTCCAGCCATTGTCTTCAGTCTGGTTTTATTGGTTGCTGCGTGCTCAGTCTCGCGTTTAGGACAATCCCACCTTCGTCGCCAGTGTTCCATCCAGAAAAACGTGAGGTAGACCGGGTTCCAACAACAAAGTCTTTATTAGTTAACAGCAGTTGAAAAACGGAACATTGGTTCAAGCCGCGGCAGCCTTTTTATAGGGTTTTGCCTGCCGGCTTGTAGCCAATGACAGGTATTTAGTTTTGCCGCCTTTAAGCAGCTTCATGGATTGGTTTCTATTGAACCAATCCCAATTCAGGTTTTTTAGCCAATCAGAATCCTGTATTAGGAGTCTACTATTCTTTATACAGAACATAAAAAGAAATGCATACACCAATGTCATGGTAGTCACAGTAGTTATAGGCACTCTAGGTGCCATACCAAAAGTGAATATGAATATGTACATGTCTGCTAAGGAAAAATTGTTATAAATCTGATAGATTGTAATCCATGAAAAAAATGTAGAACAATTAAACTATTAATCTTTAACATACGAGAAGTGCTGTGTGAATTGAATTCAATTTCAGCAACTTCAAGTACTTCCAGTTTTTTAAATTTCTATAAATTAAGAATTTTTTCTCATTCCTGAACTCTCTTTAGCCTTAATACTTACAACCACCCCAATAGTCTTTCCCCTTATATTTTATATTCTCCCTTTAGTTATTTCATATTCCATGATTTTAAAGAAACAGATATTGCATATTTTCTAGAGCAGAGTATCCAAGCAAGAACAATGCTTTTATTGTTGCTGATGATTAAATCATCTTGGCTAGGAAGGCAATTATTACATCAAAAGGATTAATGAGTGCAGTATTGCCTTTTTTAGTCAACTGCTAAATCTTCTTGAAAACTAGTTTGGTGTAGCAGTTAAGACATTGGCCTAGAAACCAGGACACAGAGAGTTCTACTTCTGCCTTAGGTATAAAACCAGATCTGTGACCTTTGATCAGTCACTTTGACTCACTGTTAGAGAAAAGGCAAGGACAAACCACTTTTGAAACCTTGCCAAAAAATTGCAGGGACAAGTCCAAGTAGTCACCAGAAGTCAATAGACGTGAAGCACTAAAAATAAAAATATGCAAATATCATCATCATCATCCATTACAATTAGCAGCCATAAACCTAATCACTAACTTTCATTGAACCTGACTAGACAAGCTATTCTTTCCTTGTTTGTCCTTTCTCCTTTTGTTCCACTCTCACTTCTTCTGTATCTATTTTGGAACTGTGGCCCAGTTTTTTTGGGGGGAAGGTGGATTCTTTTATTCTTTGTTGTATATTGTATAGCAATGACAACCATCATAATATAGCAAGTGTTTTTTCTTTTATTATTAATATTTCCAATGAAATATTATTTGCAACAGTGGGTAACATTGGTAAAAGCTCTTTTCATTGGCTGTGCATGGACTGAATTAAATAAACTGCTGTTAGTAGCAGAACTGAGAACTTTTTAATAGTGTTTAAATTGGATTCAGCATCCATATTTCTGTCCTTTTAGTACTGAATTTAAAAAAAGGGAAAAGGAAAAAAGCATAGGCACAGCTGAAGTTATTTTTAGAATGTTATAGAGCTCATTTAAAGGAATAATATGCTAAAGCACCACAGAGTGTCACATACTGAATAATAATTACAACCAACCTCATGAAATTTTAACACAGAAACTGCTGCATTATTTAGGACATTAGTATGGTTTCTGGAAAAAGTAATTACTAGTTATCTATTGCCAAAGACATTGTTGGCTGTCTAACTCCAGGGATACTGTCTGAGTAAGAATCAAGATCTTGAATATTTGCAAGTGTCACAATCAATGCCTCTGTTTTGCTGTATAATGAGTTAATCCAATCTTTCAAAAACAGAAAAGAAAAAAAGCATGCTATGGACAAGATACTGCTAGTACTAAAACAGTTGCTTTCACATTATTCCTTACATTTGAATGAGAAAAAGAACCTGGAGGGATGGATGGCAACACAACATCCTGTCTGTGTCTCATTGTGGCAGAATCATTCTTTGATAGCCAGCATGGCAGGCATTACTGGGTCTGTCTTTTTATATAAAGTTTGTTGCCAGTTACATGTGAAACCTGTGAACGGTAATTCAGATTGTTTCTCTAACTGTAAATCATTTTTAAGCAGAGTTGAGAAACCAGCAACTCCTGAGGTAGATCATGTAGTCCAAAGTCTCTTTGTTCTAACCAAGGGTCTTCAAACTTGGCAAGTTTAACACTTGTGGACTTCAACTCCCAGAATTCCTAAGCTAACATGACTGGAGGAGGAATTCTGGGAGTTGAAGTCCACAAGTCTTAAAACTGTTAAGTCCTGTTCCGTCTGGAAAAATGCAAGGTAGACCAGGTTCCAACACAAAGTCTTTATTAAGTTAAGCCAACATACGTGGGTGACGTAGTCGCGCAGGTAGGTGGGGCTTCTTCTGACTCTACTTGACTTGCGCGGTTCATTTTCGCTGGAGACTTCGAGCGGTTCGGACAGGATCGCTGTCTCTCCGGCTCTTCTCCATGGAACCGTCTGGTAGGGTGAGTCAGCAAGGTTGCTACCACTTGAGTTGCTCAGGCCGGTGGTTTTGCCGCTCCCTCCTGGCTTTCCCAGGCAGGTCGAGCTGGCTTTGCTGTCCCCTTCCAGGATGGGTTCCTCTTCATGTGGATTATTTCTGCCAATTTCATCTAACCGTAAATGTTCTTTTTGCTCTTTTTGATTGGTTAGATGTTCTGGGTTTATTTTTAACAGTTCTTTATTCCCTTCAGTATTATTTTCTTGTATTCCCCCCCCCCCTTTGGTTTTGTTTTTGTCGGTTTTTATTGTTTGAGGTTGCGCGGTCATATTTCGCTCGGGAACGAAGCTGGTCTATGTGCCACTTCCATTCCCTGCCATTGTCTATGGTTAGATGGTAGGACCGGGGGCCTGTTATTTGTGTGATTGTGACTGGAAGCCAGAGAGGGTCCCCAGTAAAATTTTTTGTGTAGATTAGGTCGCCGATTTCAAACGTGTGGAAACGGCTGGAGGAGTTGGGGGGTTTCTCAAAGATGTAGTTTGGATGTAACCTATCCAAATGTGATCTAAGTTTCCTCCCCATTAACAATTCTGCTGGGCTCTTGTTAGTTACACTACTGGGGGTGATATGTTGGAGGGTGAGTAAATGGTTCAATTTATCCTGGACATCCCCTGGGTCCATTTTTTCCAAACCCTCCTTGGTAAACCTGACCATTCTCTCAGCCCTACCATTTGCCGCTGGGTGGGCTGGCGTGGTAAGTGCATGGCGTATACCTAAAGAGGCTAGATATTGTTCAAATTGTATAGCAGCTAGTTGTGGCCCATTGTCAGACACTAGGACGTCCGGCAACCCATGGGTTGCGAATAGTTTGTTTAATTGCTTGATAACTGCGTCGGTTGTTGTAGATGACATTACTGCGACTTCCAACCAATTTGAGTATGCATCTGCAACAATCAAAAACGTATGCCCCTTAGTAGGGCCCACAAAGTCAATATGGATTCGAGACCAGGGGCCTCGTGGGGTCTCCCAGTCCCTTATAGGTGCTTGTGGTGGTGATGGCCTGGTTTTCTGGCATTTATTGCATGTGGCAACCCAGTATTCAATATCTCTGCCTAAACCAGGCCACCAGACCTAGCTCCTAGCCAGGCTTTTCATTTTCACGATGCCTGGGTGGCCTTCATGAAGCATGCCCAACACTTTAGTTTGTAATCTGGAGGGAATTACCACCCTATCACCCCACAATAATCACCCCTTTTGTATTGACAGCTCAGTCTGTCTGGTCCGGAAAGGTTTAAAGTTTTCAGTTTTTTGGTTTTCCGGCCAGCCTTTACCTACCCAATTTAAAATGTGGGCAGTCACTGGGTCTTTAGTGGTGGCTCTGGTGACATTATTTGCAGATATTGGCAGTTCGGGGCAGGCTTCTATTTGGAGGGTGGTAATTGTTGGCGCCGGGTCATCCTCTGTCATTGATAGCGGTGTTTGACTTAATGCGTCTGCATGGGAGATCTGTTTTCTGGGTTGATGTATTAATGTGTAGGAATATGCAGCTAGGAATTCTGACCATCTAGTCATTCGGGGAGATAAAATGTTCGGTGTGGGCTTGTTTCCCGCCAAAATTCCTAGTAGCGGTTTATGATCAGTCACAATGGAAAAAGTTCTCCCTTAGAGGTACTCGTGAAAACGTTTAACTCTGGTGGCAATTGCTAGGGCTTCTCTGTCTAGTTGATGATAGTAGTGTTCTGCTTTAGAAAGTGTTTTTGAGTAAAAGGCAACAGGTGCCTCTCTCCCATCAGGCAGTTGTTGGCTCAGGATGGCACCGACTCCAAATGGTGAGGCGTCACAGGTGACCGTCAATGGAAGTGTGTTACTAAACTGAATAAGAACGGTGTCTGAGGTTAACAGATTTTTTATGCCTTGGAATGCTTTTTGTTCTCTATGCCCCCAAGTTTTCTTATCCAATTAGCGATGTAACGGTTCTGCTATCATTGCTTTGTGAGGGAGGAATACGTTATAGAAGTTTATTAGACCTAAAAACGCTTGCAACTCCATTTTGTTTTTTGGCTGTGGTGCGTCTCTAATAGCCTTGACTTTTTTTTCTGTAGGGTGTATGCCCTCTCCGTCAATTAAATAACCCAAAAATTTGACGCGATCAGTCATTAAGCAGCATTTTTCTTTTTTGACTTTCAGGCCGGATTCTCTAAATTTTGTTAGCACCTCTTTCAGTCTTGCCTCTAATTGGGTCGTGTTTTTAGGCGAAATTAGGACGTCATCAAAATATGGAACAACCCCTTTAATTCCATTTAATAGGCATTCCATAAGGCTTTGGAAAATGCCTGGGGCAACGCTCACTCCAAATTGAAGTCTGTTACATTTGAATGCCCCTTTGTGAGTTACTACTGTCTGTGCCTCTGCCGTTATTTGGTCTACTGGAAGCTGTTGATATGCTTGGGCTAAATCAAGCTTGGCAAAAAATTTTCCTCCCCCTAGCGAGTGCAGGGGAGCAATGTTGCACAATTGGCACAGGGTATGCGCTTTGCTGCAACGCATTGTTCAGGGTAGCCTTGTAGTCTCTGCAGATGCGTACCAACCCATCAGGTTTAACAGGTGTTACTATTGTTGTCTCCCATCTAGCATGGTCATTTGGTTCTATGACCCCTTGCTCAATTAATTTATTTGACTGTTCATCTATTTTGGCCTTTAAAGCAAAGGGGACTCGTCTGGCTTTTAATCTTCTAGGTGCTACCTGAGGGTCTAAACTAAAGGAAATTGGGGTACCTTGGTACCTGCCTAAGGTGCCATCGAAGACGTCCTGGAACTCGTGTATCAGGGTCTCTTCCCAGTCAGTTGTGGCTACTCGGCTCACCCCGGTCATTCCGATGCCCAATGGTGCGAACCATTCGATGCCCAGGAGGCTGGGGCGGTCCCAGTCGACTATTGTTAGAGGCAGGACTTTAGCGTGCTGCTTGTATGTAACTCAGAAATGTCCTAGACCTACAACATGGATTTGGTTTCCTTGGTAGTCTTTTAAAATTAATTTTTGTTTCTGGAGTTCTTTTAGTTTGATATTTGGAACCAGCCGTCTGACTGTGTTCCAAGACACCATTGACAGGAAGGATCCTGAGTTGACTTCCATCTCGCAGGGGCTTCCTTCAATTTTTACAACAATTTTGACCTTTCTCCCGTCTGGGCACTTTCTTTCCATCTGAGCACTTCCAATAGTGGCAGTTTGATGGGTCTTTTCTCAGTTGCCGGTTCGTTTGTTGCACTCCCATTTCTTTTCGGCTTGCTTTGATTCAGCTGGTAGTGGGGAGTTACTGCGTCTGTTTGGGCTGTAATTTTTTCGATTCCTACAGACTTTTTCGATGTGTCCCCTCTTCTTGCAAGCTCGGCAGATGGCATCAAGGAATCTGCAATCGTCTCGAGGGTGGTTTCCCCCGCAGCCAGCGCATGTCTGCCAATTTCTTTTTTGTGCCTTTTTTTGTTGGTGTACAGGCGGTGGACCTCATCCTACTCATATTCCGTTTCTGATGAACTGTCGAATTCTTTGTGATGAGTTGTGGTGGGAGCTTGCTTCTTTCCTCTGGACAGGGTCATCGCGTCATTATTTGAGTTCATTTGCTTCACAGTGGCTGCTGACTTTTTCACGGCTTCTGCTGCTGTGGCTTCTGCGATTGCTTCAGCCACTGTGATATTGGGTTTATTTAATAGTTTATTTTGTAAGTTAGAGTCTCTCAAACCTAGGACAACTTGATCTCACATGGCTTCATCCAAGTTCAGGAACTTGCAAGCTCCCCCCAGTTGTTGGAGAGCTGCCACGAAGTCAGTGATGGTCTCGCCTTCCTTCTGATCCCTTTTGTAGAATTTGTGCCATTTGATGAGATTTGACACTACTGGTGCGTAGTGGGCCTTTAACATTCGGTGAAGCTCAGACCAGGTCATTTGTTTCACGTCTCTGGGCTTCACCAATGCTTTGGCCATTTTCAAAATGGTTGGTCCAAAATGTGTTAGGAATACAGCCCTCTTCCACTGGTCTGAGATCTCTTCCATTTCGTTGCTCTCTAAAAACATCAGGAAACGGTCTACATATGATTTCCAATCCTCTTCATTGGGATTGAAGGGTGCGGGCGGCATGTTATTCCCAGCCATCACTTTCTGTCTGGAATTCTTTCTGCTGCATGCTCGGTCTCGCGTTTAGGACAATCCCACCTTTGTCGCAAGTGTTTCGTCCGGAAAAACGCGAGGTAGACCGGGTTCCAACACAAAGTCTTTATTAAGTTAGGCCAATAGTAACGGAAAGGTTTGGCTGAAGCCGCGGCAACCTTTTTATATAGGCTTGCCTGCCGGCTTGTAGCCAATGGCAGCTATTTGAGTTTGCCGCCTTTCAGCGGCTCTATTGGATTGGTTCCTAATGAACCAATCCAATACTGTTCTTTCTAACCAATCAGATTGCATTGTTTGGAGTATACCATTCTATACAGAACAAGTCCGAAGACCCCTGTTCTAGACTTCCTGCCAATCAGTGAAGCAGAAGGAGAGAATCTCCCCACTCAAGTTGCTTCTTGGTTCATAGATTTGGACAACTTTTATTTATTATTCATTCATTAAGAAAATATATATGGCCACCCAACTCACTCATGGGAACTCTGCACAACTTCCAGAAATAAAAACCCAATGCAAAATACGATCAATTCTCATCTCTTGTAAACAACAATCAGACAAACCATTTGATCTGTTCTATATCATCCTGGCGTCCTCAGGCCTCTTGCAAAATCATGACTTCAGCGCCTTTAGAAAGGTTATTATGGTGGTGGCCAGCCAGATCTCTGTGAGGATGATGTTCCACAGAAGGGAGCCATCATGGAGAAGGTCCTTTTTCTTGTCTCATTAGAAGGACTTCCTTAATTTGCTGGGGGGAGAGAGGGAGGAACCCATAATGTATCTTGCCTCCCTGTTCTGATTGGTCAAGTAGATGTACCTGGGAAAAGGATGGTCCTTGAAATAATCTAGCCCCAAATCCTTGGCAGGGAAAGAAGGCATAGTTGTAAAATTCTGCCACTCAGATGAAAATTTTATTCCTTACTGAATCTTCCACATTAATCAGCAGAAACATCTGTGCAGTAAGAAGCAGAGAGCATTGTTTCAAATATATTTCTGATTTTCTTGGCAATAGTCTTCTGCTGATCAGTTGAACTGTAGAAGAGTTTACAATAATACATGGTGGCTCATGGCAGAGGAGGAAGTTTTATATTTTGTATTCAAGGAATGGATATTAATGGAGATGGCTGTAGATCAGATTGTGTGATCACAGAGTACAGTATATGTACAGATTGGAAGGATAGGTGTGGCTGAGAGAATGAAAGGTGGGGAAATATGTGGTAGAGGGAAAAATCAAAGACGGGAATCGAGGAGGAAGCTTCTACTTATTTTCTTCCTATCCTTTTCTATATGGGTAGTCATCCTTTAACTGTGAGGATTGGGACTGGAAACCCATTGTAAAGTGACATGGCTGTTAAGCAAAATATCACATGATTGCAGTGGACCTTCTGCCACAATTATCATAATGGGACATAATATGACTGTGATTTATAATTTATTGCCAGCTTCTCCATTGCTTATCAGAACCTGAATGTGGAATGCACAAACAGTGATCAGGTGTTCAGAGAACACTGGGATGGTTGTGAACACCTGTCAGTTATAAAACACCTGAATCTTATTGCCATGGGTGTGCTGTAAAGGTCATAAATGCTGGAACTAGTTGAAAAGTTCCTTTTTCAGCATCGTCATAATTTCAAAAAGTTACTAAACAGCTAAACAAACAATCCAATTTTTTTTAATAGCATAGCAAAAAGCAACACAATGCCCATGAATATTTCTACCGGCACACATTACAATCTCTATTCTCACCTGATATTATTATTTGAAGTTATTTTTAATTTACAATTAAAACATTGCAATGTTTTATCTGCAAGTATATCTCAGTGTTGAAGCCTGTATAGTTTACAGACTTATAATTTATACCAGGGATCCTCAAACCCTGGTCTGTGGCCTGGTGCTGGACTACAGCCTGTTTGGAACTGGGTTGCAGAAGTGGTGGATGAGTGTGTGCACGTGAAGCTGCATTTGTGAAATAGGTGCACACATATAAAACCATCCCCCCCAGCTGTTGCTACTGCCTCCACTGGTCCACTGAGCTGGAAAGGTTGGAGACTGTTGGTCGATACTATCATCTGTATAGCACGTAGGAGAAATTGTTTTATAATGGGGATCAAACCCACTTTTTCACTCATACACAAATTGTTTAATTATGGCACCAGAAGCAGGTGAGGCTAACCTAAGGAGGGATGGGGTTGTAACCCCGTTATTAGGTAGATTTGTGCTAATTACAATATTCATATAATCTGTACTGCAGACTAATTGATAGGTTATAGCAGCATAATGAGGTTGGGCTCAGGATAATAATGTGGGTGGTACTACAATAGCTTACTGATTTAAACAAACGCTGTCTTCTTTGAGAAAAGTTGCTTCAATATGTTATTTTCTCTAGATGTTATTTTCTAGCAGCCTTTCAACATTTAACATTCTTTGTGTCTAAAAGTTTTATGGATGAACTAGCAGCATTCCCCCCCCCCCAAGTGTATTTGGGGAGGGCAGTGATTTACTTGACACATTCAATGTGATTTTCTACAGCAGCTGATAGCAACTCCCTGGGTTTTCAAGTATCGGACAAGAGATCTTTCTGACTTCAGCATGGAGATGCCAAGGATTGTACATGGGGTCTTTTCATTAAAAAGCAAAATCTGATTCCCTCTATTGATCTTTGTCTTGTCCTTAAAAAGAGCTTTTTCCATAAATCTTTGTAAAGTAATCCAAATGGACTCCTCCAGAATGTTATTAATCGTGTAGAGAGAAGGAACTGCGTAGATATCATTTTTATAATATTTTGATAAAGGATGAATTCTTGAAGTTAGAAAAGACACGATGAGAAATATTTCATCTTGGAGCCATTATATCTACTTCCAGCATCATCAAGACTGCTCTGGATTTAATAGACGATGCCATTAAAAATATAATTGATTATATTTTACAGGATAAGCTTCCTTGATATATACATAGGCCTCTATAATAGTGCAGGTAAACTATTTCTAACTTCTTTTCTTTTATGCCTTGTGAAAGATTAGTCATGAAGATTTTCTTATTGGACCAAATTGATTCTCTATTATAACACAGAAATTCTTATAGGTTTCCTATACAAATAGGAAGAAATATTATGTCAGAATTTGTTCTCTCACAAAGTACCATATATTGACATACTAAGGAGGCTGAAGCGAAAGTATTTTTGCTCAAAAGACAGAAGGCTGGGAAAAATAATACCCAGCATTTTTTCAGATCTGTAAAGATATGTCAAAAAGGGAGAATGAAAAGAAGCTATTGTTCACATCTTTCACTGAGGATAGGGCAAAGAGCAAAATGCTAATCCACAGGAAACCTGAAATAATTGGGAAACTCTCCTATCCAGATACTCTCAGTCAGAAACAGACTGAATAGGTAATGGTGGCCAGAGGAGACCATTTTAATTTGAACATTCAGTTAAGTATAGAGTTGGACAGAATTGGAAAGCAACTAAATGTGGTATGCATTTAGGTAAAATAGGTAAAACCCATTTTCTTACAAATAAATCCTGCATCAACCTGCAGCCAATACAAATGACTTGTAAAATGGAAGACTTTATTCATTTTGATCATGAACTATACAGTGGTAGTATTTTATGCAGAGGGATTATCTCTTAGTTTGAGCAACTCATTGATAATGTAGAAGTAAAAATGCTAATCTGTTTTACAAAGCCTACATTCAATCACTTTAGGGTAACATAAGTGACTATTTTTTGTGATACGTACCCATTAATTTTAGAATTTGAGCTGACATACATTATTTAAGTCACTAAAAACAGGATTCTTATTCAGTAGGTCTGAAAAATGAGCTCACAACATCAGATGTAACATATTAAGGCCGTGTCACACTGCCCAACGGATGCAAAAAGGACACAACGGAAGAGAAAAATGTTACATCCATTGTATCCGCGCTCAAAAGGGGTGAAAATTTGCATAATTGGAGCAGACAACACGGACGCGGGGAGGACGCAGGGCGGATGCAAAGCGGATGCGGAACGGAAGCACAGCAGATGGAAACGGATGGCGCATCCGCTAGGCTTCCGGGGGGCCTCAGCGAAGCGGACACGGAACGGAAAAAGCAGATGTAGAACAGATGCACAGCGGATGAAGCAGATGCAGAGCGGAAGCCTAGTGGATGCACAGTGGAAGCCTAAC
This sequence comes from Laticauda colubrina, assembly GCA_015471245.1. Taxonomy (NCBI): domain Eukaryota; kingdom Metazoa; phylum Chordata; class Lepidosauria; order Squamata; family Elapidae; genus Laticauda; species Laticauda colubrina. The sequence continues at coordinate 38,783,517 of BLBF01000005.1, read as the reverse complement.
GGATGCCTAGCGTTAATTGCGCATGCGGGGGGATGCATTGCGCAAGCCCCCCAGATATAAAGGGAAGCAGCTCGCACGTGGCCAGCATTTGTAGGAAAGACCTGCTGCTGAATACCTCGAGTTCTTACCTGCATTTCTG
>BLBF01000005.1:38725690-38783368 GCA_015471245.1 Laticauda colubrina | reverse complement strand
CTGCCAGCCTTCCTGCCAGCCTTCCTGCCAGCCTTCCTGCCAGCCTTGGTGCCTGCCAGCCTTCCTGCAAGCCTTCCTGCCAGCCAGCAACCCTACAACCATGGGGAAGAAGCGAAAGTCTCAGCAACCTGCCACCATCCCTGGCAAGAGGGACAGGGCCACTCTCCCGCCCCATGTCCCTGACGCTGCTTCTGCTGGGGCTTCTGCTGCTTGGGCTCGCTCTTCTGTTGCTGGAGCTTCTGCTGGAGCTGCTCCTGGCAGTGGTGCTTATGCTGCGTACTCTGCTGAAGCTGCTCCTGGTCCTGCTGGTCCTGCTCGTTCTGCTCATGCTCCTGGTCTTGCTGACCCTGCTGCTGGTGCTTACTCTGCTGCTGCTCATCCTGGTCTTGCTGCTGCTGCTGCTGCTGATCCTGCTGCTGCTGCTGCTGCTGCTTATGATCCTGCAGGTGATTATGCTGCTGCTGATTATGCTGCTGCTGCTGATGATCCTGCTGGTGATGATGATGATGATGATGATGATGATGATGATGCTGTTGGTGTTGGTGTGGAGCAGCAGCCCCTACAACCTGGAAGCCCCTCTGATGAGGGCCCATCTGGTCCTGCCAAAGAGAGGAAGAGGCGTATGCAACAACGGGAGAGGAGGCAGTATTAAATCGAGGAAGTGCACGAGGATGAGGTGCTGGAGTGGCTGAGAGAGAACGACAATCTGTGGCGGAAGGGACACCGGCTGTACAGGGACACCAAGCGGAAGCAGGCTGCTTGGAGAGAGAGGACGGATTGTCTGGGCTACACTTCGGAGGTGCTCCTCAGCTGGTGGAAGCACATGCACACCTGGTACGGGAAGCTGCACCTGAAGAAATCTGGCCAGGGCACAGTTAAGCTGATGGACAGAGAGACCTACGTCATGGCCAGGTGCAGCTTCCTGGAGGGTGAGATCCGCCACCGAGGAGCACCAGCAGCCCCTCTCACTACCCTCTCTCTCCGGCAGCCTGCTGAGAGCCAGTCCTCTTCTGGCCAAGAGTCAGTCCCTGTCTCCAGGCAGGTTTCTGTGGAGCGTGCCACAGCGGAGAACCCTCGGACAGCTGTTGTAACCGTGGTGGAGCGCGTGGAGGACTCCCTGGTGTGGTGGGAGAAAGGAGACATCGAGTCCACCACAGTCGTAGCCGCATCCACCCCTCCCCAGCTCCGCCTCCACAGAAAGGCAGAGAGCCAGACAGCAGGAGGGGCAGAGCTACACTGTCCTGCTGGAGATCAGGGACACCATCCGCACCAGCATAGGTCTCCTCTCTCAGCTGGTCACCATCGAATCCTCCTCCTCCAACCGCAAGCCCTTCCTCAATTATGTGAACCAGACCCTCAAGGATATGGTGGATCCCCAGTACCAGGTGGTGAAGGAGAGGATCACCACGCTGCTTAACAACCCTCCAGACCCAGAGGCACCTGCTCCCACCCAGTCCAGGTCTGGTCCTCCACCCCAGGTGATGTCCCTCCCATTCCAAGGCTTCCCACAGCCCCTCACCTACCAGGGCTACAGCTACCCAGAGGTCCAGCAGCACAGACAGCAGCCCTTACAGATGCAGGCACAGAGTCCTCGGGCGACACCCCTGCCACCAGTTCCAATGATGCCACCGATGCCAACCTCAAAAGTTCTCACCCCGCTGCAGAGCAGGCAGCCCTACTACACTGCTCCTTCCTCCATCCCACAGCCAAGCCCGGCCTCAGTACATCTGTCCTCAGTACTGGGGCTGACACCCCATGGCATGGAGGAAGGACCTCTCAGCATCACGGGGCTGAGCCAGCTGTCCGACACCTTCCTCAACACACCGTCCCCTGTTTTCCTCTCAGGGCTAGGCACTCCAATAACACCTCAGACCAGCACTGCAGAGCACCCACCTCCACAGCACCTGCTCCCTAACATCTTAGCCTGGGCTCACACCTCTGAGTGATCAAGAGGAGTGCCAGAGACTGGCTGCCTGGATATTTGTGGACTTTATTTGGACACTTGACTTGGGTTATGTTTATTTTACAGCTTGTTATTAATAAAGTTTATCTTTGTTTCACACGCTTGCTTCATTAATTTTTTTCTATAAAGTCTGGGTGGAAACTTTTAGAAATGGTTTACCCTTTGCATGCTTGTGGAATGGGTTAAGATAGCAGTGGGATGGGCAGGGATACCTGTGGGATGTGTTAAGATAGCTGTGGGATGGGAAGGGATACCTGTGGGATGGGAAGGGATACCTGTGGGATGGGTTAAGATAGCTGTGGGATGGGAAGGGATACCTGTGGGATGGGTCAAGATAGCTGTGAGATGGGAAGGGATACCTGTGGGATGGGAAGGGATACCTGTGGGATGGGTTAAGATAGGTGTGGGATGGGAAGGGATACCTGAGGGATGGGCAGGGATACCTATGGGATGGGTAATAGCTGTGGGATAGATAAACCTCCAGTGCAAGCATAGTGGGACTGTATGGTCCACCCTCCCAGGTGCCACCCCTATGGCCCTTCATTATCAATTACAATGTAAGCATTGATCGACACATGTCAACATAAACACAACTCTTTATTAAACGCCCTGTTCATTGTAGGCCAAACAAACAAACATGGCCCAATCTCATCTGTGTGATGAGACAGGCCGAAGGAAGCAGCCATTAAGCATCTACCATCCTGTCTTGCCACTCCACTGCTCCAGCTGGGGAGTTGCACCAGTGTTTCAGGAGGTTGCGCTGCTTCTTCGCCTCATGTGAGGCTCTGTTGGGCCCTTGCACATCCTGAGTGTCTATCAGGTTTCGCCCTTGCCTCCATTCCCCAGGCTCCATGTCCCCATTGCCTTGCTGGAGATCCACGAGCCTGTTCTGCAAGACTGGGTAGCGGGTGCGCATGAGATTGTGCAGGATGCAGCAAGCTTCCATGATCCTCCTCACAGTCTCTGGGCGATGCTGCATGTTGGTGAGAAGTACCTGGAACCTGTTGGCCAGGATGCCAAAGGCGTTCTCCACCACCCGCCTTGCCCTGGAGAGCCTGTAGTTGAAGATCCTCTCTTCACGGGTGAGGCATCTGGAGGTGTAGGGCTTCATGAGGTAGGTTGTGAGGGAGAAGGCGTCATCCCCCACGATGAAGTAGGGCACATCTTGAGTGTCGTTGGGCAGCGGGTCTGGATCTAGGAAGCCCACCATGAGGTTGCTTTCCAGCCCCTCCTTGAGGTGACTGTCGTTGTATACCTGGGCATCTGAAGATGAGCCGTTGCCTGAAACATCGATGTACATGAACTTGTAGTCAGCATCGACCATGGCGAAGAGGATGATGCTGAAGAAACCCTTGTAGTTCTGATAAGTGGACCCCGACTTGGCTGGAGCTTTGCAGGCCACGTGCTTGCCATCGATGGCTCCAATGGTGTGTGGGAAGTTCCACTTCTGATACCACTGCTCTGCAACTTTCTTCCATCCTTCTTCAGTGGAGGGGCAATGGAGGAGCTCCTCCTTGTATTCTTCAATGATGGCCTGCACCACTTCTCTGACAACAAAGCTGATGGTGCTGGGTGACACCCTCCAGCCATACTGCATGCTCCTGTAGGTGGTCCCTGAGGCCAGGTGGCGCAGAGTGAGTGCCACCTTGAGCCCAGGTTCCAGGCTGGGCAGGAAGTTGGTGTTTGTCTTGGTCAACCTGGGTGTCAGGCGCTGCACAACTTCGTCAAAGATGGCTGGAGGCATCCTCATGAAGTTCTGGAATGCCCGAAGGTCTTCGCTCCTGAACTCCACCATCAGCTTGTCATAAAGTACATACTGCGCTGTTCTGGCGAACCATCTTTGGAGCCAGACTTTTTTGGGGTGCCTCCTTTTCTTCCCGTAGTACTGTTCACAGAGACTGTAGATGGTTTCGCAGTGTTGCAGAAGGATGTTGGCTGCCGAAAGGATTTTGTCACAATCCACGGTGGACATGACTGGATGCTGTGGAAGAGGAAGAGCCAGATGAAGGCTGCAGAGGTCTGCACAGCTGGGCTGCTGGTCTGAAAGTGAGATGCAGACGAGTTGCTCCCCCTTTTTATAGGCAGTATAGGTGTCCCTTTGCATCCTCTAGGCATCCTCTAGGCATCCTCTAGACATCCTTAATATCCGAGATAGGTCCGTTTTTTCCATTTTAAATGCTTTGTTTCCGTGCTGCATCCGTTCTGCATCCGTTCTGCGTCCGTTCCGCTTCCTCCCTGCGTCCGGGCGGATGCGAGTTGCGCGGATGCGGAACGGATGCCTAGCGGATATAGCGGATGTGTAACGGATGCATAATGGATGCGTAGCGGATGCGTAGCGGATGCAGAACGGATGAACTGGATACATTTTCCGCGCAAAACTTTTAAGCAGCCTAAAACTTTTGGAGTGGATGAAACGTCCATAAACGGATGCTGGACGGATAGAGAGGAAGCAAAACGGAGGCAGTGAGCACATCGCGTTTTTGAACGGATGGCAAGCTTTTTTGTCCATTTTACTTCCTCTTTGGATTTGTTGGTGCAGTGTGACAGGGGCTTAAGGGCTAGTTTATTAATTGTATTATTTGATTTATTTTTACAATGGGCAGTTTATTCCTTTTGCACTGATGGATGGAATTTATCAATGTAAACTGGGGTCTTTTCAATTGTTGGGGAGATAAATCCAACAAATACATAAAACAAATAAATAAATTATAAGATAATTTAAAAAGTGTACTTTATCAAAATGATTCTGCGTAATAATGATTACAATTTTCTATGAGTAGGATCAGAAGGCAATTACTGGGAGAAATATGTTCATAAAAATGACCCCAAGAAAATGTAAATTGAGCTTGATGAATGTGTATTAATGCTATTACAAAAGTAAGAATGGGCTTTTTTAGAAGATGGCTTATGTCTCCCCTCCTTTTATCAGTAAGATACTATTCAGGTTAGGTGGTTAGAAAAGCTTAGTTTGGCAGTTTGAAAATCGAAATAAATAAAACCAGAATCATCTGTTGCTGAGAATTTTTTCTGGTCACTCTAGAGCTCTGAAAAAGTAGCATTGGACACTAGAAATCAGTTAAACATTAAAAATTACTATAAAGATCACTACCCTATATAAGCCAAATTGAAAATTTATAATTGTGCTCAAATGTTATAAAAGGAAAATCATTCTTGGTGTCATAATTCTAATGTAAACTATTCTACAATATTCATGGGAATTCTCTAATATTAGACAGTTTGGACTCCTAACACCCCCCCCCCAATGTTTAGATTTCTGTTCCAATATTCAAAAATTTTCATTTGTGTTATTTCATTTATATAAGAATCTTTCAGTATTTTCCATATTCCACCACAAAATGTTTGCTGAAATGCTTTCCTTTGGAAAAATAAATGGAAAAAAATGGGTTTCCCATAAAACTAATCAGATTGATGTTTGTGTGTGTATGTGTGTGCTATGTATATCTGTATGTGGGAGTGGGGCTGTATATTTAAAATTTGGCATAATACTCAGAATGGCTATATTGTCTGAGAATTTTTTGAGTAGTAATCCAAACATATTTAGAAAACATCAGGTTGGATTAAAATTTCATTTCTGGCTGATAAGCAACCAAATATTTAATGTTAATCCAGCACATACCCAGTTAGATCATTAAATGCCACTTAGCTGAGTTCAATGGCTAATGACTGTATGGGTGCACACTCATTTACTTAGCCTGTCTTATTTTCCAAATCCAACTTTATTTCTCATTCATTATCGAAGCCACTTGAAATATGTGACACCCTGCTTTGTGTTCATTGCCACAAAGGAGCAGTAAGTCTTGATTATAGCTATTCAGCTTTCCTCAGAAGCTGCTTTGTGATCCCAAGAAAACATAGCTTTGGCAGAAATACCTGAGTGCAGCTCTTTCCTTTTGAATCAGAGGCTCTGCATAGCCTAGTCCTGCATTGATTACCTCTTTTTGCCATCTGTGATAGTCATCATCACAGATGGCAAACAGAGGTAATCAATGCAGGACTAGGCTATGCAGAGCCTCTGATTCAAAAGGAAAGAGCTGTAAGGACGTCCACATCTATTATTCAAAACATCTATTGCCTTTCTCTTGTAGTTTCTGTATCCAACTGTCAAAGTGATACATTACCACTAAAGCCCATGTCACACTGCACCAACGGATGCAAAGAGGATGTAAAACGGACAAAAAAGCTTGCCATCCATTGGAAAACGCGATGCATCTGTTGTGTACTCACTGCGTATGTTTTTCATACGCTCTATCCATCAAGCATCCATCTACTGCTATCTCATCCGCTCAAAAAGTTTTGAGCTACACAAAACTTTTTGAGCGGATGAACTTTCCGTCACGTACGATCTACATCTGCGACACATACGGGCAACAAACGTTCTACATCCATTGTCATCCGTTACACATCCGATGTATCCTCTCAGCATCCTCTGGGCATCCGGGCAACTCACATCCGCTCCAGCGGAAAGCAGAAAGAGGGAGGAAGCGAAAGGTACACGGAACGTCCACACAGTGTTAGTAGCACGGACATAGAAAGGATGAAAGCGGATGCAGCTCGGATATAAAGCATTAAAACAGACAAAACATTTGTATATGGGATGTATCTCAGATATTTAGGATGTCTGAAGGATGCCTAGAGTATGTGGAAGGACACCCAGCAGAAAACCGACATTTCCTATAAAAAGGGGGTGGCAATCACCTGGATCTCACTATCAGTCCAGCAGCCCTGGTGTGCAGACCTCTTCAGCCTTGCTCTTGCTCTTCCACATCATCCATTGATGTCCACCATGGATCATCGCACACTCCTTTTGGTAGCTGCCATCATTCAACATCAGGACCAAGCCCTCTTCAGACTGTTTCACCTTTCTACGCAAGGAGAAGGAGACGTCCAAGAGCTGTCTGGGTCCGAAGATGGATCGTGAGAAGAGTGGAGTTTGGACTCTATGACAAGCTGATGGTGGAGCTGAGGAATGAAGACACTCATGCATTCCAGCACTTCAATGAGGATGCCACCAGCCATGTTTGACAAAGTTGTGGAGCGTCTGAGACCCAGGTTGACCAAGCCAAGCACCAACTTCTGTCCCAACCTGGACCCTAGATTGAAGGTGGCACTGACTCTGCGCCACCTGGCCTCTGGAACCACATACAGAAACATGCAGTATGCCTGGAGGGTGCCACACAACACCATGAGCACTGTGGTCAGAGAAGTGGTGCAGGCCATCATCAAAGAATACATGGAGGAGCTCCTCCAGTGTCCCACCATGGAAGAAGGCTGGAGGAAAGTTGCAGAGCAGTGGTATCAGAGGTGGAACTTCCCACACACCGTTGGAGCCATAGATGGGAAGCACGTGGCCTGCAAAGCTCCACGTGAAGGGAAGAAGCATCTCAACCTCCTGAAACACTGGTGCAACTCCCCAGCTGGAGCAGGAGAGCAAGACAGGCTGGTAGATGCTTAATGGATGCTTCCTTCAGCCTGTCTCATCACACTGATGAGATTGTGCCATATTTGTTGAGTGGCCCTACAATGAACAGGGCATTAATAAAGAGTTTTGTTTATGTTGAAATGTGTTGATCAATGATTAAATTGTTATTGATAATAAAGGGCCATAGGTGTGGCACCTGGGAGGGTGGACCATACAGTCCCACAGTGCTTGCGCTGGAGGTTTATTTATCCCACAACTATCCTGACCCATCCCACAGCTATCCATACCACAGCTATCCTTACCCATCCCACAACTATCCTTACCAATCCCACAAGCATGAAAAGGCTTAACCCTTTTTTCAAAGTTTTCCCCAACACTTTATTAATTAAAAAAAATGAACCCAGTGTGTGAAGCAAAGATAACCTTTATTAATAACAAACTGTATGACTTTATTAAAAAGCAAAATGACCCAAGTAAAGTGTCTTAAGCAAAGATAAAGTGAACAGGTAACAACTCAGTCTCTGGCACTCTTCTCAGTCACTCTGAGGCGTGCCCATGGTCTCAGATGTAAAGGGGCCAGGGACTGTGGAAGTGGCTGTTTCTGGAGTGCTGGTCTGAGGCTCCATTGGGGTGCCTGGCCCCAAGAGTACAACAGGAGATGGTGTGTGCAGGAAGCTCTCAGAGAGCTGACTCAGTCCCATGAGGTTGGGAGGCACTTCCTCAAAGATCTGGGATGTGAGGCCCAAGACTGATTACAGATGTTCTGAGGAAGGACTTGGCTGTGGGGTGGAGGAAGGAGGAGTGTAGTGGGGCTGTCTGGTCTGCAGCTGGGTCAGGTGAGGCATCTGTGGTGTCCGAGGAACCTGGGTCTGGACTGGGAAGGGCTGCCAATGCTGTGGGAAGTCCTGGTAGTGGTAGGCTTGGTAGGCGAGGGGCTGTTGAAATCCGTGGAAGGCCTGTGACATCGCCTGGGGTGGAGGAGCAGACCTGGAGTGGGTAGCAGCAGGTTCAGCTGGGCCTGGAGGGTGGTGCAGAAGAGCTGTGATCCTCTCCTTCATTGCCTGCTACTGGGCCTCGGGCATGTCCATGAGGGTCTGGCTCATGTACGTGATGAAGGGCTTGCGGTTAGAGGATGGTATGTCAAAGTGGACTAGCTGGGAGAGGAGATCTGTGCTGACTTTTATTGTGTCCCTGATCTCCTAGAGGACAGTTTGGCTCTGTCCCTCTGGTCTGCCTCTCTGCCTGCTTTCTGTGGAGGTGGAACTGGGTGTGGGTTGGTCTCTGGTGGCTGCTTCTTCTTGCTCCATCTGAGACAGGGGATCCTCCACGTCCTCTGGCACAGGGAGTGCAGTTGTGGGGGGGTATCTCTGTCGTGGGGCCCTCCAAAGAAACCTGCCTGGACATGGTAGATTTCTCCTGGCTGGAAGAGGAGTGGCTCTCTGTGGGCTGTCTGAGGGAGAGAGTTGACAGAGGGGCTGCTCCTCAGTTGCGGATCTCACCCTCCAGGAAGCTGGCCATGAGATAGGTCTCCCGATCAGTGAGTATGACAGCGGCCTGCCCAGATTTCTTCAGGTGCAGCTTGCCATACCAGGTGTGCATGTGCTTCCACCACCCAAGGAGTACATCTGAAGTGTAGCCCAGGTTCTCCGCCTTCTCTCTCCATGCTGCCTGCTTCTGCTTGGTGTCGCGATACAGCCTGTGGCCCTTCCTCCACAGGTACTTGTTCTCCCTCAGCTATTCCAGCACCGCCTCCTCATGGTCTTCGGAAAGGGAGTACTGTTTCCTCTCTCCCTTCTCCTTGACTTGCCTCTTCCTCTCTCTGGCAGGGCCTTCAGGGCCTTCAGCAGAAGGGCTTTGAGGGGCTTGGGGCTGGTCAATCACAGCAGCAGCAGCAGGAGAAGAACCACCAGCAGTCGGAGAAGCAGCAGCAGCAGGAGAAACACCAGCAGCACCAGCAGCACCAGCAGGAGAAGCACCAGAAGGAGAAGCACCAGCAGCACCAGCAGGAGAAGCACCAGAAGGAGAAGCACCAGCAGCACCAGCAGGAGAAGCACCAGCAGCAGCAACACTAGGAGAAGCACCACCAGCAGCAGTAGAAGCACCAGCATCTTCAGAGTCAGCACCAGGGGGTGGGATGGTGGTTCTGTCCTTCTTGCCAGGGCTGGCAAGAGTAGGCACAGGCTTCCTCTTCTTCCCCATAGTGTTCTTTCAAGATGTCTCTGGCAGCAGGTCTTTCCTCTGAATGGTGACTGCTTGTGAGTTGCATCCTTTTATATCCGCGGAATTTTTGCAATTCATCCTCCCCGCATGCGCTGTGAATACTTTGCATCCGCTACGCATCCGCTATGCATCCTATAGGCATCCGTGATGCATCCGTGTCATCCGCTATGCATCCGCTACGCATCCGCTACGCATCCGCTCCTTCCGCTACGTCCGCTTCGCTATTCTCCCCCGGAAGCCCTGGGGATGTGTCATCCGCTTCCATCCGCTTTCATCCGCTGGGCTTCCTACGAACATCCACTTTAGGCCTCTGTCACACTGCACCAACGGATGCATAGAAGATGTAAAATGGACAAAAAAGCTTGTCATCCATTGGTTAACACGATGTATCCGTTCTCTACTCACTGCCTCTGTTTTGCTTCCTCTCTATCCGTCCAGCATCCGTTTGTAGATGTTTCATCCGCTCAGAAAGCTTTGAGCTGCTAAAAACTTTTGCGTGGAAAATGTATCCAATTCATCCATTCTGCATCCGCTAGGCATCCACTAGGCATCTGTTCTGCATCCGTTACGCATCCGCTAAATCCGCTAGGCATCCGCTGCGCATCCGCGCAACTCGCATCCGCTTGGATGCAGGGAGGAAGCGGAACGGACGCAGAACGGATGCAAAATGGATGCCTAGCAGATGCAGCGTGGAAACAAAGCATTTAAAATGGAAAAAACGTTCGCAGAGGGGACCTATCTCGGATATTAAGGATGTCTAGAGGATGCCTAGAGGATGCCTAGAGGATGCAAAGGGACACCTATACTGCCTATAAAAAGGGGGAGCAACTCATCTGGATCTCACTTTCAGACCAGCAGCCCAGCTGTGCAGATCTCTGCAGCCTTCCTCTGACTCTTGCTCTTCCACAGGATCCAGTCATGTCCACCGTGGATTGTAACACAGTCCTTTTGGCAGCCACCATCCTTCTGCAACAGTGCGAAGCCATCTACAGCCTCTGTGAACTCTACAACGGGAAGAAAAAGAGGTGGCCAAGAAGCGTCTGGGTCTGAAGATGGATTGGGAGAAGAGCAGAGTACAGTTTGTACAACAAGCTGATGGTGGAGCTCAGGAACGAAGACACTCGGGCATTCCAGAACTTCATGAGGATGCCTCCAGCCATGTTTGACAAAGTTGTGCAGCAGCTGACACCCAGGTTGACCAAGACAAACACCAACTTCAGGCCCAGCCTGGAACCTGGGCTCAAGGTGGCACTCACTCTGTGCCACCTGGCCTCAGGGACCACATACAGGAGCATGCAGTACGGCTGGAGGGTGCCACACAACACCATCAGCATTGTGGTCAGAGAAGTGGTGCAGGCCATCATTGAAGAATACCTGGAGGATCTCCTCCAGTGCCCCTCCACTGAAGAAGGATGGAAGAAAGTTGCAGACCAGTGGTATCAGAGGTGGAACTTCCCCCACACCGTTGGAGCCATAGACGGCAAGCACGTGGCCTGCAAAGCACCACCCATGTCGGGCTCCACTTATTTCAACTACAAAGGCTTCTTCAGCATCGTCCTCTTCGCCATGGTCGATGCTGACTACAAGTTCATGTATATCGATGCTTTAGGCAACAGGTCAGCTTCAGATGCCCAGGTATACAATGGCAGTTATCTCAAGGAGGGGCTGGAATGCAACCTCATCGTGGGCTTCCCAGATCCAGAACCCCTGCCCAACGACATGCAACATGTGCCCTACTTCATCATGGGGGATGACGCCTTCTTCCTCAGAACCTACCTCATGAAGTAGGTAGGTTCAACACCTCCAGATGCCTCACCCGTGAAGAGAGGATCTTCAACTACAGTCTGTCCAGGGCAAGACGGGAGGTGCAGAACGCCTTTGGCATCCTGGCCAACAGGTTCCAGGTACTTCTCACCAACATGCAGCATCACCCAGAGACCGTGAGGAGGATTGTGGAAGCTTGCTGCATCCTGCACAATCTCATGCGCACACGCTACCCAGTCTTGCAGAACAGGCTCGTGGACCTCCAACAAGGCAATGGGGACATGGAGCCTGGTGAATGGAGGCAAGGGCGAAACCTGATAGACACTGAGGATGTGCAAGGCCCGAACAGAGCCTCACGTGAAGGGAAGAAGCAGCGCAACCTCCTGAAACACTGGTGCAACTCCCCAGCTGGAGCAGTGGAGTGGCAAGACAGGATGATAGATGATTAATGGGTGCTTCCTTCAGCCTGTCTCATCACACTGATGAGATTGGGCCATGTATGTTGGGTGGGCCTACAATGAACAGGGCGCTTAATAAAGAGTTGTGTTTGTGTTGACATGTGTGGATGATTATCAATTGTTAATGATAATAAAGGGCCTTAGTTGTGGCACCTGGGAGGGTGGACCATACAGTCCCACTATGCTTGCACTGGAGGTTTATCTATCCCACAGCTTTTACCCATCCCAAAGGTATCCCTCCCCACCCCACTGCTATCTTAACCCATCCCACAAGCAAACAAAGGCTTAAACCAAATCTAAAAGTTTCCATCAAGACTTTATTAAAAAAAGGAAATGAAGCAAGTGTGTGAATCAAAGATAAACTTTATTGAACAACAAGCTGTAAAAGAAAAATGACCAAGTCAAGTTTCCAAATAAAGTCCACACCCAGTCTCTGGCAGTCTTCACAGTCACTCGGAGGTGTGCCCAGTCTCAGGGGTGAAGGGTCCAGGTGCTGTGGAGGTGATTGCTGCTGCAGTGCTGGTCAGAAGCACCACTGGGGTGCCTGGCCCGAGAGGACAACAGGTGACAGTGTGTTGAGAAAGCTCTCAGACAGCTGGCTCAGACCCGTGATCCTGAGAGGTCCTTCTTCCATGCCATGGGGTGTCAACCCCAGTACAGAAGAGAGATGTACTGAGGCCGGGCTTGGCTGTGGGGTGGAGGAAGGAGTAGTGTAGTGGGGCTGTCTGGTCTGCAGCTGGGTGAGGACTGGCGTGGGTGGCATCGCTGTCGTCGGTGGCATCATTGGCGTGGGTGGCATCATTGGCAATGGTGTTGCCTGATGTCTCTGTGCCTGGACTGGGAAGGGCTGCTGTCTGTGCTGCTGGACCTCCTCATAGCCGTAGCCCTGGTAGGTGCTGTGGGAAGCCTTGGAATGGGAGGGACATCACCTGCGGTGGAGGAGCCGACCTCGACTGGGTGGGAGTATGTTCCTCTGGATCTGGAGGGTTGTGAAGCAGCTCGGTGATCCTGTCCTTCACCACCTGGTACTGGGGTTCCTCCATGTTCCTGAGGGTCTGGTTGACATAAGTGAGGAAGGGCTTGTGGTTGGAGGATGAGGAGTCGGTGTTGACCAGCTGAGAGAGGAGATCTATGCTGGTGCTGTCCCTGATCTCCAGCAGGAGATGCTGTCCCTGATCTCCAGCAGGACAGTGTGGCTCTGCCCCTCCTGCTGTCTGGCTCTCTGCCTTTCTGTGGAGGTGGAGCTGGGGGGGGGGGTTGATGCGACTACGGCTGTTGTGAATGCAATGTCTCCTTTCTCCCACCGCACCAGGGAGTCCTCCACACACTCCACCATGGTTACAACACCTGTCTTTGGGTTCTCCACCATGGCACGCTCCACAGAAACCCGCCTGGAGACAGGGACTGACTCTCGGCCGGAAGAGGACTGGCTCTCAGCAGGCTGCCGGAGAGAGAGGGTAGTGAGAGGGGCTGCTGGTGCTCCTCACCCTCCAGGAAGCTGCACCTAGCCATGACGTAGGTCTCTCTGTCCATCAGCTTAACTGTGGCCTGGCCAGATTTCTTCAGGTGCAGCTTCCCGTACCAGGTGTGCATGTGCTTCCACCAGCCGAGGAGCACCTCCGATGTGTAACCCATACTCTCCGCCCTCTCTCTCCAATTAGCCTGCTTCCTTTTGGTGTCCCTGTACAGCCGGTATCCCTTCTGCTACAGATAATCATTCTCTCTCAGCCACTCCAGCACCTCATCCTCATGTTCCTCCTCAATATAGTATTGCCTCCTCTCCTGTCCCCGCATACGCCTCTTCCTTCCTTTGGCAGGATCAGATGGGCCCTTATCAGAGGGGCTCCCAGGTAGTAGGGACTGCTCCTCCATACCACCACCACCACCAGCAGCAGCAGTATCATCATCATCATCATCATCATCATCATCACTAGCAGGATCATAATCATCATCATCATCAGCAGCAGCAGCAGCAGCAGCAGCAGGATCATCATCATCATCATCATCAGCAGCAGCAGCAGCACCAGCAGGATCAGTAGCAGCAGCAGCAGCACCAGCACCAGCACCAGCACCACCAGCAGCAGCAGCACCACCACCAGCAGCAGCACGAGCAGGACTAGGAGCACGAGCAGGACCAGGAGCATGAGCAGGATGAGCAAGACCAGGAGCACGAGCAGTACGAGCAAGTCCAGGAGCACGAGCAGGACGAGCAGGACGAGCAGGACCAGGAGCAGCTTCAGCAGAGTAAGCACCAGCAGAAGCACCACCGCCAGGAGCAGCTTCAGCAGAGTAAGCACCAGCAGAAGCACCACCGTGAGGAGCAGCTTCAGCAGAACCTCCAGCACCAGAAAAGCGAGCCCGAGCAGCAGAAGCCCCAGCAGAAGCAGAATAAGGGACAGGGGGCGGGAGGGTGGTCCTGTCCCTCTTGCCAGGGATGGCGGCAGGTTGCTGAGGCTTTCGCTTCTTCCCCATGGTTGTGGGGTTGCTGGCTGGCAGGGAGGCTGGCAGGTACCAAGGCTGGCAGGAAGGCTGGCAGGAAGCCTGGCAGGAAGCTTAGCAGGAAGCCTGTTAGGAAGCCTGGCAGGAAGGCTGGCACCAAGGCTGGCAGACAGACTGGCTGGCAGGGAGGCTGGCAGGCAGGCAAGCACCAAGGCTGGCAGACAGACTGGCTGGCAGGGAGGCTGGCAGGCAGGCAAGCACCAAGGCTGGCAGGCAGGCAGGCAGGAAGCCTGGCAGGAAGCCTGGCAGGAAGCCTGGCAGGAAGGCAGGCAGGCAGGCAGGCACCAAGGCTGGCAAGCAGACTGGCTGGCAGGGAGGCTGGCAGGCACCAAGGCTAGCAGGTAGGCTGGCACCAAGGCTGGCAGGAAGCCTGGCAGGAAGCCTGGCAGGAAGGCTGGCAGGAAGGCAGGGAGGCAGGGAGGCACCAAGGCTGGCAGGCAGACTGGCTGGCAGGGAGGCTGGAAGGCAGGCTGGCAGCAAGGCTGGCAGGCAGGCCGGCCAGGAGGCTTGGAGGCAGGCTGACAGGAAGGCTGGCAGCAAGGCTTGCAGGCAGGCATGCAGGCAGGGCAGGCAAGGACTCGATGTATCCAGCAGCAGGTCTTTCCTCCGAATGCTGGCCACGTACGAGCTGCTTCCCTTTATATCAGCGTGGCTTACGCAATGCATCCCCCCCGCATGCGCTATTAATGCTCGGCATCCGTTCGGCTTCCGCTGTGCATCCGCTAGGCTTCCGCTCTGCATCTGCTTCATCCGCTGTGCATCCGCTGTATCTGTTCCATGTCCGCTTTGCTGAGGTCCCCCAGAAGCCTAGCGGATGTGCCATCTGCTCCCATCTGTTTCCATCCGCTGGGCTTCTGTTCCGCATCCGCTTTCCATCTGCCCTGCGTCCTCCCCGCGTCCGTTCCTTTCCCTGTTATCCGCTCCGGTTATGCAAATTTTTGCCCCTTTTGAGAGCGGATAACAACAGATGGAACATTTTGCTCGTCCGTTGTGTCATTTTTGCATACTTTTGCAACCGTCGGCCAGTGTGACCTAGCCTTAAGGTAAAAAAGAACAGTCTAATTCTATTTTTTTGTCATAGAAGTATCCTTATTTTTCATAATCTTGTCCAAATTTGTCATCCCTTCATCTCTAGGATTAATTTCTTTCTACTGCCCATCTTTACTTATTCTTGAACCAAGAAATAAAATAATCTATCACCTTTGCTATTTCATAATCAACTATAAATTCATTAAGCCCATCATTTTCCTATTTAAAATTAAGCTTGAGATTAAGCTTTCCATTCTTAGTTTAATAAGAACTTTTACATTTCTTCATTTTCTATGAAGTATTGTTACTCAGTTTTTACTGCTGTATCTCATATTATTAATGTTTTCCTCCCATTTTAATTTACCTCTCATCTCTTACACCATCTCTTACAATTTTAATAATATAGGTATATTTGCTATATAAAGTGAGCCATAAGTTGAAGATATGGGTCAAAAAACAAATGAGGTTAAAAGACATACAGAAAATGCAAAGTGATTTTGATGGAAATAGACAATTGTGTAAAGGTGGGAGGGCTAACAAGGGACTTCCAGCACAGTGAACGTAATTAAGAGTAAATATGAATTAATTATATGGGACAAATTAATTATTATTCTATAATAAGGGAGAATACTAGAAGAAGTATTTTAGAGATTTGCACAGTGGCAGTGAATGGAAGTGAAAAAATGCAATAAATGTAAGCTTTCAAGGAATGATTGATGAACAGAAAATATGTCATAATGATTTTGAAAAATGATAAGGCTTCAGACGTCAGTGCCTGGAGAAATGTTAAAATATGGATCTGCTTTGCTAATAGAGTGCCTATGTATGAAATCTGCATCTTGTCTTATGATTAGAAGAATCCTATAACTGTGATGACCCGTAGTGTCTCAAAAATAACACAAAAACTAAAACATGAATCAAGGTCTTGTAATACCTTCAACTTAAATTTGCTCTTTTATTAGTCACAGTTTAAATTCAAAAAGTAGGTAATGAAGCAAAAGGAAACCAAAAACAAACCACATTGATGAAAGTTCCAAGGCAAACCAAGATAATTAATCACACACTCCAGGAAGATAACTGGGGAGAGTCCATGGGAAGAACACCAACAAAGATAAACCTCATCCAAGGAAAGCACTACTTTGACTCCAGTGTCTGTGAACACGCAGTTCCAAACTCTTATACAGAGCTTATAGCTGCAACCCATGAGGAGGATCATGGCCCTCTCCTCCTCAATAGACTATGCTTTTCCCTGATAGGGGATGGGCCTGGATCCTCCTCTGATTGCTCAGCTGGCTTCTGCCCTTCCCCAGCCTTCTCCACCACCTCTGCAGCCACACTTCCACTCCCTGTTGGATGTTCCTCCTCTTCCTCAGAGTCAGTCTTCACCAGGGGCATGACAATAACTGGCAATATTGAAGATCAGATTTTTGTTTAGCAGGTCAGTGGGTAATATATAAAAAAAGAGAAAGAAAGGTTGTTGCATGTTTCTTGATCTTGTGAAAGCACAGGATAAAACAAATGGGCTTCAGCTTTGGAATAATCTTTGAGTTGGAGGCTGTTTGCTGAGCAGGAAAGGCAGTGTAATTAAAGCATAGATGGAAATAAATGAATATTTGAATGTTTCAACATAGATCAGGAAATAAAACAATGATATATAGCACTTACCAATACCACTTAGACTTATATACTGCTTGACAATGCTCCACAGTGCTTTAAAGCAATTTATAGAGTCAATGTATTGCCCCCCCAACAATCTGGCTCCTCATTTTACCAATAGAAGGATGAAAGGCTTAGTTAACCTTGAGCCCATTAGGATTTAGTGCAACACTGCATTCTAATCACTGCACCATCACGGCTCTTATATGATGTTTTCACACTTGCTTCATGTATTTCTGGATAAGTGTGTAAGGAACTCTTGTGGTGAGGTTACAACTGTGTTGATCAGGAATGTATAGTTTTTATGCTTTTATGTGCAGATAACAGAGATCAGTGGTGGGATTCATATTTTTTTACTACCGGTTCTGTGGATGTGGCTTGGTGGGTGTGGCAAGGGAAGGATACTGTAAAATCTCCAGTCAGAGGTGGTATTGGCCAGTTCTCTGAACTACTCAAAATTTCCACTACCAGTTCTCCAAAACTGGTGAAAATCTTGCTGAAATAATGACAGAAATATTGGTAGAAGCACTAGAGATAACCAAAGAGGAGATGATGGATGGGATGGATGAAGTGTTCTGTGTATATACAAGATACGTAATGAGAAACAGACTACCAAGAGAAGTTCATATGAGATTCAAGATTATTAAGACACAGATATTACAGGTGGAAAGAGAGAAAACCTAAAGTACAAAGACAAAGAAATTGTGGTGCTGAAACAGATACCAAGAAGAGTAAGAGAGATGAGAAGAGAACATTTATTTTTGACTAAAGAGTTACTTAAAAGAGGAATAAATTACAGATGGCTGATGCCAGAAGGTCTCTTGTTCACCTGGCAGGGACAAAGAAACAGAATTGATACAATTGAAAAAGCTGAGCTATTTTACTTAGAATATTTTAGAGGAAAGGAAGAAGAAGCTGGAAAAGAAGAGTCACTAATTGAATTCCAAGAGGAGTGTATAGCAGTAATTGAAAACAGAAAGAAGAAGGAGCAGTAAGTGGTGTACCCAGAGAACAACGAGAATTAAGACCAACTAGAGCAATAAAACCCTCTCACAAAGCTTCACATGGATGAAAGAAAATTGATTACGATTAACATAAATGGACTTAATTTGGCTACTAAGAGAAAGAAAGTATTTCATAAATTAGAGAAATTAAAATATGATATAATTTGCTTACAATAAGTACATATTAAAAAACAACATGATTATGGACTTAAACAAAAAAAATAGGGAAATTATTTACATAGCTGCACAATCTAAAAAAAGAGCTGTGGTTTTATATATTAAATATGTAATTTTGGAAGAATTAATTTATATAGATGACAATGGAAAGATTTTGATGGTGGAAATAATGGACAATAATGTGAAAACACTTTTAATTGCAATTTATGTCCCGAATGATAATCAAGAAGAATTTTACAGGAAATTACATATGAAAATAATTGAATTGGATTATGTCAATATTTGTATGATGGGAGATCTTAATGGAATAGTTAATGATCAGTTGGATTACAAAATGCAGACATCAAC
Source organism: Laticauda colubrina (assembly GCA_015471245.1). Classification (NCBI taxonomy): domain Eukaryota; kingdom Metazoa; phylum Chordata; class Lepidosauria; order Squamata; family Elapidae; genus Laticauda; species Laticauda colubrina. Next base: position 38,764,810 of record BLBF01000005.1, on the reverse strand, counting down.
TAAGAAAGCTAGAAAGATATTACCAAAATCCTTCTTTCAAATAACAGAGGAATTCAACTTAAAAGATACATGGAGAGAGAGAAATGTGGAGAGAAAGCAATACACTTTTTATTCAAACAGACATGCTTCATGTTCTAATGTTCAAACATGATATGGATGTCAGCAGAACTACTGACAGAACTACAAGAGATCGAAATAGAAACCTGGGTAGATAAAAGGATGAAAGGATGAAAAGCTGAGTCAAACTTGAGCCCGTTAGGATTTAGTGCAACACTGCATTCTAATCACTGCACCATCATTGGCTCTTATATTATGTTTCCACACTTGCTTCATCTATTTCTGGATAACTGTGTAAGGAACTCTTGTGGTGAGGTTACAATTGTGTTGATCAGGAATGTATAGTTTTTATACTTTTATGTGCAGATAACAGAGATCAGCGGTGGGATTCAAATTTTTTTACTACTGGTTCTGTGGGCTTGGTGGGTGTGGCAAGGGAAGGATACTGTAAAATCTCCAGTCAGAGGTGGTATTGGCCAGTTCTCTGAACTACTCAAAATTTCCACTCCAGGACTGGTCAGAACCTGCTGAATACCACCTCTGACACAGATATACCTCATCGTATGACAGATTAGGGTTTAATGAGCATTAATGAGCATTTGAAAATATGATGGACCTCCCTGGGGTTACTTATAATCTGAATTCAAACTTATGACAACTACCTTCCCCCCATCACATTATCATATTTTGGACATTCATGACCATGATTTGTGATTTCTTTTGCTAGAAACGGGTATTTATTTCTGGTTTTTCATTACAGACAATGGATTCATTTAATAACAATGGCATTTGTTTTATGACCACTGCAAAAGAAGTTTTAAAATCAGGTAAGGGCCTGTGATCACCCACTTAATGACCAAAACTTATAACCATAATTCTGGAGTCAATTAGAGTTGTAAATTGAAGACAACCTGTATTATATTATTTGCTAAGATCTTGGATGATTTTCAGAAAATGTTTGAAAGACTAAGATACAGTAAGTGGTGGGCATCTAAGAATATGGTATTTCTATTTAACAAACAGAATGGAGTTATACATAAATGATGAAACATTAAAACAAGTACAAGATTTTTGTGTATCTTAGTAAAATGTTTATAACAGTATAAACAATAGAGAACTCTTAATAATGAAAATGCAAGCAAAATGTGGTAGATGGTATGTGATTTAGTGTGAGGAATTAATTTTGATTAAAAAAAACAAATATATTTCTATTGTCGCATGAAAATCAGCCTTGCTATGGTTATTGTAGTAAAACAAAAGTAAATTTCCTACTTAGTTTACCTCTTAAGTTTGCCTTCTAATCTTGTGTTCCTGTCTATTGATCTTGCATTACTTTTTCCATGTAAAGATCTTTACTGTTACCTGTTAAGCAAAGTGTTGCTGTGTGTGGAAGTAGTTCAAGAAGTCTATTACTTACTAACTCTATTTCCTTCCACTTCCTTTCTTTCTATACTCTGATTTTTGTCTTGGCTGTAGTCTTTCCCATACCATATTGTTGACATGCAAGCTTTCCTCATCACTGAGCGAATGATATTCGCCCATCCTTGAAAGTTATACTAGCATGAAATCTGTTGTCTCCATTGCCAGTCCTGATCTTGCTTCTGTTGTTAAGTGACTGAAATCATTTGATTTTTGTCTGAAATACTGGGTGGCAAAATCAAACTGATTTTATACATGCCTAGGTTTTCATTTTACCTATGGGTTGGATATGAGATAAGGACAGTCTAATGGGGACCCACTCAAAAAAGATTTGGTCAGATGTTTGTGCTGCGAAGAAGGTAAATGGGGAACAAGTAGAAGACATTATTGGTAGCTTGTTGAACTGTGAGGACTTTGGAGCTATCTGAGTTTGATGGTTTTCTTAAATGGCATTTCATTACTAAACTAGGTAAAGGCTCGGTCACATTGGCCGACGGATGCAAAACGTATGCAAAAAGGACACAGCGGACGAGCAAAATTTTGGGGGTGGCTCCATCTGTTGTTATCCAATCTCAAAAGTGGTGAAAATTTGCATAAACAGAATGGAAAACAACGGAAAGGAACGGACAGGGGTAGTACGTAGCGAGGATGGTAAGCGGATGTTCGTAGGAAGCCTAGCGGATGGAAGCGGATGACACATCACAGGGTTTCCAGAGGAGAATAGCGAAGCGGACACGTAGCAGAAGGAGCGGATGCGTAGTGATGACGCAGATGCATCACGGATGCCTATAGGATGCATAGCAGATGCGTAGCGGATGCATAGCAGATGCAAAGCATTCACTGCACATGCGGGGAGGGTGAATTGCATCAGCTCCACAGATATAAAAGGATGCAGCTCACAAGCAGTCACCATTCAGAGGAAAGACCTGCTGCCAGAGATATATTGAAAGAACACCATGGTTCGTCAGTCAGGGAAGAAGAGGAAGCCTTTGCCTACTCCTGCCAGCCCTGGCAAGAAGGACAGAACAACCATCCCACCCCCTGGTGCTGACTCTGAAGCTGCTGGTGCTTCTGCTGCTGCTGCTTCTGGTGGTGGTGGTGCTGCTGGTGCTTCTCCTGCTGCTGCTCCTGATGATGGGGGTGGTGCTTCTCCTGCTGCTGCTGCTGCTGCTGCTGCTGTGGTGGACCAGCCCCAAGGCCCTCAAAGCCCTGCTGCTGAAGGCCCTGAAGGTCCTGCCAGAGGGAGGAAGAGGCAAGGCAAGGAGAAGGGAGAGAGGAAACAGAACTCCATTTCCGAGGGCCATGAGGAGGAGGTGCTGGAATGGCTGAGGGAGAACGAGTACTTGTGGAGAAAGGGCCACAGACTCTATCGCGACACCAAGAGAAAGCAGACAGCATGGAGAGACAAGGCGGACAGCCTGGGCTACACTGCAGATGTACTCCTGGGATGGTGGAAGCACATGCACACCTGGTATGGCAAGCTGCACCTGAAGAAATCTGGCCAGGCCACTGTCAAGCACACTGACCAGGAGATGTACATCATGGCCAAGTGCAGCTTCCTGGAGGGTGAGGTCTGCCACCGAGGAGCAGCCCCTCTGTCAACCCTCTCCCTCAGACAGCCCACAGACAGCCAGTCCTCTTCCAGCCAGGAGACAGCTATCGTGTCCAGGCAGGTGTCTTTGGAGGGCCCCACGGCAGAGACCCCCCGACAGCTGCACTCCCCATGCCAGAGGACGTGGAGGATCCCCTGTCTCAAATGGGGCAAGAAGAAGCAGCAGCCAGAGACCAACCCACACCCACACCCAGCTCCACCTCCACAGAAAGCAGGCAGAGAGGCAGAATGGAGGGCCAGAGTCACACGGTCCTCTTGGAGATCAGGGACACAATCAAAACCAGGACAGATCTTCTCTCTCAGCTGGTCCACAGCAACATACCATCCTCGAACCGCAAGCCCTTCATCACGTACATGAGCCAGACCCTCATGGACCTGCCTGAGGCCCAGTACCAGGTGATGAAGGAGAAGATCACAGCACTGCTGCACCAACCTCCAGGCCCAGCTGAACCTGCTCCGACTCACTCCAGGACTGCTCCTCCACCCCAGGCAATGTCACAGCCCTTCCATGGCTTTCAACAGCCCCTCACTGACTAAGGCTACGAGTACCAGGACTTCCCACAACAGAGGCAGCCCTTCCCAGTCCAGGCCCAGGTACATCGCACACCACAGACGCCTCACCTGACCCAGCTGCAGACCGGACAGCCCCACTACACTCCTCCTTCCTCCACCCCACATCCAAGCCCCTCAACAGAAAATCTGTCATCAGTATTGTGCCTGACATCCCAGGTCCTTGAGGAAGGGCCTCTCAACCTCATGGGACTGAGTCAGCTCTCAGAGCTTCCTGAACACACCATCCCCTATTGTACTCTCGGGGCCAAGCACCCCAATGGAGCCTCAGACCAGCACTCAAGCCACAGCCACTTCCACAGTCCATGGCCGCTCGACAGCTGAGACCATGGACATGCCTCAGAGTGACTGAGAATAGTGCCAGAGACTGAGTTGTTACCTGTTCACTTTATCTTTGCTTAAGCCACTTTACTTGGGTCATTTTGCTTTTTTAATAAAGTCATACAGTTTACTTAAGACAGTTATTAATAAAGATTATCTTTGCTTCACACACTTGGTTCATTTTATTTACCTAATAAAGTGTTGGTGAAAACTTTGAAAAAAGGGTTAAGCCTTTGCATGCTTGTGGGATAGGTAAGGATAGTTGTGGGATGGGTAAGGATAGCTGTGGGATGGGTAAGGATAGTTGTGGGATGGGTAAGGATAGCTGTGGAATGGCTAAGGATAGCTGTGGGATAGGTAAGGATAGTTGTGGGATAGGTAAGGATAGCTGTGGAATAGATAAACCTCCAGTGCAAGCATAGTGGGACTGTATGGTCCACCCTCCCAACTGCCACACATATGGCCCTTTTTTATCAGTAACAATTTAATCATTGATCAACATATTTCAAAATAAACAAAGCTCTTTATTAATGCCCTATTGTAGGGCCACTCAACATACATGGCACAATCTTATCAGTATTATGAGACAGGCTCAAGGAAGCATCCATTAAGCATCTATCATCCTGTCTTGCCACTCCACTGCTCCAGCTGGGGAGTTGCACCAGTATTTCAGGAGGTTGTGCTGCTTCTTCCCTTCACGCGAAGCTCTGTTGGGGCCTTGTACATCCACAGTGTCTATCAGGTTTCGTCCTTGCCTCCATTCGCCAGGCTCTCCATGTCCCCATTACCTTGTTGATGGTCGACAAGCCTGTTCTGCAACACTGGGTAGCGGGTGCGCATGAGATTGTGCAGGATGCAGCAAGCTTCCATGATGCTCCTCACAGTCCCTGGGTGATGCTGCATGGTGGTGAGAAGTACCTGGAACCTGTTGGCCAGGATGCCAAAGGCGTTCTCCACCACCCATCTTGCCCTGGACAGCCTGTAGTTGAAGATCCTCTCTTCATGGGTGAGGTATCTTGAAGTGTAGGGCTTCATGAGGTAGGTTCTGAGGGAGGAGTCATCATCACCAACGATGAAGTAGGGCACATCTTGTATGTCATTGGGTAGGGGCTCTGGATCTGGAAAACCCATGATGAGGTTGAGTTCCAGCCCATCCTTGAGGTCACTGGAGTTGTATACCTGGCTATCTGAAGCTGATCAATTGCCTGAAACATCGATGTACATGAACTTGTAGTCAGCATCAACCATGGCAAAGAGGATGATACTGAAGAAGCCCTTGTAGTTGTTATAAGAGGACCCTGAGTTGGCTGGAACTTTGCAGGCCACGTGCTTCCCATCTATGGCTCCAACGGTGTGGGGAAAGTTCCACCTCTGATACCACTGTTCTGCAACTTTCCTCCAGCCTTCTTCAGTGGTGGGACACTGGAGGAGCTCCTCCAGGTATTCTTCAATGATGGCCTGCACCACTTCTCTGACCACTTTGTTGATGCTGTTATGTGGCACCCTCCAGGCATACTGCATATTTCTGTATGTGGTTCCAGAGGTCAGGTGGCGCAGAGTCAGTGCCACCTTCAGTCCAGTGTCCAGGCTGGGATGGAAGTTGGTGCTTGGCTTGGTCAACCTGGGTCTCAGACGCTCAACAATTTCATCAAACATGGCTGGTGGCCTCCTCATGAAGTGCTGGAATGCACGAGTGTCTTCATTCCTCAGCTCCACCATCAGCTTGTCATACAATCCAAACTCCACTCTTCTCACAATCCATCAACAGACCCACACAGCTCTTGGATGTCTCCTTCTTCTCCTTGCATAGAAAAGGTGAAACAGTCTGAACAGGGCTTGGTTCTGGTGTTGAATTATGGCAGCTCCCATAAGGAGTGTGTAATGATCCATGGTGGAGATCAATGGATGATGTGGAAGAGCAAAACCAAGGGTGAAGAGGTCTGTACACCATGGCTGCTGGACTGATAATGAGATCCAGGTGATTTCCTCCCTCTTTTTTTAGGAAAAATCGGTTTTCCACTTGGTGTCCTTCCACATACTCTAGGCATCCTCCAGTCATCCTAAATATCCAAGATACGTCCCATATACAAATGTTTTGTCCGTTTTAATGCTTTATATATGAGATGCATCCGCTTACATCCTTTCTATTTCCATGCTACTAACGCTGTGTGAATGTTCCATGTACCTTTCGCTTCCTCCTCTTTCCGCTTTCAGTTGCAGCAGATGTGAGTTGAGGGGATGGCCAGAGGATGCCGAGAGGATACAGCGGACGTGTAATGGATGATAACGGACGTAGAACGTTTGTTGCCCGTATGTGTCGCAGATGTACATCGTACGCGGCAGAAAGTTCATCTGCTCAAAAAGTTTTGTGCAGCTGAAAACTTTTTGAGCGGATATAATAGCAGTAGACGGATGTTTGACGGATAGAGCGTATGAAACACGTACGCAGTGAGTACACAACGGATGCATTGCATTTTCCAATGGATGGCAAGCTTTTTTGCCCGTTTTACATCCTCTTTGCATCTGTTGGTGCAGTGGGTCATGGGCTTAACATAGCACTGGTGATGTTCACTAGTTTAGTAAAGAAATGTTTTCAAGAAATTCCGCAAGCTCAGAGATTTCCAAGTACCCGCAAATGAGGTAGTATCCAAAGAGCTATCTTTCCTCCTGTGGCTTTACACAGTTCAATTGATGTTTTATTTGTATTTTATGTTTTCCTATTGACAGCTGTCACTTTTTAAAATTGCATTCATGAGTGTATTCTTTCTCTGAATATATTTCCACATTTTGTAATCCCAGTTGTAAAAGATTGGAATATAGTCTTTTATCAACCCTCATTTCCTTCTTTAGAGCTCTTCTGAGATTATGTCTGAGTACATTTTGAGACCTTTTCCTGTAAGTTCTCTGATCTTGGAATCACAACATTGGAACAAACTTTTGAGATCATCTAGTCCAAACACTTGTTGGATGCAGGATTTGTTGATATACATATTTTTCACAGCCAGCATTAGTGCCATGGTGATGAGCTTCCAGGTTAACAGACCATGTTCTAATTACTTAAGCAACAACATCTGAAGATATCAGTCACAATTGCTGGCAAAACATCAGGATATCAAATAATTAGATTATGATCTACTGGCTCAAAAATGCATAACCACTGGAATTTTTTTTTTCATTTTCTTGTTATTTTCTTCTGTTTCTTGATATTCTTAATTGTGAAATTATTGAATGTTGTTTTGAAGGTCACTCAAACAATTTCCTTTTAAAAAGCTCCTTCAGCTCTTTTTTTTTTGTGCATAAGCTAAATATACTGTATATTAAATCTGTTCCTTATATTGTTCTTAAATTCTGCCTGCATATATTACTAGTCCATTTTTTTGGGCTCACTTACCTTTTTTAATTTTGTATAATTAGCTTGTAGTAATTGACATAAATAATTCAGTCTTTTCCACAATCTGTAGTTAAAGTATCTTGGCCGAGAGAAATATTCTTCTTCACCTTGTTTAATGTAGTATGCAGTAATTCTGATTTTTAAAAAATGTAGAAATATCACTGAGAGGAATTTGCTTCTATAAAGTTTGAAACAGATAATAAACAATTCTCTTTGAAAACTTTAATAACCTACATATCTCCTTCATGCATACTCTGACAAAATGTTTGTGTAATTCCAGATTTCTCTGCATTTTCATGTTTTGCATTCCAAACAGCTACTAAGAGTTCTACATCCTTTCTTGATGTTTTATCTAATATCTTTTACATTTTTCCTTCAATTCTTCAGTATCTTCTATTGTTACATTTCTAATATATAAAACACACTTAACTTTCCTTGCTGTTTAATGTAGATCAACTAATTTAAGACAATGAAATGTATTATAGTATATTATACTTTTAAAAGTCAATGGAGTATGCATGTAACATTCGTTTCACATGGAAACATATGAAAAAATATTAATGTTATGACCGAAGATAATAAAAATAATTCATTTTAATATTCAAGTTATAAACCATTCTCTCTCTTTCTGTTCTCTCTCAAATTCAATTGTTATTTTATGGCCTGTTGAACACAGCACAGTACTTTATGTGTTTATTACATCAACAAGGTCCATAAATCAATGTGCACAGTTATAATCATAACACCAACAGATATTTTGAATATTTAGCTTTGCTTAAAAAAAAACCCTTTAATAAGAATTATCAGCATAATCTGAAAATAGAGTGCAATGGGACTTGGCTATGCTGTCTGGTGTGAAACATTAGATCCACTAGTGGAGGTTCAATTAAGCTAATTTATTGCTAATCATGCCTATGCGCAAGAATCTTCTCAACTAATTGCACCTGCTTGGAGTTAGATAAGGACCAACAGAATTCAAGGGAGGTTGAACTTAGTTCTCTTTTGACTATGTAGGGATTCTCGAGTTGATCCCTCTTTTGACCTCTCAGTTCTGCCACTCCTTCTCCTACATGTGCAATTATAATAAAGACAGTCAGTTAATTTGGAGTTATTAGGTGTATGTGGAAGATTAAGTTCTTTGTTACCTCCTTTCTTCTCACTGCATTAGTGGTTGACCTATTAATCTCATCACTAAAAAGAGGAGTTGGAAATATTTACAACTTTTGAACAAATGCTACAGAATCAGTTCTACAGCTCTGAAAAGTCTCCCACTTTAAGAACTAATAAAAAGAGGCCATGATTAGACAATGGCACTTATTAAACAATATGTTAATTATACTATGTATGTGGAGTGCCAAGGTGATTTAGGCAAGCTCATGATATACATATAAGATACATTCTTTACCCTAACAAGACGTGATGCCCTTTCTTCAGTGTTGCTAAAGAGGAACTAGATAGACAAATAGGTAGATAGATATTGCAGATGATAGATGGATGGATCGATGGATGGATGATAGGGAATGTCCAGTGGTGCTCCATTCAAAATTCAAGAAAGAAATACTTAGACTCTTTAAGTTAGATAAAATATATCTTTTACTGAAAATGAAGTGGTAGCAACCATAGAATTCTGAATCTGAGAAATTAGGCGTGTGAATCACATATATAAAGTGATGGAAATGTTCCCACCTCCAATAGTTCAGATGAATCTTCCAATTAGAAGTTGTGAATATGATCATGTGAGCATCTTCAGGTGGTGATGAGGCCTCTGTCCGTTGACCTTGGCATATTTTGATAATGGATTACAGTTGCGCAGAGAAAAGAAAGCTAAGCAAAAAATAGAAACCTAACTCTGATTGTATGCTCCCCCCTCCTCATTTTACACAACAGAAAAAATGTAACACCTCCAGCTCACTTCCCAGATTCATCCCCTCCTCCCCCTCCCCCGTTACTTATGACAGCCGAAAGATGCAAAGTGATAGTGGAAGATCTTGAAGGCTGACAGGGAATTTCTTATCCAGAATATGCGGATGGGGTGGAGGGGAGTAGATACAACTGAGTTTGTGCTACTTGCCTCTTGATTTTATAGCCACATAGTGTGATGACCCATAGTGTCTCAAAATAACCCCAAACCCAAAACATACATTAAAGTCTGGTAATGCCTTCAACTTAACTTCACTGTTTTATTAGGCAGTTTAAAGTCACAAAAGTAAATAATGAGGCAAAAAGAAAATCAAAACAAACCACATTGATGAGAGTTCCGAAGCAAGCCAAGATAACTTATCATAAACTCCAGGAAAATAACCAAGGAGAGTCCATGGGAAGAACGGCAGTAAAGATAAACCTCTTTCAAAGTAAACACTAAACTTTGACTCCAGCAATTCTAACTGCGTAATTACAAACTTATATACATAGCTCCCAGCTGCAAGCCACGAGGAGGATCATGGTAATCTCCTCTTGAGTAGACTTCACTTTTCCCTGATCCTCTCCTCCCTGCATGACCTAGGATGGATAGGGGATGGGCCTGGATCCTCCTCTGACTGCTCTGCCAGCCTCTGCCCTTCCCCAGCCGCTCCACCACCTCTGGAGCCACACTCCCACTCCCTGTTGGCTGTTCCTCCTCTTCCTCAGAGTCAGTCTCCACCAGGGGCATGAAACATAGAAAGTATTTATATCAATCACTTCCATTTCCAGGTCATCCCAAGTATTTATATGGAAATTCTATCTACAACAGCATACAACATGGCAAAATTTTGTATGGTGGCATAGACAATCTGAAAGAATTTAGTTCCTCAAAAATGTTACCAATAACTGTTTTTGCTTTCCCCTCCTTTTTTATTTCTAAGCTCCTTTGAGTCACTTTTTGGGAATAATTAATTGCTATTCACATATATGCTTTTTATTTTTGGTCCCGGATTTGCGGATTCATTTATTTCATCCAGTAATATTTTTCCTGTTGTATGCATTGTGTGGCATATTTATTCATTTTATATTTCTCTAGGATTTGTCTGCCTATTATATATTCCTATAGCTTTGACTTTTTATGATTTTCATTTTTAGTACCCACTGTGGCAATTTGACTATATCCTACCTGTTTTTGTATATTTTCATGAATTTTATTGTCTGATTTTTATATTGTATTATTCTGTGCTGATCTTTGGCTATAATAAAGTTTAAGTTTCAAGTTTCATACCTAACAAATAGTACCAGAGAATTGTTATAAAGTGGTCAAGTAAGAATCAGTCACTAAACTATACACATATTAAAAGCAATTGACTTGCAGTTGTTACACACAATGGATTTGCGTTTAGTATGTATTTCTTCAGTCACAGTAAGGATAGATTTTATAGTTTCCTGCAGAGACTGAAAGTGCAAAATGAACTCTTTTAAATGTATTATGTCATGCAATTCTATTTGTCGTCTCGGTGAACAGGATATTAACTTTGCCTCATGAAAGAACAGAGATCAAAATGTATAGGCTTTACAATTTTGTCTGGAAAAACTATACTATTTTTATTTTGTGCTTTTATTCGTACCTATTTCCTGTATTCTTACTCATGTTTATACTTATACTTATTATCTTGTAAATGATTAATAAATCAAATAAATAAATAAAATAAATATGCTGGAGCAATCTGAACTGAATTGATACTATCTCCCATGATTATAAATCATTTAGTTCATCTAGCTTTTGATTGAAAGTTTGAGGAAATTAGAAAAATTCCTCAAATTTGTATAATTAGTCATTTCCCCTAAAGCTCATTAAATGGTTCAAAATGATTTGTTGTTGTTAATCAGCACCAGATTGCCTGGCTGATAGGGTAGATCAGACAGGAACATGACAAGATAAGCTATTTCTCTTTTATTTTAATGCTACGTTAGCAGAATCTTGCAAGTCTCTTTCTCCCTGCCATCTCCATTGCAATTTAAGAAATCTAAGGGAAGATTTCAATCAAGGATAAAATTTGCAGCTCAAAAGATGCAGTGAGGTGCTTGGTGCTCTCTGAACTTGGTTGCTATCTTGCAGATGTTTTTGACAGTGTCTGTTCTGAGTCTTTTGCCCTCCCACAGTGCTACTATGAGCTCAGCTGTTTTTAATCTGTCAGTTCCCTTCTCTGTGCTCTTTCTCCCAAGGTTAACACAATAGCAAATGCCTCAAAGAATCCTTTAGTGACAATTTTCTTATTTTTGTTCACCATTTTTATTAACCAACAATATTAAATTATCAATGGAAATATATTCTTGGACTGAAATATTGAATATGGCTGCTTAAAATTTGTCATGTCTTCTCATAATTACTCATACAAAATCCTATTTCAGGGTTGTCAAACTGGAGACCTGCAGGGTGGATGTATCACATGCAGGCTACGCCCACCCCAGCTCTGCAAATGGGAAAATATTATGAAAGTCATATGGCAGCAACGTGACATGGCAAGTTTGACACCCATGTACTATTTAATAAAGATAAAAAAGATAACCCAAGAATTTATTTGGAACATGGCACTATGTTTATAATTTAGGTAAACATAATATGGACAAATGACTCAAGAATGAATGCAGCAGTACCTGTTTCAATAAAGTGCTTTTCTCTAAATCAGAGGTGGGAAAATATGGTCCCTTTATGACTTGTGAACTTCAACTCCCAGAATTCCTGAGCAAGTCACAGAATGGCCATAGTTTCCCATCCCTGCTCTAAATATAGATACAGTGTGATTCGCTGTAGTCCAATGCAAAGATTAGTTGGCCATTGCTGATTTCCAGTTTATTTGAAATGTGGACCTGAGGATAAACAAATATACAAATAAATCAACTTTGGTAGAAGTGAGTTTGTCTCATCTAAAAAGGTGAAGCCAAAGAGTTTTACACAAAAACATTAATAAAATTACTGGATATTAATTTAGAGGCTAAAGCCCAGGTCACATTGAACCAACGGATGCAAAGAGGATGTAAAAAGGACAAAAAAGCTTGCCACCCATTGGAAAACGCGATGTACTCACTGCCTCCATTTTGCTTCCTCTCTATCCGTCCAGCATCCGTTTACTGACATTTCATCCGCTCCAAAAGTTTTGAGCTACCCAAAACTTTTGCGCGGAAAATGTATCCAGTTCGTCCGTTCTGCATCTGCTTCGCATCTGCTACGCATCCGTTACGATCCGTTATGCATCTGAAATATCCACTAGGCATCCGCTGTGCATCCGCGCAACTCCAGCGGTAAACGGACGCAGGGAGGAAGCGGAATGGATGCAGAACAGATGCAGAACGGATGCCTAGCAGATGCAGCATGGAAACAAAGTGTTTAAAATGGAAAAAACGTTCGCAGAGGGGACCTATCTCGGATATTAAGGATGTCTACAGGATGCCTAGAGGATGCCTAGCGGAAAACCTATATTGCCTATAAAAAGGGGGAGAAACTCATCTGCATCTCACTTTCAGAACAGCAGCCCAGCGGTGCAGACCTCTGCAGCCTTCATCTGACTCTTCCTTTTCCACAGCATCCAGTCATGTCCACCGTGGATTGTAACAAAGTCCTTTCGGCAGCCACCATCGTTCTGCAACAGTGCAAAGCCATCTGCAGGCTCTGTGAACTCTACTACGGGAAGAAAAAGAGGCAGCCAAAAAGAGTCTGGGTCCAAAGATGGTTTGCCAGAAGAGCAGAGGGCGGACTGTACAACAAGCTGATGGTGGAGCTCAGGAACGAAGACACTCGGGCGTTCCAGAACTTCATGAGGATGCCTCCAGCCATGTTTGATGAAGTTGTGCAGCGCCTGACACCCAGGTTGACCAAGGTAAACACCAGCTTCCGGCCCAGCCTGGAACCTGGGCTCAAGGTGGCACTCACTCTGTGCCACCTGGCCTCAGGGACCAACTACAGGAGCATGCAGTAGGGCTGGAGGGTGCCATCCAACACCATTAGCATTGTGGTCAGAGAAGTGGAGGAGGCCATCATCGAAGAATACAAGGAGGAGCTCCTCCAGTACCCCTCCACTGAAGAAGGATGGAAGGAAGTTGCAGAGCAGTGGTATCAGAAGTGGAACTTCCCCCACACCGTTGGAGGCATAGATGGCAAGCACATGGCCTGCAAAGCTCCACCCAACTCAGGGTCTACTTATTTCAACTCCAAGGGCTTCTTCAGCATAATCCTCTTCGCCATGGTCAATGCTGACTACAAGTTCATGTACATCGATGCTTCAGGCAACGGCTCATCTTCAGATGCCCAGGTATACAACGACAGTCACCTCAAGGAGGAGCTGGAAGGCAACCTCATCGTGGGCTTCCCAGATCCAGAACCCCTGCCCAACGACACACAAGATGTGCCCTACTTCATCGTGGGGGATAACGCCTTCTCCCTCACAACCTACCTCATGAAGCCCTACACCTCCAGACTCCTCACCCGTGAAGAGAGGATCTTCAACTACAGGCTGTCCAGGGCAAGGCGGGTGGTGGAGAACGCCTTTGGCATCCTGGCCAACAGATTCCAGGTACTTCTCACCACCATGCAGCATTGCCCAGAGACCGTGAGGAAGATCATGGAAGCTTGCTGCATCGTGCACAATCTCATGCGCACCCGCTACCCAGTGTTGCAGAACAGGCTTGTGAACCTCCAACAAGGCAATGGGGACATGGAGCCTGGTGAATGGAGGCAAGGGCGAAACCTGATCGACACTGAGGATGTGCAAGGCCCCAACAGAGCCTCACGTGAAGGGAAGAAGCAACGCAACCTCCTGAGACATTGGTGCAACTCCCCAGCTGGAGCAGTGGAGTGACAAGAAAGGATGGTAGATGCTTAATGGATGCTTCCTTCAGCCTGTCTCATCACACGCATGAGATTGGGCCATGTATGTTTGGTTGGCCTACAATGAACAGGGCATTTAATAAAGAGTTGTGTTCATGTTGAAAGGTGTGGATCAATGATTACATTGTTATTGATAATAAAGGGCCATAGGTGTGGTACCTGGGAGGGTGGACCATACAGTCCCACTATGCTTCCACTGGAGGATTATCTATCCCACTGCTATCCTAACCCATCCCACAGCTATTACCCATTCCACAGGTATCCTAACCCATCCCAAAGCTATCCTTACCCATCCCACAAGCATGCAAAGTCTTAAACCATTTCTAAAAGTTTCCAGCAAGACTTTATTAAAAAAAAAGAAATGAAGCAAGTGTGTGTGAATCATAAATAGACTTTATTAACAACAAGCTATATAAAAAAAGAGTCTCTGGCACTCCTTATGGTCGCTCAGTCTCAGGGGTGAAGGGTGCAGGTGCTGTGGAGGTGGCTGGTGCTGGAGTGCTTGTCATCAGCTCCTCCAGAAGCAGAAGCAGCAGAAGCCCCAGTCCTAGAATAGCGAGCCCATGCTGCAGAAGCCCCAGCAGAACCAGAGTGAGGGCCAGGGGGCGGGATCATAGCCCTGTCCCTCTTGCAAGGACTGGCAGCAGATGGCTGAGGCTTGCTGTGCTTCCGCATGGTTGTGGGGTTGCTGGCTGGCAGGGAGGCTGGCAGGAACCAAGGCTGGCAGCAAGGCTAGCAGGGAGGCATGCACCAAGGCTGGCAGGCAGGCATGGACCAAGGCTGGCAGGCAGACATGGACCAAGGCTGGCAGGAAGGCAGGCAGCAAGGCTGGCAGGCAGACCGGCTGGCAGCAAGGCTTGCAGGGAGGCTGGCAGCAAGGCTGGCAGCAAGGCTTGCAGGCAGGCTGGCAGAAAGGCTGGCAGCAAGGCTGGCAGCAAGGCTGGCAGGCAGGCTGGCACTAAAGCTGGCAGCAAGGCTGGCAGCAAGGCTGGCAGGCAGACATGCAGGCAGGGCAGGCAAGGCAGCCAATCCGTCCGGCAGCAGGTCTTTCCTCTGAATGGTGACCTACTTCCGAGCTGCTTCTGTTATATCTGCGGGGCTGACACAATGTATCCTCCCCTCATGCGCAATTAACGCCAGGCATCCATTAGGCTTCCGCTGTGCATCCGCTGTGCATCCGCTTCATCCGTTACGCGTCCGCTTTGCTGAGGTCCCCCGGAAGCCTTGCGGACATGCCATCTGCTCCCATCCGCTTCCAGCCACTGGGCTTCCATTCTGCATCCTCTTTGCATCCGCTCTGCGTCCTCCCCGCGTCTGTGTTATCCACTCCGGTTATGCAAATTTTTGCCCCTTTTGAGAGCAGATAACAACGGAAGGAACATTTTGCTCATCCGTTGTGTCCTTTTTGCATCCGTTGGGCAGTGTGACATGGGCTTAAATGATTAGCTTAGCAAGGAAAAATTTTCTGCTTTGCCTAATTAGATTTTACAGGAAAAAAGTCTGAGTATCTTTCTTAAATGAGTTTACCTTAAGAAAGAAACCAGTAGAGACCTATGCAAATCAGAGGAAATTTAAAAGATATTGTTTATCTGGAGACAAGCAGCAAGCAATTTATTCATTTATCAAATTAAATGTTGCTTTTGGAATCACATTTTTACATAGATGTATGAATGAAGGGGTGAAATAATGGAAAAGAAACAGAATGTTTTGTTTCTGGGTGATAGTGAACAGATGCAAAAGAAGGATACATACAAGTTCATCAGCTCCTTGGAATTTGTCGTAGGGATGTGAAAGTATTAAAGGCCCAGTCCCACTGGCCAACGGACGCAAAACATATGCATAAAGGACACAGCGGACGAGCAAAATTTCGGGGGTGGCTCCATCCGTTCCAAAAAGTGGCGAAAATTTGCATAAACATAACGGAAAAAAACGGACGTGGGTAGTATGTAGTGGGAATGTTAAATGGATGTTCATAGGAATCCTAGCGGATGAAAGTGGATGGAAGCGGATGACACCTCCGAAGGGGTTCTGGGGGAGAATTTCGAAGGGGCGGATGCATAGCGGAAGGGGCGGATGCATAGCGGATGAAGCGGATGCATCACGGACACCTATAGGAAACAAAGCGGATGCCGTGTGGATGCATATCGGATGCAAAGTGTTCACTGCGCATGCGGGGAGTATGAATTGCATCAGCTCCATGGATATAAAAGGATGCAGCACGCATGCAGTCAGCATACAGGGGAAAAACATGCTGCCACATACATCTAGCAGGAACACCATGGTTCATCAGTCAGGCAAGAAGAGGAAGCCGGTGCCTGCTCATTCCAGCCCTGGCAAGAAGGCCAGAACCAGCATCCCACCACCTGGCACTGACTCTGAAGCTGCTGCTGCTGCTTCTGCTGCTGTGGTGGACCAGCCCCAAGGCCCTCAAAGCCCTGCTGCTACTGCTGCTGCTGTTGCTGCTCAAGCCCCTGAAGGCCCTGCTGCTCAAGCCCCTGAAGGCCCTGCTCAAGCCCCTGCCAGAGGGAGGAAGAGGCAAGGGAAGGAGAAGGGAGAGAGGAAACAGTACACCGTTTCTGAGGAGTATGAGGATGAGGTGCTGGAATGGCTGAAGGAGAATGAGTACCTCTGGAGAAAGGGCCATAGACTGTATCGGGACACCAAGAAGAAGCAGGCAGCTTGGAGAGACAAGACAGAGAGCCTGGGGTACACTGCAGAAGTACTCCTTGGATGGTGGAAGCACATGCACACCTGGTATGGCAAGCTACACATCAAGAAATCCAGGCAGGCCGCTGTCAAGCTCACTGACCGGGAGATGTATGTCATGGCCAAGTGCAGTTTCCTGGAGGGTGAGATCCGCCACCGAGGAGCAGCCCCTCTAAGATCCCTCTCCCTCAGACAGCCCACAGCCAGCCAGTCCTCTTCCAGCCAAGAGCCAGCTACCCTGTCCAGGCAGGTGTCTTCAGAGGGCCCCACAGCATAGACCTCCCCGACAGCTGCACTCCCCATTCTGGCAGACATGGAGGATCCTGTGGAGGATGATGTCCTGCTGTCACAAATGGAGGAAGCAGCAGCAGCCACCAGAGGGCAACCCACCCCCACTCCCAGCTCCAGAGGAGGCAGGCAGAGAGGCAGAGTGGAGGGCCAGGACCACAGTGTGCTGTTGGAGATCAGGGACACAATGAAGACCAGCACAGAACTTCTCTCTCAGCTGGTCCACTGCAACATACCATCCTCGGACCGGAAGCCCTTCATCACCTATGTGAACCAGACCTTGGGGGACCTGCCGAAGGTCCAGTACCAGGTGATGAAGCAGAAGATCACAGCACTTCTGCCACAACTCTCAAGGCCCAGCTAAAGCTGCTCCTATCCAGTCCAGGTCTACTTCTCCACCCCAGGCAATGTCATAGCTCTTCCACGGCTTTCAATAGTCCCTCACCTACGAAGGCTATCACTACCAGGACTTCCCACAGCAGAAGCAGAACTTCCCAGTCCAGGCCCAGGTTCATTGGACGCCACAGATGCCAGTCCTCACCCAGATGCAGACCAGACAGACCCACTACACTCCTCCTTCCTCCACCCCACAGCCAAGCCCGTCAACGGACAATCTGTCATCAGCATTGGGCCTGACATCTCAAGTCCTTGATGAAAGGCCTCTCAATCTCACGGGACTGAGTCAGCTCTCGGACAGGTTCCTGAACACACCATCCCCTGTTGTACCCTCGGGGCCAAGCACCCCAATGGTGCCTCAGACCAGCACTCAAGCCACAGCCACCTCCACAGTCCCTGCCCGCTTAACAGCTGAGACCAGGGACATGACTCAGAGTGACTGAGAATAGTGCCAGAGACTGAGCTGTTTACTTGTTAAGTTTATCTTTGCTTAAGACACTTTACTTGGTTCATTTTTCTTTTTTTAATAAAGTCATAAAGTTTATCTAAGAAAGTTAATAAAGGTTATCTTTGCTTCAGACACTTGGTTCATTTTTTTACCTTAATAAAGTGTTGGTGAAAACTTTTAAAAAATGGGTAAGTCTTTGCATGCTTGTGGGATAGATAAGGATAGTTGTGGGATAGATAAACATCCAGTGCAAGCATAGTGGGACTGTATGGTCCACCATCCCAGCTGCCACACATATAGACCTTTATTATTATTAACAATTTATTCATTGATCAACACATTTTAAAATAAACAAAGCTCTTTATTAATGCCCTATTCATTGTAGGACCACTCAACATACATGGCACAATCTCATCAGTGTTTTGCAACAGGCTCAAGAAAGCATCCATAAATCATCTATCATCCTGTCTTGCCACTCCACTGCTCCAGCTGGGGAGTTGCACCAGTGTCTCAGTAGGTTGCGCTGCTTCTTCCCTTCACGTGAAGCTCTGTTGGGGCCTTGTACATCCACAGTGTCTATCAGGTTATGTCCTTGCCTCCATTCACCAGGCTCCATGTCCCCATTCCCTTGTTGACGGTCAAGTCTGTTCTGCAACACTGGGTAGCGGGTGCGCATGAGATTGTGCAGGATTCAGCAAGCTTCCATGATGCTCCTCACAGTGTCTGGGTCATGCTGTATGGTGGTGAGAAGTATCTGGAACCTGTTGGCCAGGATGCCAAAGGCATTCTCCACCACCTGTCTTGCCCTGGACAGCCTGTAGTTGAGGATCCTCTCTTCACGGGTGAGGTATCTTGATGTGTACGGCTTCATGAGGTAGGTTCTGAGGGAGAAAGCATCATCACCAATGATGAAGTAGGGCACATCTTGTGTGTCATTGGGTAGGGGGTCTGGATCTGGAAAACCCATGATGAGGTTGCGTTCCAGCCCATCCTTGAGGTACTTGCATTGTATACCTGGCCATCTGAAGTTCACCCATTGCCTGAAACATCAATGTAGATGAACTTGTTGTCAGCATCAACCATGGCAAAGAGGATGATACTGAAGAAGCCCTTGTAGTTGTAATAAGTGGACCCTGAATTGGCTGGAGCTTTGCAGGCCATGTACTTCCCATCTATGGCTCCAACGGTGTGTGGGAAGTTCCACCTCTGATACCACACTTC
This sequence comes from Laticauda colubrina, assembly GCA_015471245.1. Lineage (NCBI taxonomy): Eukaryota > Metazoa > Chordata > Lepidosauria > Squamata > Elapidae > Laticauda > Laticauda colubrina. The sequence goes on along the minus strand of BLBF01000005.1, from coordinate 38,745,591 downwards.
TGCAACTTTCCTCCAGCCTTCTTCAGTGTTGGGGGACTTGAGGAGCTCCTCCACATATTCTTCGATGATGGCCTGCACCACTTCTCTGACCACTTTGCTGATGCTGTTGTGTGGCACCCTCCATGCATAGTGCATCTTTCTGTATGTGGTTCCAGAGGCCAGGTGCCGCAGAGTCAGTGCCCCCTTCAGTCCAGGGTCCAGGTTGGGATGGAAGTTGGTCCTAGGCTTGGTCAACCTGGGTGTCAGACGCTCTCTACAAGTTCGTCAAACATGGCTGGTGGCATCCTCATGAAGTGATGGAATGCACGAGGGTCTTCATTCCTCAGCTCCACCATCTACTGGTCACATAGTCCAAACTCTATTCTTCTCACGATCCATCCTCAGACCCACACAGCTCTTGGATGTCTCCTTCTTCTCCTTCTGTATAAAAGGTGAAACAGTCTGAACATGTTTTGGTTCTGGTGATGAATGAACGCAGCTATCATATGGACTGTGTCATGGTCCATGGTGGAGAACAATTGATGATGATGAAAACCAAGACCAAGGGTGAAGAGGTTTGTACACCACGGCTGCTGGATCCAGATGATTTTCTCCTCCTTTTTATAGGAAATATTGGTTGTCTGCTAGGTGGCCTTCTACATACTCTAGACATACTCCAGACATCCTAAATATATGAGATACATCCCAGATACAAACATTTTGTCTGTTTTGAATACTTATATACGAGATGCATGCGCTTACATCCTTTCTATTTCCATGCTACTAACGCTGTGTATACGTTCCATGTATCTTTCGTTTCCTCCCTCTTTCCGTTTTCAGCTGCAGCGGATGTGAGCTGAGGGGATGTTCAGAGGATGCAGAGAGGACACAGTGGACTTTTAATGGATGATAACGGACATAGAACGTTTGTTGCCCGCATATGTCACGGATGTACATTGTACGCGGCGGAAAGTTCATCCATTCACAAAGTTTTGTGCAGATCAAAACTTCTTGCGTGGATAAAATCTCAGTGGACGGATGCTCGACGGATAGAGCGTGTGAAACACGTATGCAGTGAGTACACAACGGATGCACAGCATTTTCCAATGGATGGCAAGCTTTTTTTTAATGATTTACATCCTCTTTGCATCTGTAAGTGCAGTGGGACTGGGCCTCTAGCTTTAGAGATGTAGTATTAATGGAGCTATTAGTGGTAAACTTCAAAGAAAAATATAGATTTTAAATTTTGACTGCTACACACACTGATTAGTAAAAGAGTAACATATTGAGAATATTCTTTATTGTGGCTCAACAATGTTTTTCTTTGATTCCTGCTTTAGCTAAAATCTCTTGACAAAGGACCTTATGTTTAGTCTCTAATGAGTTGTGGCCTATCATTAAAACATCTATCAGAAAATTGTGGAAGTGGATAATGGGAATTAATCTGGACAGAAATACTGTAATCAGCAGAGATAAATATGAAAGGAAAGTGCAACCTGGTGGTTTTGAGGAAAGGAGAACAGACTAATGACTGGGTTCCCTTACTTTTATATTGCAATCTAAACAAGAGAATAAAGTTGCCAGTGATGGTGCTTCCTCAGTAGGTCTGTATACAGGTTGGGACATACTTGGTATTGCCTCCATGGGTGGGAACTGGAACATTGTTCTAGGAATCTGCATTGCTCCATGCTGACAAGATCAAATCCATCTTGACATGGATTTCAACTTTTAAGACAGGAGTATCAAACTCAAGGTCCATGGGTACAGGATGGTTAGACCTGGCTCACAGGGCCGCCCTGGAAACAACAAAGAACTGGTGTGTGTCCTCCCCCCCCCCCGAGCTCTGTTTTCACTGGCAGAGGGCTGCAGGAGGCTGTCACAGTCAAAAATGGAGCTTGGGAGAGCCGCACACAGCCCTCCGGAGCTCATTTTTCACTGGCAGAGGGCTGCAAGAGGCTGTTGCAGCTGAAAACAGTCATTGAGCTGGCCATAAACATCTTGGCCACACAAGCTGCCCCCTCTGAGGTCAGTCACAACCCTGATGAGGCCCTCAATGAAATCGAGTTTGACTCTATCCTTGTCCGAAGAGATGTAACCTCAGCAATAATCAGTATAATGATGTTTAACTGACGATACTGTCTTAGGTTTGTGGTTCCATATTATATAACACCAAAGAAAGCAATCAGTTGTTTTAAAATATTGTCTCAATTCAACAGATAAGAAAGAATACATTGGAATTAAATCCAGTTGTATTTTTTTTTAACGTTTGGGGATTGATATTCAGCTCCTCTTAGATAGCTTAAACCCCAATTTTTAAGGACTGTAGCATTTGGATTTTAACATGTTTGAGGAGTCCCTAGTGCTGTATGATATCAGAGACCACCAAGGATTCCTCAATTTCAACCCTGAGCTACAAATATTCCTCTTTTTCAGTAACATGTATTTGCTGATGCTTCCATAGTTTTAATAAATACAGAGTGAGATTGATATTAATGGTAACACTGCATTTTCTTAGCCAAAAGAGAAGTTAACAGTTTAATACCAAATTTATCTAGAAAAATGTACCTTGTACCAAATTTAGAACCTTACTGGATTTTAAAATCAGTGTTATATAAGTCTCATAAAAGAGAAAGGCAATTTTCCTGATTCATAGTAGATTCTAATAATTCTGTTGCCAATAAGTAAAGAAGATAAAATAGGAAAACAGTAAAAAAAAATTTACTGTCTATCCACCTTCCTCTCTAATTTAATTAGGAAAATAGTTTAAGTTATAAAATCAGAACAAGTTTAAAGAGGCAAAAATAAAAATAAGAACCTTTTTAGATAAACTCTGTTGTATCTGCACCAATGTCATTTTATTATAAACACCAATTAGGGCTCTGCAGTGGCCTGAAAAAAGATCAAAAGACAAAAAAAAAATATCTATCACCCAAAATGAAAAGAACAAAAGTTTGAATACCACCAGGAAAATCACATATGCTAAAATAAAAGTTGAAATAAAAATGATTAAAAGGAAAAAAACTGTCAGCAGAAGGTATTTATCATAGCATCTATCCAATGATTAGGAAAAGAAGGAAATATTTATTTGGCAATTAAAATGAAAAACAAATCATGCATGAAAATTGAACTTTAGAGTAGCAGGACAGGAAGAGTATTGCTTTCTTTGAATATTTTAGCATTAAAGAAGTATCCTGAGAACATCACGGACAGCCAAGAAAGCAACCTATGGATCATCACATGAATTGATCTAGAAGCACACAAGATCAGGCTCTAATTATCCTACTTCAGGTACATTATGCAAAAACCCAGTGTCAGCATTCCAGAAAATCTATACTTCAAACAATAACTCTGAGACTGACATCTTCTCAAAAGTTCCATTTTGTTTGGATAGTAAATTGGCACATCTGGGGAATCCCAAATCTGAAAGTGCTGGGGTTCCTTGCAAGAAGTAAAAACTACAAATCCATCCCCTGCACCCATCATTACATCCCATGCCCCAATCACCATCCATCCCAACTTGAGACATCCCTTCCCTCAGGTGCAAAATAACATGACCTTGACTTAGAAGAAGAATGCTATTATGTCTAACCACATACACTCCAAGAAATTTCCCCCTCCTATTTTCCCAGGCTCAAGAATGTGGCAGCGTGGAAGTGTCTGCTCTCAATATGACTTCCAAAGCTGACAGGTGTCTCCCCCCCCCCTTGAAAAAAATCACATCCTGAAAAATACAATTAACAAAACACATTGTCCCCTTAACCCCCTCTGTAACACCAAGCTCTCTAAAGAAGGTTCTAATACTGGGCAAGGTGGAAGGAAAGAGAAGAACAGGATGATCAGCAGCATGATGAATGGATTCAGTTAGAGTGAAGATGTCAGGAACAGCTCATCAAGGAGAAAATTTATCTGTGTGCTTTCTGGGAGTCAAAAAGGATTTGATGGCATACAATCTAATGCCATTGTTCCATGTTCTGTTTTCTGGAACAATAGAGAATGGGTCTTGACTTTCTTTTGCCTTGATTTTTTGATAGTTCTGCTTATTCTATTGAGTGGAATCCTGGCATTATACATAATGATCCTGGCTTGACAGTAACCTATATTGGGAGACTGAAATCTTGTCAATCTCATTTTCCACGATGCCAATACTACATAGGGACAAGTACAGCGAAAATTACCAGTTCTCCCCATAATGCATGGACTCCACATGTAATTTTTGATTCCAGTCTAATAAGGATCATGTTCTCCTTGCTAAGCATAATTGGTTCTTAAATAGTACTGGAAAAAAGGGGGAAAACCCTCTTCTCATTATTATTCGTATGAAGAAATAATTTATTAATCTATTTATTATACAAGGAAAAAATGGTCATAGTATGTTCTGAGCAATCAAAACCTTATTGGGGAACTTTGGGCTTTAAGGAAAGTTTGACTCATTTCCCTTTTTCAGATTAATTACCTACAATAATGAATAATGTAGGCATTATAAATAGGTGAATATAAATAGGCAATTTATATGCACGAATTTGACCACAAAGGGAAAAATATATGTTGGAAGGCATCACTTCATTACACCTTTATTTGGAAAAGCAAAAGTTCAAGCAATTAATTCTTCTTTTTGCTAATGTAAAGAAGAAGGTGAAAGACAAGAAGAGGCTGTGAACAGCTCAGTAGTACATAGTGCTTACAACAATGTTGAAAGTACCACTTTGTAGATATGATCAATGCCTTGATCAGAGAGCTCCCTGATGTCTTACTTTGCAAAAAAGAAAAAGATTAAAATATTGTGGGTTGAGAAAGTGAAGGTCACATTTCAAAATGGTACCCTATAATCAAATGTCTGCAAATAGCCAGCTTTTGGAGTTGGAGAGAAGCCTTTGTACATGGGGATGAATGTTCTGGTTAGTAGGCATCTATCCTGAGCGATGAATAGTGAGGTTATATAACTATAACACAAAGAAGATTTATTTAAGGAAATACAGGAAAGAAATACGCCCATGTGAACCTAGGCAATTGCATCCTACTAGAAGATTGGTCAGAAAGCAAGAATTTGGGATTAGCAATCTTAAAGGGAAAGATATAAAAAAGGAGATACAAAGGCAATCCTTAAATTTGCCTTTGTCGGTAGGTTGTTTCATCCATTACTTTGATGTTAAAAACATCAAAGTAGCATCCATGACCCTGGGATTGAATTCCCATCCCTTTTAAATGTTTACGCTGATGTTTTTATGTTGCTCTTACAACAGATGTAAAAAAAGAAGCATCACTTTGATTACATGAGCTCCATCTCAATTTTGTTGACACCCCTGCAGATGTCATTGACCATTTAAGGTATACTTCAATTTATTTACTAGGTATATGTATCATTAAGTGGCACATATATCTTATTCAGGTTAAAAAGTTCCAACTTCAACAATAAAAATGGAAAATAGCATTTAATGAATAAAAACAATTAAAAAAATATCATAACCAATAAATGTTCCCTTATAAGGCAAACCATCTCATCTTTCAGATCCCAAATGTGTTTCTATTTTTCTCTTGGTCTGCTAGTTTTCTATTTTTATTTTTAAAAATGTATTTCTATACTTAGGTACTACCATTTCACTGGCTTGTACTAATAGATTATCATTAAATGCAGATATAATTAAACACTTGTGGTTGTAATTAAATACAAATAAATATCTAATTTATTTATTTATTTGTTTGTTTGATTTGTCAATTGCTTACAAGATAATAGGTATAAGTATAAACACTTATGAACACATGAAATGGATACATATAAGAAAAAAAAAACCAATAGGACAGGGAGGGTAGGCATGTTGGTGCACTTATGCAAGCCCCCTACAGACCTCTTAGGAAGGGGGGTGAGGTCAATAACAGACAGTCTAAAGTTACAGTTTTTGAGGTTTGGGGAAGCAACTACAGAATTAGGTAGAGTAGTCCAGACATTGACCACTCTGTTGCTGAAGTTGTATTTCCTGCAATCAAGTTTGGTGCGGTTTACCTTGAGTTTGTATCTATTGTGTGCTCTTGTACTGCTATGGTTGAAGCTGAAGTATTCACTGACAGGTAGGACATTGCAATGTATGGTTTTTTTTATTATAAAGAATTTTTATTTTTAAAAAGAAGCATACACATACAAAACATAAAAACATAAAACCATCTTCCATTTTATATACATACAATGTGTCCTTTTGTTGACGTTTACTCACAATTTATGTCAATTTTCACATTCTCAAATGAACATGTGCTTGTATATTTATCAGTTATTAATCATTCATGACTAAACTATTTATTCCAACATTTCATACACGTACAAAACTCATACCACCTTTGGAAATGATCAAAGATCGACACGTGGAACAAGAAGATCTGCTTGTAAGTTTCGACGTGGTTTCACTATTCACTCAAGTCCCAATAAAAGAAACTCTTGAAATAATCAAAAATAAATACCAACCAGCTAAAGACCTCATGGAACTAACAGAACACTGCCTAATCAACACATATTTCATATACAAAGGACAAAGATACAAACAAACTGAAGGAGCCCCTATGGGATCACCACTGTCACCCGTCATTGCAAACCTGTTCATGGAAGAATTCGAATCCAGAGCCCTGGCTAATGCCACCCACAAACCCAAACTATGGCTGAGATACATCGATGACACATTTGTGATTTGGCCCCATGGAAAAGAAAACCTAAACAATTTCCTAACACACCCCAAAATCAAATTCACCATGGAAATGGAAACAAACAACAAACAGCTACCATTCCTAGATGTACTAATCTACAAAAAAACAGATGGCACACTAGGACACACCATATACCAGAAGAAAACACACACCAACCACAACCTCAGCTCCATTCTCCTGTGCAGAGCAACAAACCAGCCAACCAGCTAGGACTTGGGAGGCAGAGAATAGATGGGGGCAGGGCCATTCAGAGGTGGTATTTGCTGGTTCTCCGAACTATGCAAAATGTCTGCTCGGGTTCTCCAGAACCAGTCAGAACCTGATGGATACCACCTGTGCTCTGTATGTACAGAATAATGTTTTAATCAAGACCCACCTTCTATCATCCTTTTATACAATCAGCAGTACAGCATTTTGATTCTGCAGATAATTATACACTGTTTTCAGGTTTATGTAAGTTCCACACTAGTTTTGATGGTTAATATTCAGCCAGGCATACATTTACAGTGTAAGGTACCTTTCCTAACCTGAGGTCCTTCCAAACTTTAGAACTGTGATTCTTGTTGTTGAGCTGCACAAGATGATGGGAAACAAATTGGGGAAGATCTAGAACAGTGATTCCCAAAGTGGGCGGTACCGCCTCCTGGGTGGTGGTGGGATTACTTAGGGGGTTGCTAAGAGGCTAGGGGGCCGGCAGGGGGGTGCTAAGAGGTGGCAGGTGGCATTCAAGGCCCTGAAGGCAGAGAAAGGGGGGCTTTGACCACATGCCCAATATGCAGGATCCTGCTCAGCCAAGCCTGCCCCTCTTTGTAGTTGCCGTGCCTGACAGCAAGTTAACAGAGTGCCCCTCCTGCCAAAAATCAGCCTCCCAAGCTGCCCCCCCTGGGCACTCATGTCATAGAGGGTGGTGTGGTTCCCTCCTTTCTGAAGCAGGGCAAGGTTGAGGAAGGCAGGGCAGACAGCTTTGCTCTACTTTCGCAATGTGCCGCTGCTGCGTTCAATGCCAGTTTTGCAAGGATTCAGCAGCGATCAAAGGCAGCAACCTCGTATCACTGTGAGGTAACAGCCTGACTGTCACTCCCTTTGGAATGCAAGGTTTATTTTTGTATCTTTCCAGAGGCAGAAATAATGTGGCGGAATTTCCTGACAGTTATTTCCTGGGTGTGGAAGGGGGGAAGGGGGAGGAGAGTGGGGGAGAAGGAGGGAGGAAGAGGCATAGAGAGAGAGAAAGAGAGTTAAAAGAGAGAGAGAAAGAAAGAAAGAGAGATGAGAAGGAGGAAAGGAGGGAGAGGGAGATAGAGGGAGAAAGATAGAGATGGGAGAGGGAGGGAGGAAAGAGAGAGAGAGAGAGCAACCTGTTCCCCATAGAAAACACAGAAAACCACAAAACCTGGGGTCACCTATGTGACTCAATGGGAGTGACATTGAGTTGCCATGCCCACCCTTGTCTTGGGGCTCCCAATGTTTTGTTTTCTGTGGGAAACAGGTCCAAATGGCTCTTTGAGTGTTTAAGGTTGCAGACTCCTGACCTGGGGGAGGCAGAGAAAAGGGAGTTTTGACCACATGCCCAATATCCAGGATCCTGCTTAGCCAAGCCTGCCCCTCTTTGTAGTTGCTGTGCCTGACAGCAAGTTAACAGGATGCCCCTCCTGCCAAAGATCAGCCTCCCAAGCTGCCCCCCCCAGGGCACTCATGTCATAGAGGGTGGTGTTGTTCCCTCCTTTCTGGAGCAGAGCAAGTTTGAGGAAGGCAGGGCAGACAGCTTTGCTCTACTTTTGCAATGTGCCACTGCTGCATTCAATGCGCCGGCTCCGCAGGCTCACTACCCCATTGAGCCCCTTGCACCTCTCTGATGCAACAGTCAATGGGGTGAGCCTGTGGTGCCCGTGCCTCGAATGCCCCCCCTTCCTCCTCTTAGCGGCCCCAAGAGGGCTGGCAGAGGGGTGCTGAAAGGTGGCAGAGGGGCATTCGAGGCACCAGCACTGCAGGGTCACCCCATTGACAGTTGCACTGCTCTGGAACCAGTGGCTCAAATGCGGTGATGGCAGCTTTGCTTTACTTTCCTAAAGTGCCACTGCTGTCGCGTTCTGTCTGTCTGTCCGTCCATCCATCCGTCCATCCATCCGTCCATCCATCCATCCATTCATCCATCCAAAAGGTCTGTTTACCTGTGCCTGCCTTCTTGCCTGTCTTTCTACCTACCTACCTACCTACCTACCTATCCATCCATCCATCTATCAATATCTATCTATCTATCTATCTATCTATCTATCTATCTATCTATCTACTTATCTACCTACCTACCTATCCATCCATCCATCCATCCATCCAAAATGTCTGTCTTCCTGTTTGCTTGCCTGCATGCCTACCTACCTACCTATTTACCTATCTATCTACCAATATATCTATCTACCTACCTACCTACCTATCCATCCATCCAAAAGGTCTGTCTGTCTGTCTGTCTTCCTGCCTGCATGCCTACCTACCTACTTACCTACCTACATACCTACCTGCCTGTCTCTCTCTGTCTCTCTCTCTATCCATCCATCCATCCATGTTCGAAGTGCCAGCCCGCAGGCACCTTGGGAAAATAGAGCAAAGCCAGTCCGGGAGGGAGGGGAAAAGAGAGACACCTGATGCATCAGGTTGAAATGAGGCCTAGTTTAGACTGAGGCCCTTTTCCACATTGAAACATCTTTGGCTTCTATTAAAGGTTTTGTGGACGAAACATGGTCAAGACTATCAGGAAGCTCTCACATTTTGTTGAGGTTTTAAACAGGATCCATTGGACTAGATCTCCACCCTAAAAAATTACTTTTCCCCAATATTTTAAAGTGCCAATTCTGAAGAAGGCAAAACCAAAATGTACTGGTAAATTACAAGGAGAACACACACACACACACACACACACATTCCCTTCTAACCCTGCTGGAGCAGGTGATTAGACTAGAATAGATATCTCATTATTTTCCTTCTCCCTCCCTCCCTCCCTCCTTCTTTATTTCTTTTTTCTTTCTGTCCCTTCCTTCCATCCCCTCCTTCCTTCATATGTCCCTTTTTTTCCCTTTTCTCTTTCTTTTCTTCTCTCTTTCTCTCTTTCTTTTCTCTCTCTCTCTTTCCCTCTCTCAGGCTCACCCCATTGACTTGGTGCACTGCTTCACTCGGACTTGCTTGGCAGGTCCCTCCGGTGCAGCAGGCTCAATGGGATGGACCTGCAGGGCTGGCATCTAAAATGCGGCACTGGTGGCACGTTTGAAAAGTCAAGCAAAGCCAGAGGTCGGTAATTTTTGCTGCAAAAAATAACAAAAGCTTCTGGGTTGTGCACAAGAAGGGACACACATGTCAATGCAATTCAGCAATATCAAAAAAAGAAATAAAAATAAAACAAATCAACAAGAATCAGCAAAGCATCTCCTATTAGATTCTATTCACTATTAGAATCTAATCAGAGATGCTTTGCCAATTCTAGTCCAATGAACTACTCCAGCAGGGTTGGAAGGGAGTGTGTGCGTATGTGTGTGCATGGCTGTCAAAACTCCAAAAACAGGTCAAATATCACTGGGGAGGCCAGTCATAAATTAGAACACTTGATAAAAAACCAGCCATTGAGGACTACTTGTATTTGGTTTGCCAGTCACCTGGCCACGCCCACCCAGTCACATGACCACCAAACCACACCTATCCAGTCACATGACCAACAAGCCATGCCTGCCCAGTCATGTGACCAGCAAGCCACACCCTCAAATTAGGCCATGCCCATAGAAATTTAAATCCCACCCCTGGGTGGGGGGCACTGAGGATGAGTTTGTAGCACCAAGGGGGCAGTGGACTGAAAAAGTTTGGGAACCACTGATCTAAAAGTTGGAAGCCTTATGTAGATTTCTGAAAGAAAGGATCAGTGGATTCTAATACTTAGAAGAGATGATAGAAGACAGACAGACAGACAAACATCTGTATATATCAATTGTTGGAAGAAATATCCATCTGGTTCAGTTCCAAGTTGGGAGAAAGGCACTGTAGACAAAATGGGGTTTACAAAACATGCTCAGTTCCATTCAAATGGGCTGCATTGGTTACTCCTGCAAGATCTAATCAATTTAGAAAATCAATTGGGTATGGAGATCTGATTCAATTTGAACTCAAATTCCATGCCAACCAATTTTGATCTGGATCTTTAAACTGCAGCCCTGCTTCCACTGAAAGCAACTGAACTGGTTCAAATAAATTTGGAGCATTAACCATTTATACAGATCTACAGGTGGGCACCCTTGCTTCACCTGAGAGATGGACTGATCTTTTTGTGTCAGATCTGGGCTTATTGAAACTACACTAAATTCATCTGTTTCTTTTAAAGTGTAAAATTTGCTATGTACTTCATGTTTCTGCTTGATTTCTGCTTGTAAAAAAAGTCAAGACTGTCCATAACTTTGGACTTGGATAAAAAAGGAAATAGAATTTTTTTTTTATTCAGAAAGAGCTCCAATATTGCTAAAGAAAGGGTTTTAGTTCCCTCTAGTGGAGAAACATCTTTATTCCAGAACCATATCTTCAAATAAAAGCTATCATCTGGAATTTAGATCTGTCTGGAAACAATGCCTAATTCTTTCGCCTAAAAAATCTCAGAGACAGAGATTATATTTTTCAAACTCTTCAGATACTTTCCATATTTATACCTCAAGATTAAGAACCCATGGGACAATTTTGATTTTGATCTTGATTTTCCTTTTTCTGTTGTTCAGGTTATTGGATCTTTTAGCAGTGCTATGTTTGTTAATCAGATTGAAGGAACTAAAAATGGGTTAAGCAAATTTCTTTGCAAAGTATTTGAGAAAAACTTAGATTCAACTTTGAGCAACTTGTAAGAAGGCTACAAGAGCAATGAAAATATACCCCTGAGCATCATTAGCTCCACATCTAGGGAATCTTTGGAAAATATGTCAGTAGATTCTCCTCTTCCTCATCAGCTTCACCTCCCAGGGAAGGGAAGGAAGATAAAGCTAAGCAGAGGTTGGGAGCATCTGTGTTCCTTGGAAAGACCAAGTGAAAGTCTTTTCCTTTAAGAGGGATCTTGGGGTCCTAGTGGAAAAATCACTTAAATATGAGCCAGCAGTATGCTGTAGCTGCCAAAAAAGCCAACACAGTTCTAGACTGCATTAACAGAAGGATAGAATCAGGATCACAAGAAGTATTAATATCATTTTAGAATGCTTTGCCTAGACCACACTTGAAATATTACATCCAGTTGTGGTCGCCATGATATAAAAAAGATATTGAGACTCTAGAAAGAGGAGAATGGAGGCTAAAGCATGTAAAGAATGGTTGCTGGAATTGGCTATATCTAGTTTAATGAAAAGAAGGGTTAGGACTGACATGATAGCAGTGTTCCAATATCTCAGGTGCTGCCACAAAGAAGAGGCAGTCAAGCTATTCTCCAAAGCATCTGAAGGCAGGACAATGGGTAAGACAATGGGTGGAAACTAATCAAGGAGAGAAGCAACCTATCAGTGGAACAACTTGCCTCCAGAATAGAAGTTTTTAAGAAGAAATTGGACAAACATTTGTCTGAAATGGTATAGGGTTTCCTCCCTGAGCAGGGTTGGACTAGAAGGCCTCCAACTCTGTTGTTCTATTCTATTCTATTCCTTATCTTGACTCAAGGATATGAACATTCTACATTAAAAGATGAGCTTTGGAAAGGGTATTTGTGTCTATGGAATTCCAAATGGATACCCTGTATACACACAGCAGTGCTAATTGAATTAAATGGTATCCCATGTTGATTACTAAAATGTTACAATTTCATTTGAGTTTAATTTCCATATAATTTGATTCATATCTGCCACTGTTCAATTATTTCTCTGTCATTAAGGTCATTGGTCCTTCTGCCTCAGCCAGTGGGCTCAATATAGTTGAGGCAAATGTCATTTTATTTACTTATTTAAAACATTCGCAGAGCTGCCCTTCATAAAACTAAAATCTATTTTAAGATGAACAGGCAGACACCTCTTCTAGACAGTCAACATCCAGCAGAAGTTACAGTTAAAGAATCATCTAAAAGTCTGTCAGCCTCTCATCAGAGTTTAAGTCCTGAAGACACTAGAACGACAAAGGACAAATAGACTGCTCAGAACAAATAAAGGAAACACAAAAATAAGACATCCTAGATGTGAATGAATGAAATATTCTTATTAAATACTTTGTTCAGTACATAGTTGAATGTGCTGACAACAAAATCACACAAAAATTATCAATGGAAATCAAATTTAGCAACCCATGTAGGTCTGGATTTGGAGTTACACTCAAAATTAAAGTGGAAAAAAAACACCACAGGCTGATCCAACTTTGATGTAATGTCCTTAAAACAAGTCAAAATGAGACTCAGTAGTGCGTGTGGCCTCCAAGTGCCTGTATGACCTCCCTACAACACCTGGGCATGCTCCTGATGAGGTGGTAGATGGTCTCCTGAGGGATCTCCTTTCACACCTGGACTAAAGCATCCCCCAACTCCTGGACAGTCTGTGGTGCAATGTGGCATTGGTGGATGGAGCAAGACATGATGTCCCAGATGTGCTCAATTGGATTCAGGTCTGGGGAATGGGCGGGCCAGTCCATAGCATCAATGCCTTCATCTTGCAGGAATGGCTGACACACTCCAGCCACATGAGGTCTAGCATTGTCTTGCATTAGGAGGAATCTAGGCCAACCACACCAGCATATGGTCTCACAAGGGGTCTGAGGATCTCATCTTGCTACCTCATGGCAGTCAGGCTACCTCTGGCGAGCACATGGAGGGCCCCCTAAAGAAATGCCACCCTACACCATTACTGACCCACTGCCAAACCGGTCATGCTGGAGGATGTTGCAGGCAGCAGAATGTTCTCCACGGCGTCTCCAGAGCCTGTCATGTCTGTCACATGTGCTCAGTGTGAACCTGCTTTCATCTGTGAAGAGCACAGGGAGCCAGTGGTGAATTGCCAATCTTGGTATTCTCTGGCAAATGCAAAACATCCTGCACAGTGTTGGGCTGTAAGCACAACCCCCACCTGTGGATGTCGGGCCCTCATACCACCCTCATGGAGTCTGTTTCTGACCATTTGAGCAGCCACATGCATATTTGTGGCCCACTGGAGGTCATTTTGCAGGGCTCTGGCAGTGCTCCTCCTGTCCCTCCTTGCACAAAGGTGGAGGTAGAGGTCCTGATGCTGGGTTGTTGCCCTCTTATGGCCTCCTCCACATCTCTGGGTGTACTGGCCTGTCTCCTGGTAGCGCCTCCATGCTCTGGACACTACGCTGACAGACACAGCAAACCTTCTTGCTGCAGCTCACATTGATGTGCCATCCTGAATGAGCTACACTACCTGAGCCACTTGTGTGGGTTGTAGACTCCGTCTCATGCTACCACTAGAGTGAAAGCACTGCCAGCATTCAAAAGTGACCAAACCATCAGCCAGAAAGCATAAGAACTGAGAAGTGGTCTGTGGTCACCACCTGCAGAACCAGTCCTTTATTGGGGATGTCTTGCTAACTGCTTATGCTTTCCACCTGTTGTCTATTCCATTTGCACAACAGCATGTGAAATTGATTGTCAATCAGTGTTGCTTCCTAAGTGGACAGTTTGATTTCAAAGAAGTGTGATTGACTTGAAGTTACACTGTGTTGATTAAGTGTTCCTTTTATTTTTCTGAGCAGTGTAGATTCAGAATCTGAAACTGTAGTTGGATGGTTCAAGAGAATTGTCAGCCATTGCAGCACACACAAAGCAATCTTCACAGAGGGCATGCACATTGCTGAACTCAAAATACAGGGATTGTGAGGTGCAACAGGACCAAGATTTGTTCACAAGGATTTTTTTTTTTAAAAAAACAATCTCTTGCTTCTGTTTTTCTCGGCCTTTTAACTGATTGTGAGAGTTGTTTCATCCATATAACACCTCAGCTGAGAGAGCTGCTACATCTGTCAGGTTTTTTTTCTGGATACAATTCAAGATGCCGGTTATAAAACGCACTAAGCCTCAGGCCTGAGTGTTTTCTGGTCTTGGTGGAATTTGCCCATCATGTATGATCTAGCAGGGAAGCAAATGGAGAGATAACACAGGAAGAAATTCTGAACGAATTATAGGATGGCTCTACTTTTTTGAATCTCCTAAGAAGAGAATGCCCCAGGGTAGATTTTAGGAAGGCTGTTACAAAACTGTTTTTCTATTGAGTTTCTAAAGACTGAAGAGTGGGGTTACAATGGTCCTTCTGAGAAAGAAAGAGGAAGGTGTTGCAGTAATCTTGTGAATATAAGGCTCTTTTGGATACATTCTAGTGTGCTATGTTAAAGTATTTATTTTAAAGTGCCTTAGAGACTGAAAACTAAGATGGTGTCTAACATGATAACACAGCATTGATCATACTTTTTGATGACCTATAGTGGGTGGGGTGAGGGGTGCGGGTGAGGATAGCACATAAATTTGTTTTCTTCTTGACTTCTCAGCAGCCTATGATACCATCAACCATAATATTCTGCTGGATGTGCACCTATAACAGTTCTTCTCTTCAAGCTACATTGGCTACCAATTTGCTTCTGGGTTCAATTCATGGTGCTGGTGATAATATAAAGTTCTGCATAACATGGGGTGAAATTTAAGGAATTGCCTCTCCCTGGTGACAGCTATTTATCCCATTTAGCTGTCAATTAGCAAGTGTCAACTGATAGGGTCTATGGGGAAGGCCTTTTTTGCTGCTGCACTTGCCCTATGGAACATCATTCCTCTCAAGGTCAGGTTTGGTCTGATTTTGCTGCCCTTCTAAAGACTGGCTTTGCAATCTCACCTTGGAATTAGAATGTGGCATGGAGCTTGCTTGCTTGCATAAGTATGTATGTATGTTTGTCTGTATGTATGTATATGTGTGTGTGTGTATGTATGTATGTATGTATGTATGTATGTATGTATGTATGTATGTATTATATGGTGTCTACAGGGGACATGCAATCATTAATATACAGATTTAGCAGCATATATACATACAATGTCAGCATGTATACATACACAATGCAATGCAATGCAATTCAAAACAATACAAGGACATAATATATTAAGATAAAACTATAATAAAATCACCATACGATGGAATCATAGAATTACAATGGGATAGATGTTATAATATAATGGCTGTACTCTTATTAAATGTCTATGTTGTTCCAGTTTCTGCATTGTATGCTTTTTAATTATTTTTAATTCTTTTAACAGTTTGTATTGAGGGGGTTTTGTATTGTTTTGTTTTGCTACTCTTTTTCAATTGTAAACTATCCAAAGTCACAAAGGTGAGATCAACTATATATAAATTGATTAGATAAGTAGATGACAGGATAGATAGATAGATATAGATAGATAGATAGATAGATAGATAGATAGATAGATAGATAGATACTCTAGATGATAGATAGCTAAATAGCTGAAATATTTCAGTGTGCAGAGTGATGTGACTGCAAATGATGAGGCAGGACCTTTATTACTGGACACCCAGCTAGTGGTGGACACTTGAAACAGTAATCATAGAACCATAGGACTCCATAGCAGAAATTTGTTGATATGTGTGAAGCAGCAATAAGGCAACCAAAACTAGGTCTGTGTTGTCCATTTAAATTTGATACCAACCCTGAATATATTTACTGTAGTTTTAAGAGCTCACTTAAGAAGTGTGATCTGTTTCAAGTAAGCTTCTTCTGTTTCAAGTAAGCTTCTCTATCTTTGTAATTGCATTACATAGACAAAGTGTAAAGATTGTACATATAACCTCCCTCTAGTGGAGAAACTCTTGCTTTGCAAGTATTGCATATATATCAGTATTTGATGCAATTCAGTAACTGTGGCTTTGGTGAAGGTATGCATGGATGTTCTCCCTCTATCTTCAATCAGTGATAGTCTCATGCAAAACAAGATATCACAGTTAATTTTGCTAAAATAATGTCCACACACAACACCAACAAAATATGTTCCCAGCAGCTGAGTGTTTATTAGCCATACACAAACTGCACAGAATCATTCTTTTTTCTCTACTGGGGAAATCAGAATAAAGGCCCCTCAGAGGTCATTACAATGTAATTATAATAGTGTACCATGAGATTTCATATTAGAATTCTAGTGGAATGAGTGGAATTCTATTTAGGAGTATGTATGAAAGGGAGGCATTAAATTTTAAAAATGCAACCTTGGTTTTTAAGATTCTATATGAAATGAGGGTTAATAAGTGACAGTGCTTATTTTGTTTTTAAAATTAGTGCAAGGATGGATGGTTGGACAATAAAAATAAAAGTACATGGACATATACATAAGAGCTGAGTAAACTGAAGCAACTGGCAAAATTGTGTAAGGTCTATAAATTTTGTGGACTTAGAAGACATAAAGAGACATTCAAATTAGGTAGAAAAATAGTCATAGTTATGACACAGAATCTATACTTTTCTTCAGAAAGTCTCAAGTTCAACCTTTGGTAAGTCCACTTAAAAACAAAATGAAATAATAATGGGAAAAGTTTCTGGTTGAGCACTTTGAGAATCTCTGAGAAATAGAGAAAATAAAACTAGATTAAATATAAAAAAGTCATCTTCATATTTCCATGATGTTGTGTAACTCTGTAAGGTTTCTTCTTGTTCCTCACTGGCTTACAAGTTAGATCATTTATCATAATACTGTGTACATATCTGTCCCATAGTGGCATTTCTCCACTCTGCTCCACTGTCTTGAAACCAAATTTACTGCCTTATTTGACAATGATGTCTACAAAAATGATATCACAGATATTATGACCCCTTGAAGCTGCAGTACCTATTGGCTTTGGAAGAGATTTGTGCTGGATGGGAACACAGACCGCTATGTGAGCAATTTGGAACATATCACTAAATACTAAGTTGTAGGATCTTAAGGTTTCTACCATGAATGATTTACTTTACCATAGAGCAAAGATCCAAATTCAACTTCGTCTTGTTTTGTCATCTCTTCTCTTCCTCTTCCTCTTCCCACCCCCCTCTCTTTGCACTGCCAAAACAGTTGATTCTCTTGCTGTTGCTCTTTTGCTTGACTGTTGATTTGATTTTGGTTAGCAATTATAAAGTACTAATGCCAACTTCATTTTCCTTATCATGTTATCTCACATACCTCAATCCTAATTTTGGCCATTTTAAAATATTTTTTACCTTAATGTGTGTGATTCTCTAGTTTCTAAATATTGTAGTGTTTCACTTTCTGCCAGACACTTTATGGCTTCTTCAGTTCTTGTGTGTCACATGCATAGTTTTCTGCATATAGAGGACACAGTGCATTGACTAATGGTTATTATTCTTATTATTCAATGCACATTAAATGTTGCAAACCTAACCTATTTCATTTATCACAGTTCCCTAGCCACTGTGATTGTAATTCTAAAATTTCTTATGTTAGGAGCATGCAAATCACTGATGATGGATAAATCTATCTGTATTGGCTTTGCTCTGTTCCTCTTTCTTTGTTCATTTTTCAACTGCAACTTAATTGTGTCTCATGATTAACAGTAAAGGAATGAGCAATCAAGAAATACACCATGGATTAACAATTGATATGCCTTGGAAAAGATATTCAGATGCTGTGTTTATACTTATAAAGATGAGAGTTGTGCAAGCCATAGTATTCCTTTTAATACTCAGAGGAATCAAAACTTGGACTTTGTATAAGCAGAAAAGGAAGAATCTTGATGCTTTTGAAGAATGGTGTTGGAGAAGATTCCTGAGAATATTGTGGATAGCCAAGAAAACAAAAAATGGATCATTGAAAAAAAAATCAACCTAGAGTGACCAGGTTTAAATTATACTATTTTGGATATAATATGCAAAGACCTAGCTCTCTGGAGTAGGATCTAATATTGGTAAAGGTGGAAGGAAACAGAAGAAGATGAGTTATAGTAATGAATTACAATGATAGTGGGCTCAGCTAACAGTCAAAAGTGCACAGGCAGGCTTTTTTATGGACATTCTGAATGTATAATGCTGTACAATTTTTTGTAGCCATCAATTTTCAAATTGAGAAATTCATGGGGAGATTCTGGTATCACTATGCTTTGGCTTGCATTTTTGTTTTGGAAATGTTGATTAGGCAAACAAATCATCTCCTATATGTTTATAGATTGCCCTCTGCCCATTTAAAATTAATCAGCTCAAAATCCAATTCTCAAGTGCATACAGAAACCTCTTATTTCATTGATTTCCATGCAGCACTAACCCTTCAGAAAATCATCATTTGGTCACATCAGATAATCATTTATAAATTGCATCATGTGCTTCCTTTTCCTTTCTCTGCCTCTGTACTAATAACCTATGTTATTTGTGTGACACAGAGTTGAGAGATGCAATAGGTTAAACAGTTGAAAATGTCACAGCATCTGAAAATCGATGTCTGATCTTTGTTTTGCACAGATCACCATCTTGCTTTTCTTCATTCCTAGGGGCAAATGTTCCTCAAACTCATCAGTACTCAGCATTTATTTATCTTTGTCCAATTACATGAAGCATCCCTTTCATAGAAAGAGTCCTAGAAATTTACAGCTGATTCTTTTGATAATGTTTTTCTTTGGAGTTAGTAAAAAATAAACTGCTTTTCTCAACTCTGTTCTTTTTGAAAAAATTTTTTTATTGTATTATGCTAAACTAATCAACAAAATAAACATATAAATATACAATGCCTATTTGTGTTCTGTCTGGCTATCTATCTATCTATCTATCTATCTATCTATCTATCTATCAATCATCTTTTGAAGACAGTAAAGTCCACATTTTGGATAGAAAGGACTACTGGTTTGAAAGAGAGGTAAAAGAGGCCATCTATGTCAAAATTGAACAGCCATCTCTCAACGGTGGTGGGGCAGGGGAATATGACAACATCCATCTCCAGTCTACAAGACAGCCCTTTCAACAGTTCCAAGAAGGCTCCACACCCATTTGCACCAACAGATGATCCTGATGACAGAGATCTACCTTCAGGTAGTCTTAATGACTTTGAAAGAGTGCAGATGACCAGCTGTCTGCAAGTAGTATAAATCCTTCCATTGCCCACCATCCAGTCAGAGCTGAAGAAGATTCTTGCTTGAGAAGTGAAACTAGAAAGTTCAGTTGCCTTTTGAAAAAAAGCATGTTTGGGACATCTATCATCTATTATCTATCATCTATCTATCTATCCATCCATCCATCCATCCATCCATCCATCCATCCATCCATCCATC
>BLBF01000005.1:38714809-38725680 GCA_015471245.1 Laticauda colubrina | reverse complement strand
ATCCATCCATCCATCCATCCATCCATCCATCCATCCATCCATCCATCCATCTATCTATCTATCTATCTATCTAACTAACTAACTAACTAACTATCTATCAATACAATCTAAGAATTGGTTAGGACTATCAATTATTTAAAAAAGGAAAAGGGTTTGGTAATTATGTATGCATGTGTGTATGTAAAAACCTAAACATCTTAGCCATGATGCTCAAAAGTTTTCTTCATTGTTCCTTTATCAAAAAACAAAACAAAAACAAACACTTCCCCCCCCCCAACCTTATTTCAAGTACTGACAAAAACATATATCAACAATCATGATTGCAGATGAAATGTAAACTTCTCTTTCATTGTTTTTGCTAATCTCATGCTTTAAAACCTATTATTTGGATTATTCCAAATACTGGAGATATAACCATTATCTTAAAGCGTAACTGCTAGTCAACAGCTGAGGAAACCATGCCAATGTGATCCTAAAATGCAGCAATAGGAGAAGATTCATCTATTCAGGTTGGAGTTCCGATTCATAAGTTATTTCTTCTGCAGTAGAGTATTGTAGCTAACTAGAAATGTCCTAGGGGTTCAAAAAAATCAAAGTGGTGACTGAAATTGCATAATTGAAGCCTAGAATATTCTCTGATGCATCCAGTATACATGAATATGTTTTTTTCCTCACTGTAATCCTATCTATATTCTAATGATGTTGTCAAGTCATCAGTTATGCCACCTACCTTTTGGCAGAACACAAAGACAAACGGCACCCTTGGGCTGAAAAAATTCAAAGCACACAGATGTTTTCTAGATTATATTCTATATCAGTGTTTAAATCAACCTTGAGAATTTCAAGAAGTGTGGGCTTCAATTCCTAGAATTTCACAGTCAGCATGCTGGTTTGGGAATTTTGGGGGCTGAAGTCCACAAATCTTAAATCTTGCAGGATTGAGAAACACTTCTATAATGGTGATAGATATTTTTAAAGAAAAAAAACCTGCTACTGGAAATTTCACATTTCCCCCTCACATACACATTTTAAAGATATGAACGCATTATACTTTTTTTAAAGAGCAGAATTTAATTTAATTTTAAGAGTCATTTAATTAGGTACCAAGTCATATACATAGGCTCTGGAATTAGGATTTTGGTCACTTAAAAAAAATAAGCTAAACCATTTTCACTTCTTCCTTAATATAAATGGAAGCAAATGTTTTCTTTAAACAAGACATATATGAAACAATAAGTAATTTCAGTTGAGTTTTATTTCATTTTGCTCAAGAATTAAAGTGCCTACAATATCTATTCCTTTTTGGGAAACTGGGACATGTTCCTGAGGATAAATAATACTAGCTAAACAAAGCAACTCATTATAATATTCTATTTTTATCTCATTTTTAAACAATTTTCTCAAAATCCTAATAGTTATGACACAAACGTTCAGGAGCTGCAATACCTTCACACATGCAAATAATTTGCATGGTGTTTACTAACACCATATTTTGGAGTGCTACTCATGTGATTAGGTATTATGAATGCCAGTTTTCATAGTTATAAGACAGGACCAAACTGTGGAGAAATATTACTGCAATGATCAGATAATTTTGCCTTGCATTAGCCATATAATCTTTTGAATAAGCTATAGCTATATTGTTTGTCCATATCCTGTTCCAACCACGAACTACCTCACTGCATATGACATTCTGCAACAGAAAAGCTCTGTAGAAATATGACCACATCTGCTGTTGCAAACTGCTTAGAAATGCTAACCACAGGGGCCTGTCCGAAAAATACTGGACATGATGTAGAAACTGTTTTTTACACATAGAAAACATCTACTGACACCCAAATATGGATATCCATCCCACTCAACTGTGTTTGCAAAACATAGTTGCCATATATGTGTATTCAACCCAATGTGTCAGTTTGAGTATGGTCAATCAGGATCACATGCTTGCCTTCTGATATTTTGTAACCCACCCAAACCTCAATAAAAGAGCTTGTCTCGAGCTAGTTCGGGGCTCGCTCACCCCGAGGAGAAAACGTGTGTCATGTCTTTCCTCAAACCCATTCGACAGTTCGTGGGGAGCCCTCCGGGAGACCGACACCTCACCAAACAAATGCAATTTTCCTTCCCACTTCTTCCAAACAAACTATGAATAAAACCAAACCATTCTAAGTTTCTTGGCCATTTCTCTCTTTCTTTTTTTAAAAATGGCAGTGGCGGGGAGGGGGGAGGATGAGAGTATTTTTGGCAGCCATTCTTGAATGATAAATATAGGCAATCACAACAATAAAGGAAGCAGTAAAAGAGAATTTTTATTTTTGTAAAAATAAATACATATTTTTGTATTTATATATTATATATCTATACATATTTTTGTATGGAAGAGAGAGACTAAAGGAGCATATTGTCAAAGTTGGTAAATATAAGGTCTTGAGATGCTGCTTTTTCTCTTTTTTACCTGCAGGTTTCTCATTAGGATGCCTTCCATTTCTTTATTATGCTTTTTTGAAAGACATTCAACTTCATAGCTGCAAATCATTTCTCCACTTTATCTTTTGCAAACTCTGATACTGCTGGGTCACTAGTCTCTCTCCCACCCAATGTCATTGACTAACGCTAATCCTGGTTCACATTTGTCCACTGAAATTCAAATGTTCAAAAGTGTTTCATATTCAGTATATTGCCTCTATAATTTGGATCTAACCTTGTCTGGTACTTATCTGAGTTTTTATGGGATGCTGCTGGCTATTAACTGATCTTGCTGGGAAGGGGGAATTTTTATTTACTTACTAGATTTGTATCCTGTCTGTTAGCTTTATGTGTTTGTAATCATTCATCCCTCATGTTACACCTATATTGATTTGAGTATCAGTACAGCACCAAATTGGTGAATATGATGGATTATGTGCCATCAAGTTGTTTTCAACTCCTGGAGACCACACAGAGATATTTTTAACATGATGATATATGCCTAACATTCTTTTGGGTCTCCCTGAAATTAAACAAGAAGAAATAGGGTCAAGAATGAATGAGTGTTGAGAAAATGTGAACTGAATATCAAAATGAGTAACCAGAATGAAAGATATACACAGTACAGAGGTTGTCAGAAAACAAAGGAAAAATGACTCCCAAAATAAATACATGAAGAATTAATGCAGAGGGTGAGAGGACACAGAAGAGAAAGTTGTGCTGGATAGAATTTATGAAATCCTCAAAAAGAGAGGAGTAAGAAATGAAAAGCACATAAGAAAATATCTGAAATAATATTTGGACATAGAAGAAGCAAGAATCATTTTTATGGCTAAAGCTTATAGAGATGTATAGGGAATGGTATTGGTATAAACTAGATTAAGTTGTATTTTTTCTTCTTATTTTATGCCTTTTTTCTTTACTGTTCCACTTCTGCAGTTTGTTTAGCCAAGAAGATTAGAAGGGAGAACGTGATGGGCATATAGGCTTATCATACCTGTCACTTTGAGCAAAATATTATATAAAATGTGATTCAAAAGCAGATTTTTTAAAAATCCTCACATTAATCCTTGAAGGCAGATAACTACCTTTTATATCTCTACAGAAAATAATTAATGGTTGCAAATAACATACACCAGCAGACATCCCTGGCTCCATCTCTACTTTTAAAAGCAGAATGGGTTACCTTGAAAGATAAAAAAAAAAAGGCATCATTTGGGAGCCAGGATGATTCGTGAATATGTGTCCAGTTGTGACTATCTGGACAAGATTAGGCACTGTAGGTCCCTTGGAATAGATTCCCTTGGAAGACTCCATACCTGCTCTAGAGGACTGGAGATTCTTTCAAGGAAATCCTCAATCGGGTCTGTGCGGGATGCCAAAAGCTGAAAGGACAGCAAGTGAAAGTCAAGTTGCATATTGTTCAGTGGAATTCTCTATCAAAATATATATCTTTATGAGAGCCCAAAATTATTTCTAATGGGAATAGGAATGGGAAAACTATGCACTAGTTTACAAAAATCCTAATATGAATATGGAAATTAGAAAAAAAAATATTAGTCTAATTCATATTTACAAATAGGGAAGAAGTCATCTAACAAACAACATGCTATGTGTCAGATGCTAGATCTTTGGGTTCCACTTCCTTTCACTGAATAGTTATATTACAAACCAAATCCCATCTGCAGTGTTTTCAGGTACAGGTAATCCTTGAATTATGATCATACCCAGAGTTATGGTGTATATTGGGGCAGTCAATAAGTGGATCACCACATAAATATGGTGGTTGTTAAGAAAACCTGTTTTCCCCAATAAGTGGGTTTTTTCCCTGGAAGTTGGAATCAAATACCAGAAACATGCAGGATACACCAAAAATTGCAGTCAAATGAGTCATAAGTAGCTACAGGGAGGTCCACTGTAACTTTGAACAGTTGCGAAGTGACCAGTTGTTGAATAAGGACTGTGTGTGGTGAAAATGTCTTCGCTTTTTACTGGGATCTCAGGGACCTCATTTGATCAAAATCATTCTCAAATCTTAGCTCTCTAGTGAAGATCCGGTTAAATTAAATTTTGTTTTATTTGCTTAATAGACTAGAGCGATCCTCTCTACTACTTATGTCTCCCTTGTTACTCCCCCCTTGTGAACAGAACAGAAGTCTGTTGACTTAGAAACTATATCAAGTTATTCCTTCTGCATTTTTGTAGCCTTCAAAAAGAAAACAAGAAGAGGAAAGGAGGAACTTTGCTCTGGGCAGAGTTGGCATCATGACGATATGGCATGTGATCTTGGAGGTCCGAGATTGCTGCCGATATCTTTGCTCCTGGATGGTCCAATTGGATCTAAACTGTCCTGAAGAGATGGCGAATTTAAAGAGCGCATCCTGATGATCCCAGGGATACCGCAAAGTCCCTGGAAAGATCCAGGAAAAGCTCTTTTTGCCAGTGGCAAAGAGGCAGCCATTAAAACTGCTGAAATTGGGATAGCTCCGAAACGGAAGAGAACAAACAGAAAGAGAGAGTGTGCCGGTTTGGTGAGAACTTTTTTTATATTTTAAGATTTGAAAGGACACCCTAAAAGAAAGAAATAATCTGTAAAAGTTTTGACAGAAGTGATTAAGCGGCAATTTTAAACAAGAATGTCAAAGTAATATTTTTTTTTTTCATTGCTGGATTTTTTTATACATGATCTTATATTTTGAAACTGGACTGATTTCTTTTTTTTTCTTATTATTTATTCTTTTCTCCTTTTTGATTCTATAATATTTTAAGCCAGAGATTCCCGTATAGTTATTTTTTAAATACCTTTTTTCTTTTTTGATTAATTTTTATTATATTCTGCTTTATTATATTCTTCTATATTATATTTTATTATATAAAAAGAGAGGGGGAGAGTGAAAGCTAAAGAAACTTTGTAACACTGCCAACTAGAGGCTTGGAAGTATCCTGTTTTTTTTTTTTTTTTACCAGACAAAGCTGAGAAAGAACTGAGACTTTGTTTCAAGGACATTGCCTGGTTGATAAGATAGAGGGAAGAGCATTGGAGAGTATTATTGCAGGTGCTCTTCTGAGTTTCTATCAGCAACTGGAGTCTGGTGTTGAAACTTAGGAAAAGAAAAGGTGACAAGCTTTTGGAGAAGAGAGCTATAATAAGAGCCTTGGATAATTATACAAAGTGCAGTGTGCTTTTTTTTCATTTTTTCTAAGCTGTGCTACCCCCTCCCCATCCAGTTTATTTCTTTTCTTTCTTTTTTTTTTGGTAATAGCTATTTGGATTTTTGGCTTTCTGGAACTCGTCTACCTTTCATATTGGCTTCTTTTTTATTTATTTTTATGTATTTTTTTGTATTTGAGATCTCTTAATTGGATTAAGGTGTTGATGAACCTGAAGAATCTTTTTCTTTTCCTTTTTTTTTGTCTTTTTCCTCACCTTTTTGCATTTTTTGGGACTTTACAATTTTTCTTTTTTTTTCATGTCTGTTTATGGTGTGCTTATGCCCTTTTTCTTACTTTTGAATTTTTATTGTTATCTAACTAATCGATTGGATTAAGGTATACAAGAGCCTGAGGACATTTTTTTTCTTTTTAATTATAATTACCAATTGGTTTTTTTCTTTTTTTCCACTATTTTTACTTGGAATTATAATTGGTTATTTCACAACTGGATTAAGTTCAAGAAGAAATTGAAAGATCTTGAATTTCTCAAAATGAGTAGGAAGTTAACAGCTCCTGGCTCTTCAACTTCTGCTTCCTCCTCTCCACCATCTGGAGGACAATGCTCAATACAGACAATGTTAAAGCAAGAAAAAGAACAAGAAAAAGTGACCCTGCAGATGATTATGAAAGGAATTCAAAATATTCAAACAAGATCAGAGAATATTGAAAAGAGAATAAAGAACACTGAACAAAGAACAGAGAACATTGAACAAAGAACAGAGAACATTGAACAAAGAACAGGGAAACTGATGAAAAAGTGGAGAGCATCCAACAAATGATGATGAAGTATGATGAGAGGCTCCAAGATATTGAAGAAGAAGGTAAACAAAGAGATAAGAAGATTGGAGACATTGATAACAGATTAACTGTGGATGAACAAGATAAAAGTGGTACGCTGAGATGGGAGATGGACAGATCAGAATTTTATCTCAGATTTCAAAACATAGAGGAAGAAAAATGACAAAACCTAGCTGAAATAATGATAGAAATACTGGCTGAAGCTTTGGAAACAACTCGAGAGAAGATGATGGATGGAATAGATGAGGTTTATCAAGTCTTTACAAGAAATGCAATGAGAAATAGTTTACCAAGAGAAGTTCACATCAGATTTACAAAGAAAGCCATTAAAACGCAAATATTTCAAGTGGCAAGAGAGAAAACATTGAAATACAAAGATAAGGAGATTGTGGTCTTGAAATAAGTGCCCAGAAGAGTGAGAGAGATGAGAAGAGAAGAGAATACCGATTTTTGACCAAATTGTTACTTTAAAAAGAGGTGAATTATAGATAGTTGATTCAAGAAGGTTTAATGTTCACATGGCAAGAACACAGATATAGAATTGACTCAATTGAGAAAGCTGAATCATTCTATGCAGAATTTTTTAAAGAGGAGAAAGAGGCAGAAAAAGAAATTTCACCAACTGAATTCCAAATGACGACTGGAAAAAAAGAAGGTGCAGTAGGCAGAAAGGAGGAGGTTAAAGAACAATACAAACCAAGATCTAAGAGAGCTGTTAAACCTAACTACAAAATTTAACCATGGAAGAAAAAAAATTAATTACAACCAAAATTAGGGAAAATATTTACTTCTTTGACACAATGCGAGAAAAGAGGAGTGGTTCTATATATTAAAGATATTATCCCAATGAAATTGATATATACTGATGATGATGGAAGAATACTAATGGTGGAAATAATAGATAATAATATAAAATTATTATTAGATAAATATTATTAGATAAAATTTTATTAGATAAATATTAATTTATGATTATTGTAATTTAATTACAATTGTAATTAAATTTGTAATTTATGCCCCAAATGACTATTGATAAGAATTTCATAAAAAATTACACATGAAAATAATTGAATTGGACTATGCTAATATAGTTTTGATGAGAGATTTTAACGGAATTGTAGATAATAAACTGGATTATAAAGCACAGAAAACAACAAAGCAAAGCAGAAAGACCCTCCCTAAATTCTTTTTTAAAATGGTAGAAGAAATAAACTTAAAAGATACATGGGGAGAAAGAAATGCTAAAACTAAACAAAACATTTTATATTCAAATAGACATTTATCATGGTCCAGAATAGATATGATATGGATGTCAACAGAATTGTTAACCAATATTCAAGAAGTAAACTTTGAAACAAGTGCTTGGGCAGATCACAATCCAATGATAATTAAATGGAAAGGACAAAGAAGAAGATCTAGATGGACGTTAAATAATACTATTCTGAAGGAAAAAGACGTTATATACCGAATGGAGAAAGAACTGGGATTTTTCTTTAGAGAAAACAAAAAAGAAGATACATCAAATCAGAATGTATGGGATATAATGAAGGCATATGCCAGAGGCTTGATAATAGACAATAAAGGAAAAGAAATATTATGAAAAGATTAGCTTCGAAGGCATTAGAGGATGAGTATAAAGGACTTGAAAAAGAGTTACAAAAAATGCCACAGAAAAAGGATATCAAGTTAAAAATGGATATAACCAAACATAAAAAGGGTCTAATAGAAAAAGAAGAGCTAGCACAAAAAATTAGAGGTGCTAAACAGAACTATTTTGAAGATGCAAATAAACCAGGTAGATGGTTAGCATATAAACTGAGAAAGGAGAAAGAATCAAGGAAAATATTGCAATTAATAGATGAACAAGGCCAAGTTTGCCCTGGCAGCAAAGAGAAGAAGGAAATCACATGAGACTATTATGAGAAATTATATACACAAGAGAATATTGATGAGCAAAGAGTTAAACAGTATCTACAGAATTCTAATCTACCCCAGATACCTAAAGAGATTGAAACAATGTTAGAAAGCAATATAATGATGAATGAGCTAACTGAAGCACTCAAGAAGCAAAATAATGGAAAGGCACCAGGCCCAGATGCACTTTCGGCAGAATTTTATAAAACATTAAAAGAATCGTTGAATCTTCCATTGTTATAAGTTATGAATAAAGAAGGGAATACCTAAAACATGGTTAGAAGCTTATATTACACTTATTCCAAAAGAGTAGGCTGACCCATTACAAATTAAGAACAAAAGACCTATTTCTTTACTAAATGCAGATTATAAAATTTTTGCTTTAATATTGGTAGAAAGACTTAAAAATATTTAAACAGTTTTATTCATCTTGATCAAAATGGATTTCTGCCAAAGAGACAAATTAAAGACAATATGAAAGTAATTTTGTACACTTTGGAATACTATGAGGCTCATCCTGAAAAACAAATGGCTTTGATATTTCTCGATGCACAGAAGGCATTTGATAATGTGAATTGGTGATTCATGTAACTACTGCTGGAACAGATGGGCTTTACCAAAAAAATTACTCAAGCAATAGAAGCTATATATCATAAGCAAACAGCAAAGGTAATGATAGAGGGAGAATTGACAGACTCCATTGATATAAGAAAAAGAACAAGACAAGGATGCCCACTGTCACCCTTGTTGTTTGTATTAACCTTGGAAGTGTTAAACAGAAATATTAGAGAAGAAAAGGATATAAAAGGGATGAAAATTAAAAAGGAAGAATTTAAATTGCAAGCATTCGCAGATGACTTGGTTTTCATCTTAGAAGATCCACTAGACACAGCATCAAAATTGATAGAAATGATAGAGACATATGGAAAGGCTTGAAAATAAATAAAGATAAGACAAAGATTCTGACAAAGAACATGTTATCAAGACAAAAGGAAGAATTAGCAGACCTAATGAAAATCCAGGTCACGAATAAGATCAAATACTTGGGGATATATTTGACAGCAAGATGCAGTACACTAAAAGAAAATAATTATATTAAACTTAATCAGGGAACGAAAACACAGGGGTACTTTAGAAGACATTATATACTGGAGTCTCTGTGGTTAAATTGGGAGAAGACCAAAAGACAATGTTATTTGAAAATTTCAAGTCTGGTTATCGACTATGGAAGCATTTTCTTATCCTATAATATACAAAAAGGAACAAACAGTTAGATATGGTGAAATACTGAATGAAAAGGGCGAACTTAAATCTATGCAAAAATTAGAGGAGGGAGGTATAAAGATGAATTGGTTTTCATATGCTCAAATACAATCAAGGTATGATAAAGATTTTAAAACAGAAGGTTTTTATGATAAATTGACTGATTTAGATAAGATTTCGACAAGTGCTGATAAAAAGGTGATTAAAAAATTATCTGGATATTTATTAGGAATTAAAGTAGAAGAAGAATGAGTTAAAGAAATTATGATTGCTTGGGGGAAGAATTTTGGATATGGGATTGATTTAGAGAAATGGCAAAAATTGCGGACTCAAAATTATAAAATGACAATGTCAATAGCATATAAAGAAAAATTTTATTAGATGTTTTACAGGTGGCACTTTCCCCTGACAAGAATAGCAAGAATGTTTAAGAATAAGTCTGAAAAGTGTTGGAAATGTCATCAGACACCTGGCTCATATTATCATATGTGGTGGATATGTTCGGACACTAAAGATATTGGACTAAAATCCACAGGTGGCTGGAAAAAATGACAAATAAGCATATAGATTTGAAACCAGAGATATTTTTTTGGGAATTTTACCTGAAATATATAGTAAAGACTTGAAATACCTGATTGTAAATGTATTAACAGTGGCTAGGATTGTATTTACTAAAAACTGGAAAAATGAGAAGATACCATCACAGGAGGAGATTATTAAGAAAATATTGGAATGTGCTGAAATGAGTAGATTGACATTTGAAATTAGAGAAAAAGATGATAAACAATTTTTTAAAATTGGGGATCTATTCTATCAATGGTTAGGTAACAAAACATAGTAATGAAATGTGTAGATTTTTAGAAAATAATAAATATATAAAGATGTATTTTCTTTTTTTTTCTTTTTTTAAATTATATCTACAAAATGATTCTAGGATAGATCTGGGAGGTTAATATGAATTGTTATAAAATAAACTAAGTAAAATATGATTATTTTATAAAACATGAATGAATAAAAGTATAGTCAACAATTGATGAATAAAGATATTAATGTACTTGATATTTGATTGAAAGTATGAGAGGATATATAATGTAATTGTAATTGAAGATTACGAAATGGTAGCACAAAACAATTTGTAAACCAACCGGCACACTGTATGTATATATATGGAAGATAGCTTAATGTTTTTATGTTTTGTTTGTTTATGTTTGTTTTAA
>BLBF01000005.1:38655672-38714709 GCA_015471245.1 Laticauda colubrina | reverse complement strand
GAAGTTATCGCGGGTACTTACATGTGTGCTGTTCAGCTTCCTTCGGGTATTATCCCACGTCATTGTAGTTCTGTTAAAGTTGTAGCAACGTTTCAGCAGAATCTCATCTGCCATCATCAGGCTTCTGTATGGATGTGGGTCTTACAGCTCCTGGTTTTTAAATTTGAGGCTGGTTCATTCTGATTGGCTGGGAGCCTGGACCTATTTCATTGGACTTGGAGTTTGATTGATTGGTGTTCCTGGTTTCTTCTGTCTGTTTTGTGGCTTTGATTGGCTGGCAACAGTCTGTTCTTGTGTTGGAGGCTTTCAGTGCAGCTTGGCTCCGTGTGAAGGGACGGCTGCTCTTCATTAGCAAGCTGCTATTCATTAGCAAGCTGGGTTTCACCTGGGTGCCTGGTGGGGGGGTGTTTGGGTTGGAGCCATCAGAGGGAGTCTGTTTTTGCCCAGGTGTCTGCCTGGCTTGTGGCATGGAGATCTTTCTATTTGAGAGTTCAGGCTTCCAAATGATTGACAGTCTGGTGGAATTATCTCTTCTATTCATGCTTTCAGGTCTCCCAGCAGACAAAGGAAATGCCACAGTAGTAATGGACAGAAAAGACTATGAAACAAAATTGAC
This sequence comes from Laticauda colubrina, assembly GCA_015471245.1. Taxonomy (NCBI): domain Eukaryota; kingdom Metazoa; phylum Chordata; class Lepidosauria; order Squamata; family Elapidae; genus Laticauda; species Laticauda colubrina. The sequence goes on along the minus strand of BLBF01000005.1, from coordinate 38,714,093 downwards.
AGACCTACTCCAAGACTCCACATACAAACCTATAAACACAGACCCAACCACATATCTAGAAAAATCAACCAAGAAGAAAATTATAACCAGCCACATAAGCAAAGAAATCCAACAGACGATCATCCCAAGAGAAAAATCTTCTAGATGCGCCAAATTATATGGCCTCCCAAAAATACACAAAGAAGGCATACCTCTCAGACCCATAGTTAGCTCCATAGGAGCACCATTACAAAACCTAGCTAAATACTTAGCAAAACAACTACAGCCCCATGCTGAAACCGCAGCTTCATATGCACAAAACTCATACCACTTCTTAGAAATGATCAAAGATCTACATGTAGAACAAGAAGTTTGTAAGTTTGCTTGTAAGTTTCGACGTGGTTTCACTATTCACTCAAGTCCCAATAAAAGAAACTCTTGAAATCATCAAAAATAAATACCAACCAGCCAAAGACCTCATGGAACTAACAGAACACTGCCTAACCAACACATATTTCATATACAAAAGACAAAGATACAAGCAAATTGAAGGAGCCCCTATGGGATCACCACTGTCACCCGTCATTGCAAACCTGTTCATGGAATAATTCGAATCCAGAGCCCTGGCTAATGCCACCCACAAACCCAAACTATGGCTAAGATACATCGATGACACATTTGTGATTTGGCCCCATGGAAAAGAAAACCTAAACAATTTCCTAACACACCTAAACAACACACACCCCAAAATCAAGTTCACCATGGAAACGGAAATAAACAAACAACTACCATTCCTAGATGTACTAATCTACAAAAGAACAGATGGCACACTGGGACACACCATATACCAAAAGAAAACACACACCAACCACTACCTCAACGCCCAATCCCACCACCACCCAGCACAGATAAATTCCGTAGCGAAAACACTAATTACCAGAACCAAATGCCTGGCAGACAAGACACATATAAAGACTGAACTATGCACCCTGACTGAAGTATTGACAGCCAATGGCTTCCACAAAAACAAAATCACCAACTTGATCCACAAAAACACACCAAGACATAACAGAGACCTAGAAGATCAACAGATCCATGGAACAGCTGTCCTGCCCTACATAAGAGGTACCACAGATAAAATCAGTAAGATACTACACAGGCATCACATCAAGACTGCCTTCAAAACAGACAAAAAAATAGCAGCCATCCTGAGGAACCCCAAAGACAAAATTGACCTGGAAAACCAAGGCATATACGAAATTCCCTGTACATCATGCCCGGCCATAGAGATTGAAAAAAGACCTGACAGCATGAATAGAAGAGATGATTCCACCAGACTGTCAATCATTTGGAAGCCTGCACTCTCAAATAGAAAGATCTCCATGCCACAAGCCAGGCAAACACCTGGGCAAAAACAGACTCCCTCTGATAGCTCCAACCTAACCCCCCCACCAGGCACCCAGGTGAAACCCAGCTTGCTAATGAATAGCAGCTTGCTAATGAAGAGCAGCCGTCCCTTCACACGGAGCCAAGCTGCACTAAAAGCCTCCAACACAAGAACAGACTGTTGACAGCCAATCAAAGCCACAAAACAGACAGAAGAAACCAGAAACACCAATCAATCAAACTCCAAGTCCAATGAAACAGGTCCAGGCTCCCAACCAATCAGAATGGACCAGCCTCAAATTTAAAACCAGGAGCTGTAAGACCCATATCCATACAGAAGCCTGAAGATGGCAGATGAGATTCTGCTGAAACGTTGCTACAACTTTAACAGAACTACAATGACGTGGGATAATACCCGAAGGAAGATAAACAGCACATACATATATATATATATATATATATATATAGAATATAGTGTCTATTTTAAGCATGTACCAAGCAGAATCCAATTGGAAGTTATGTATTACATTAAATGTTATCATCTTAAAGTTATACATTGAAGCTTAAATTAGAGTTTGAATGGATAAAATTAAAGGATATAAAGGCGTCATACTCTAATCGGTAACTACAGGGAAAAAATTGCTTAATAAGAAAAGTTAATATGAAATTGTAACAGGACAGACAAAAGTATAAATATAATGATTTGAACTGAGATGAGATAATTAAAATAAAGTTCAGAAAATTAAAAGAAGGGAAAAACTATCTAGAAAATATAAAATGGTAATAAGATATGGAATAGAATATAAAAATGAGCATGAAATTGAGTTTTGTGTCTGTAATAACCTGGGACCATGCTATTTTCAAAAAAGATGTTTAATTTGTATTTTGTTTTTGTGAAAACCCAGATAAAATTTAAAAAAAAAGATTCTAAATGAAATGCATTAGTTTATTGATTCACAATGTTCAATAGAGAGAACAGAAACAGTTTTAGGTCAAAAGGAACAAAGGACATAAAGGACAATATATACAGGCAGTACAGTGGAAAAATCAACAATTCAGAGCAGTTTTCTTAACCTTGGCCACTTTAAGATGTATGGACTTCTACTTCTGGCTGGAGAATTCTGGAAATTGAAGTTCTACACATCTTAAAGTGGCTAAGTTTAAGAAACACTGACCTAGAGGTATAACAAATGAATAGAAAAACATTACTGCAATAATGTGAATTCGAAAATCAGCATAAGAATGGCATAAGAACACAAGCTAAATAGCTAATAAAAGCTAGAAGAATATAATTATGTTCTATGCTATCACACCTTCTGCTGCCTGTTACTATTAAATATGTCCAGCCCAATTAATTCAATGTATCCTAAACTGCCTATGTTGTTCTAGTAATATATCACTTTAATATTAAGCCCAAATAAATTCATAACTGTTTGATCAGTGTCACTTGAACAGGAGGCCCTATGGACTATGTAGGCTGGAGCACTTTTGTCTTCTGTTATGTCAGTGTAGCACTTAACAGATAACAGATAATCAGAGTTGGAAGGGACCTTGTAGGTCATCTAGTCCAACCCCCCGCCCAAGCGGGAGACCCTACATCATTTCTGACAAATGGCACTCCAATCTCTTCTTGAATGTCTCAAGTGATACTGCTCCCACAACTTCCGATGGCAAGCTGTTCCATTGGTTAATTGTTCTGTCAGAAAGTTTCTCCTTATTTCCAAGTTAAATCTCTCCTTGTTCAATTTTCATCCATTATTCTTGTCTGGCCTACAGGTGCTTTAGAAAATAGATTGACCCCTTCCTCCCTGTGGCAGCCCCTCAAATATTGGAAGACCATGTTTCCCCTGGTCCTTCTCTTTTTTAGATGAGCCAAGCCCAGTTCTTGCAATCGTTCATTGTATGTTTTAGCCTCCAGTCCCCTAAATCATCCTGGTTGCTCTTCTCTGTACTTTTTCTAGAATCTCAACATCTTTTTTATAATGTGGTGAACAAAACTGGATGCAGTACTGTAGGTGTGGTCTTACTAAAGCTTTATAGACTGGAATTAGTACTTTCCTTGATCTTAACTGTATCCCTCTGTTAATACAATTTAGGATTGCATTAGCTTTTTTGGCTACTGCTGCACACTGCTGGCTCATATTTAGCTGGTTGTCCACTAGGACTGCAAGATCCCTCTCACAGTTACTGCTATTGAGCCTGGTTTCACCCAGGCTATATGTGTACTTTTGGTTTTTCTTGCCTAAGTGTAGGATTTTTCTTTTTTTCTACATTGAATTTCATTTTGTTAGATACAACCTAGTGTTCCAGTATGTCAAGATCCACCTGGATCTTGAGCCTATCTTCTTGGGTGTTAGCTGTTCCTGCCAGCTTAGTATCATCTGCAAATTTGGTAAATTCCCCTTCTATTCTCTCATCTAAGTCGTTAATGAAGATATTGAAGAGTACTTGGCCTGAGACAGAACCCTGTGGCACCCCACTGCTTACTTCCCTCCATGCAGACTTAGACCCATTAAGGACTACTTCTTGAGTATGGTTTGCCAGCCAGTTGTGAGTCCATCTAGTGGTGGTGCTATCTGTTCCACTTCTTTCTAGCTTATTAAGAAGGTTGTGGTCTACTTTGTCGAATGCTTTGCTGAAATCTAAATATATTATGTCCACAGTATTTTGTTGGTCTACGTATTTAGTCACTGTGTTGAAGAATGAAATAAGATTGGTTTGGCATGACCTGTTCTTAACAAGCCCATGCTGACTGCAAGTTATTACTTTACCTGTTTCTTGATGTTGGCAGATCTGTTTTTTTATTATCTTTTCCAGTATCTTCCTGGGGTTGATGTCAGGCTGATTGGTCTATAGTTTCCTGGGTCTGTTTTTTTTTTTCCTTTTTTGAAGATGGGAAGCACATCAGCTCTTTTCCAGTCCTCTGGTAGTTCCCCGATGCTCCAGGATTTTTGAAAGATATGGTGCAGTGATTCTGAGATGACCTCTGCCAGCTCATTTAAAACTGTGGGATGTAATCCATCAGGCCCCAGTGATTTGTTTTCATCAAGATGTGACAGGTGTTCTCTTTCTATTTTTCTTTTTTTGCTTATTTTAACTTTTATTTCTGGTCTGTCTTTTACAGTTATATTTCTGGTGGGTTGAGCTTTAGTTTCTTTTTGCGTGAAGATGGATGCAAAGAATGAGTTAATCAGTTCTGTTTTCTCTCTGTTGCTTGTTACTTCCTTGCCATCTTCTCTCTTTAGTGGACCGATTGTTTCCTTGATTTTCTTTCTTGTTATTCATATGTTGGAAGAAACTTTTTTATTATCTTTGACTTTTGTTGCAAGTCTTTGTTCGTTCTGAGTCTTTGTGATCCTGACTTCGTCTTTGCAGATTCTGGCTATCTGCTGATATTCTGCCTTAGTTGTATGTCCTTCTTTCCATTTTTGTACTTGTCCTTTTTTTCTTTCAATTTGCCAGAGAGATCTTTGTGCAGCCATGCTGGTTTCTTCTTGGATTTCTTGTTTTTCTTTCTCAGTAGTATTGTTCTGGTCTGGGCTTCTGTGATCATACTTTTTAGAGTTTCCCAAGATTCTTGATTTGTTTTCCCCTTTTGGATTTTCATCCATGGAATCTTTCCCAAGTTCTCTCTGAGTTTGTTGAAATCAGCTCTTCTAAAATCCAAGACTCTGTGGTCATTATGTTCTGTTGCTTATGTTTGTGTTATGTTGAATTCTAGTATGACATGGTCACTCTCACCCAAGGTTTCTGCAGTTTCAACTCCCTCTATAACTTCTTCTCTATTTGTGAGAATTAAGTCCAGTATGACTGTCCCTCTAGTTTCACCCTCTACCTTTTGGAGAACAAAGTTGTCAGCTAGGTTGGTTAAGAACTTATTTGATTTCTCACTTGGTGCAGAATTAGTTTTCCAATTGATATCAGGATAATTGAAGTCTCCCATGACTATTGTTGTGTGTTTCCTGCATATGTTTGTTAGTTGGCTGACAAAAAGGACATCTTTTTTCTGCTTGATTGGGTGGCCTATAATATACACCTATGGCCATGTCTTTCTTTTTTTCTTTCATATTGACCCATATGCATTCCAGGAGGTTTTCATCTTTGGTTTCATGCATTTCTGCAGCAATATAGTGGTCCTTTATACAGTGTAACTCCACCTCCTCTTTTATGGGGTCTTTTTTGTTTTTTGTTCTTTTGTTACAAAAATATGCAGGGACACAGCAGTTGCAGCCTGCTTATCTTATTGAATAAAAGGGTTTATAGAAGATTCTTCCCAGGATTAAAAGCAGGTATCAGTTAGCAAAAGATGGCAATTGAATTGAAGTTTTCAGCTGATGTAATAAACCTCAAAGGAAGAGGTGGCAAGATGGTACAAGTCAGCAAAACCCACAAATTGAATTACTGTCAAGTAACTGCAAGAACAACCATGCATTCTTTCCAATATACTGGAAAGAGAAAGTTCATAGCCTTAAACTATTTATGGTAAGTAATAGACTTTTCATTCGGTCTGAGAAATGAAACGGGTATCTTCAGTGTTTTCAAAACAATCAAAGCAACAGAAATGTGGAACACAAACATTAGTAGGGAAGAATTATGTAATAGATTATCATTTTCTCATTCTTACACAAAACATTTAGCACTGATAACTAAACTAAAGAAGAAAATGCCATGATCAAAAACAAAACAAATGTTACTTATCTCTTTCTCCTATTCCTCTTCTTTTATATTTGTTTTCTTAGGTTTTCGCGGGTACTTACATGTGTGCTGTTTAGCTTCCTTCAGGTATTATCCCACGTCATTGTAGTTCTGTTAAAGTTGTAGCAACGTTTCAGCAGAATCTCATCTGCCATCTTCAGGCTTCTGTATGGATATGGGTCTTACAGCTCCTGGTTTTAAATTTGAGGCTGGTCCATTTTGATTGGTTGGGAGCCTGGACCTGTTTCATTGGACTTGGAGTTTGATTGATTGGTGTTCCTGGTTTCTTCTGTCTGTTTTGTGGCTTTGATTGGCTGGCAACAGTCTGTTCTTGTGTTGGAGGCTTTTAGTGCAGCTTGGCTCGGTGTGAAGGGACGACTGCTCTTCATTAGCAAGCTGCTATTCATTAGCAAGCTGGGTTTCACCTGGGGTGAATATATATATATTCCAATTCAATTCTATCATTAATATGCATTAAAATCTTAACATCTTTAACATTTCTTTTCAATTGAATAACATACTTCCTTGGGAACACTTATAAACTTTCCATGGTTGATTCTTTTTTTCCCGTATTTCTTACTTATATTTTTATAAATCATTACTAATAATTAAAAATGTTCCCTTTTAATTCTCTCAATCATTTTAATTCATTTATTTACAAACAAACATCCCACTACATTACAATAAATATTTTATCCACCATCATATTTTCTAAAATTATTTCTATTTGTAATATAACAATTCTATCGTTATGTACCTTTGCAGAATCCTTTTTACAATTAAATTTTCACCCATTATCTCTAAAGAAACTTATGGTTACAATCCTTATATCTTTTCTCTGTTTTTCCATTTCTTGTTTCTGTCTTTTACAACTTCTTTTCCTTGCCTTCTTCTCCCTCTTCTCCCTCCCCTTTTTACCCCCTCGTCTCTCTACTTTTAATTCTCTCATCTGTAATCCCCTCTTCTGTTGCTTTTTGATATTATACTTATCTTTCAAATTGTCCTTCTTCTTTTTCATTGTTTTTTTTAGTCTTAAACCTTTTACTCTCTCTCACCCCTTTTCTTTTTTCCCCCTACTTCAAATTATTTGATCATTAAAGATGGCTTCTTCTTTGTCCCAATCTTCTGCAAGCATTTCTTGTTGCTTCTCATAGTTCCAGATCTCCATTTCTAAGAATTGAAACATGAAGCCAAAATAAATTCTCCTTTCTCGTGCATCTTCTTTCCATTTTTTAAGTTCTGTTTTCAGTTCTTCTAAGAGTGATACCATTTTAAAAACTTTTAAACAACTACCCAGTTAATTTTAGTCATCTAGATGCAAAAAACCAAAAGTCACCAAATAATCCAAATCATCGAAGGCTGTTTCTACTTGCTTCTTTTTTCCACTTTTTCTTCCTGGGGTTCTATTTTTTGTTACCAAGTTTCCATTAAACTGTATCTTTGAGGAATCTTGTTCCTTTTAATTACAGTTCCATTCCTTAATTCCAGGCAGTCTCCTCCATTTTTCCAGATCCTGCCCTTCTATTCTTTTTTTTTCTCCTTTCCAGCTTTTAAAAGCTTTTAAATGTCCAGAAATCTTTATTATCCCTTTGACTTTTATTTTCAGCTTAGACGCCTACTAATGTCAAAGTAGATTTTTTTTTTCAATTTCTTGCTTAGGTCTCTTAGCTGTCAGTATAAGGAAGGGAAGGAAAAAAAACCCTAATCCTTTCCCTTCTCTCTCTCCTTCGCAGCTTCAAAATCTTCTTTGGAAACAATGTTGTTAAGTTTAAATTCCAGGGTACCTTATTTGTTGCTTTTGCTGTTTGACCCAGTCAACCAAAACTTTCTCTTCTTATCTTCCTCCTGCACATTCTTTTCCGGTCGAGTTCTTCTTTGTGGTGGCCATTTCTGACCACCGCTGCAACTGCCTTCAGGAAAGGGAGTAATGGCCAGCTGGGGAGGAGATGCAGCTCTTCTCAACCTGGCAGGCAGTCTCCCTCTTCTTCACCACCTCTACGGGATGGCTGAGCCCCAAAACCAGCCAGCTCAGGGTGCTCCAGCAGCGAGCATGGATCGAAGCCTCGGAGAGACGAGGTTTCAGTCTGTCGCCAAAGAAGCTCAAACCAGAAGTCCCCGCATTTCATTTAGAATCTTGAACCTTCGCTCCAATACCTGTAGTGAAATTTCAAACACCGATTAATATGGAATCCATGTTTTCAAAATGGCTTATCTTTATAATGGAGTTGTATGCATATTTGAGAGATTGAGACTGACCTGTGATCTCAAGCTGATGAACATTGGTACATATTAGTCATCAGAAGAACCTCTTCAGATTAGAGATGGCAATCTTGATAAGTTTTTATACCATGAACTGAAATGCTATATTGAGAGGCTCTTTTTAAAATCACAAATTAATGCAGAAAATGAAATGAAATGGAATAATAAATAAAAATAAGCAAAAGTTATCTGTCCAGGAAAAAATACATTAATTCATATCTGCAGCAACCTCAGCAGGCAGTAGTTTCTGGCTGACATTTTCTGGAAATGGAAACTAAGCAGAGTCAGATATGATTAATATTTGGATTGGTGATTTTCAAGAAGTACCAAAGTTTGTGGCTAGGCTGAAGTTTTAAAAATATTCTTGGAGACAACAATGACAAATGCTTTCTGGGTTAAGAATATTGCAAAGACGTATTCGTGAAGTCATCAGTAGTCAAGCCCGATTCTCCCAATTTTGTAGAGGCAACAATACAGGTAGTTCTCCACTTATTACCACAATTACCACAAGTGATAGACTGGCACTGATGGATGTCCATCACTAAGCAAGGTGTCTGTTAAGGAAGTTGCCCCTGACTGTACAACCTTTTTTGTTGTGTTGATCAAATCTGGCTTTGATCAATGGCTCAAACCAATGACTTTGCTTATTGGAAGCTGTCTAGGAACCTTGTAATGGAAATCACTTGACTTTGGGATTGCTTTGAACATTATGAACACAGGCCTATTGCCAAGTACCTGAATTTCAATCAGATGACTGTGGAGATAGCAATAGCAATAACACTTAGACATATACCACTAACAATGGGCCCTTGTTTCACTGACCTTGAAAGGATGGAAGGCTGCAGGCAGCTGGCAGTCAGCAGAAGTAGTGTGCAGTACTGCATTCTAACAACTGCACCACCGTGGTCCCAGTGCATCACCATGGAGGTGTTGTGACACTCATAACTACAAGGATTAGTCATAAGTTGCTTTTTTCAGCACTGTGGTAACTTTAAGCAGTCACTAAATGTATGATCATAATTCAAGTCTCCCTGTACTCTGCAGCTTATGGTAATTAGTTTTAAACAGAGCACCAACCAGCATGACTTATTCTTTACTTCTCCTTATCATTTTTATAACAAGCATTCTTCTTAGAAACATTTATAACACATGGAGTGGGGATGGGAGGGATGGAGCCCATTAAATCTATATTCCATTTAAAAATATCTCTATAGTTTTAATTTCTTCAGAATAAGGAGTTTGGGGGCAATAGGAAGAACAAAATGATTGCTGTATCAGAAGAATTAATTCTGAATGATTTAGTACTCTGTTTTAAGTGTGATAATTTGCAATTCCTTTAATTGCATGTGTGATGCTGCTTGCTGGATGATTGATATGCCAATGCACTGCCACCTTGTATGTGCGTAGAAAACATCATTAAGCTTAGAAGCTCTTATTGATTCAATGTATTTTTTAAACACCCCTCAACTCTGTGGCTATATTCTCACCAAACATTTAGCAAGCCAGGTTGGTAACCTGATAAAATCTGCTTTATTACCTTTTGGAGAATTGAACCTTCATCCACTTTTACAAGGAAACTGTTTAGTATCCATCCCATGATTCCTTAATCTAGAAAAAGTGCATGTCTTCACTGCATTTCTAGTTCCTTCTCAACAGCTTCACTATGAGCCAGTTTCCAGGCTAGAAACCAGGAGGTGGTGAGTTATAGTTCCTCCTTAGGAAAAACAGAAGGAAGCAGCAGCATTATATGTATTATTTATGAAAAGAATAAATGTGAGATATTATAAAAATATAATGAGACATTTGCTTTTTCATCTGGTTTTTACTTTCAAGACCCTTTTCTTGTAGGACTAGGTAGTCTATACAGAATAGTAAGTTGGGATTTGGTATTTCTATAATGCAATGAATTTTACTAACTCTAAGCAAAACATAATCTGTTTTATGCTATATGTAAGCCCTGGGATTTAGTAGCATAAGTCAAATGTACTCCCACAGCAAGCTAAAGCCCTTTTGCAGTGGCCAAGTTAAACAAGTTTTGGTAATAGTGTTTGTTTAATCTATATTTTAAACAATGAAATATATTTTTTCTTGTGAAAAGAAATGAAAATGCCGAAAATTTTCTTAGAATTATTCTTAAATAATTCTTCTATATCTTTAGAAGTCAAGGCAACAGAGAAAAGTCATGCTTACCATTTAGAAAAGAGGACTATTGTAAATGTGATCTGAAACTACTCAGGCAAGTTAATGGAAACAATAAACATGAGTAAGTTTCCAAACAGAAACAAGTTCAAGACCCTAGTTCAGGGGTGTCAAACTCCCAGCCCGTAGGTGGGATGTGTCACATGCTGGCCATGCCCACACCCAGTTTAGCAAAGGGGGAAAAAGTCCTGATATGTCATTTGATGCCTCTGTGACGACATGAGTTTTACACCCTTGCCCTAGTTGAAAAGATTAGGAAGACCTAATGTCTATTGCTTCATCCCCTAAGAAAGTCCCTGTTGGTAAATTTTGGCGTAGTCATGTAAAAGAAATCCACTGAAGGAAAATGTGATGGTGGTAGTGGTAGTTGTGGTGATGTTGTTGGTTTTAGCAGTGAGTGAACTGTCGTTAAACCAAAGTAATTCTAGCATCTGATCCTAGCATCATTTGTAACTTAATCTCACTTTGGAGAAAAAGAGAACTCTTGGCTTTGGGTGGAAAAATTCTCCTAGGATGAAAAACAATTTTATAGTTTTATCTCACTAAAAGTTCTAATTTGCCTGCAAATATGATTCAGTTGTGCTGGAAAGTAGCCTCTTCCTTTTCCTTTGTGCCAGATTATAGCAGAACAAAGCTTAATTTTTCCCAATCACATTCCCAATTCAAGCACTGAATTAAACAAGACTGCCTCTGGAGTGATCTGGAGCAAATTGAGATATTTCCTCAAGCACCTCTTGGTTTTGTTTAGTCTCTGAAACTGAAGCACAGGTATTGTTATATAGGCTGCTTAAATTATGAGAAAGAGCATTAGAGTTATTTCTTTATATATCATGTCCTTGAATCTAAGAAAAGGAACAAAAGATAGCCCTGAGGTATATTAAGGCAGCTTTCATTCCCCACGCCTTCTGTGCAATTCATCTGGGTATGATCCAAGCCCCTTTGCAACAATATATTACAGTAGAATGCTTCATTCTGATTTCTATGTGCTATGGACCCAGAATATTAACCATGATACTAGACAATTGTCATTATTGAGGATTCCATTCCCCCCCCAACTCTTGGGGGGGGGGGGAATCACACTTCAAAAAAACCTGTTTTGGCAAATGAAGATTATAGCTCACAATCAATATGTGAACAGCCAAGATCTTTTAGCTTTGCACACGGAAAGATATTGTCATAAAAATATCCCCAATGAGCACTTAATTAGCAGATGTAGCTAAAAGGTCAGATGGAAAGTTGCATGCTGCTTCAGCATTTTGGGAACAAAGCATTAAGATATACAGGTAATGAGGTACAATGAACTGAGCACAGCTATGATGTTCTTGGAAATGTCTAGCACATACTTCCTTTTTCTAAGCCCAACTATACAAAGGTATTCTCCCCCACCCCCTGGAAATGATGGAGGTGCAGTATAATAATAAGTTATAACTACAGAAAGGCTACACTGGATAAATTTAGATTTTGCTTAGCTGAATACTATTTCATATTAGGTAAGTAAAAGCCCAATGTGCATGCATATTATTTCATTCATCTCTAATTTCTAAGGAACATTTCCAAAAGTCTCCTAAATAAATAGAGTTGCTGGATATACAATTTATTTATTCCATCCTCCAAGAAAAATTATTTCAGATTTATGTAGCACTTTGGAGAATAAATAGGATGCTTTGGAGAGTGTGGTAGTACACAGATAACACCTTCCTACAAATTCCTAAAACAACCGTGTCTTGTCCAAGGATCACAGAGAAGACAGAATAACAGTGTTTGAAGGGACCTTGGAGGCCTTTAACCCCCAGCTGAAACAGAAACCCATATAACATTTCAGACAAATGGTTGTCCAATCTCTTCTTAAAAACCTATAGTGTTGGAAGTTTCTGGAGACAAATTCTTTCATGATTAAATGTTTGTAATGAAATGTCTTCTTAGTTGTAGGTTGGTTCACTCCTTGATTAGTTGCTTCTTGTCCTGCTTTCAGGTGCTTTGGAGAAGATGTTGATCCCCTCTGACCTCCACAGATGCACTAGGATCTTAGCAAAAATGTGACTAACTGCAGAGAGAGGTTATCTAGACCAGGGCTCCCCAACTTGTGGACCATAGCCCACTACCGGGCTGTGGCCTATTCAAAACTGGACCACATGAGTAGTGGGCTGGTGCACATGCAAGACCAGTGGGCATGCATGCATGTCATTCACACAAACACAAACACAAAACAACAAATAAAACCCTCTTTCAGTTGTACAGTGTGTCAGTTGGTACATTTTTCTTGTGCACAACATCAATAGTTTTTCACTCTTAAATTTATATTCGTATTATATTAATCAACTTTCCATGTCATATTATACTATTATTACATCATCATTAGACTTTAATTGCAAATTTACATTCTTTTCGAGTAAACTTTAATTTTTACAAGTTCTAATTCATATTATAATTCCTTCTATAACAATCAATTATAGCATATCATTGTTATTGTATTATATTTACTATTATATTATATTATATTTATATTATAATATATTTCATTTTCCTATTTTTCTATCTAACCATTGATAAAATAAATCCCATATTTTATAATATTCTTTTTCTTCTTGCTCTCTAATTGCCAATGTCAATCTACTTATCTCTGCACATTCCATTATTTTCTTCAACTCCTCTTCTCTCGGAATTTTTTCATTTTTCCAGTTTTGAGCAAATACTATTCTAGCTGCTGTTAAAACATTAATAATCAAATATATCAATTATCTACTGTATTTTTCAGGTAAGATACCCAATAAAAATATATCTGGTTTCAAGTCTATATGCTGTTTTATCATTTTTTCCAGCCATGTATGAATATCCAGTATGGACATGTCCAGTATCTTTTGACTTCCACACATGTCCACCACATACGGTAATATGATCCAGGTATCTGATGATATTTCCAACATTTCACCGATTTATCCTTGAACATCCTTGATATTCTTGCTGGGGGTAGTTGCCACTTGTAAAACATCTTATACAAATTCTCTTTATATGCTGTCGACATTGTTAATTTATAGTTTCGAGACTATAATTTCTGCCATCTTTCTAAAGCTATCCCATATCCAAAACGTGCCTTTCTTGATTGAGATGAGGGGGCTGACATTCTTGGTTATGCAGGTAAAGTATTAGATCTGTTCCAGTTACATCTTTCTTACTCCTAGGGCCACTGTCTTATAGCTAAAAAAGGATCTCTTCAATTAGTTCCCTATTTTTCCTATGTCCTCTTTTAAACTTCTGCTTCTCTCACAAAACTTTAATAGAGACGTATTTTTTTCTTACAACCGTGATGTAAAATAATCCTTCCTTGCTCTGTTCTAACTAACTCTTTATTGACTTCTAGCTCCTTGTCTTCACCTTTGCCCTGACTTACTTGATATTTCTATCTTTTAAGCAGGTCAAGATAACCTTCTTCCTACTGTACTATAACTTTAGACTGGAAAACAAAGATTCTGTCATTTTCCCATGATATTTTTTTGCAAGGAATAGAGTAACATTTTAAATTTTGTGTCTCCTCAAATGAGGCCATTTGCTTATGGTTATTTGCACAATTGCACTGAGGTATCATCAATCTGTCTTACATGGCTAAACTTACATTTTGGTTAGCATTCTCCAATAACTGCTTTTAAGCATTTGATTTAGATTGCTAAGGGAAAAGAAAACCATTTAATATAGGGAAGGATTGGGCCTTGGCAAGCTGAGATAACTCTTTAATGGTTTAGCTTCTTATATACCACATTTCCAGGGCAACAAGGACATTCTGTAGGAAGGAAGATGCAACATTTGGCTTAATGTCTCAGTACTCATTGTCACTCACTTTCCTTAGAGAATTAAAATTAGTCTCCACTCCTAGTCCTTGATAAAAATGGAACATATCAAGGACTTTGTTTCTAGATGAAACAAGTACAGTACCAATAAAACTAGGAAACAGCTTATCCTACAATCCATTTTCAGAATGACTTATTAAGCTGAAGTCTTCTCTCCCCTCCACCATACCATTCAGAAAATTCCCAATGGGCAGTAAATACCATTTGGATTCTGTGGTCATATCACAACTCTTTGCTTTTATAAGTCATTCTCACATAAATGGTCTGGATGAAATTCATAAAGGAGCTTACAGTTCAAAGAATGGAGAAGCTAATTTCAGCTTTAAAATAAATACAAAAATCTCTTATCTGTTCATATTACAATACTCATTTGCTATACTCCTTGAAGAGTGACCTCTGCAGAAACAGAGGAAACTAGAGGTGGCAGGCAAAAAAGAACTCAGAAGAGTTAGAACTAATTCTACTAAATTAGTGGAACTTCTGAGCATTTAAAATGATAATTTTTCATTTTCTGAATTGTAGGAACTTTCAGAAGGAATGTTTAATTATTAGAAAAAGGACTTGGGGTCTTTGAGGTCACTGACCTATGCTCCTTGTCTTTGTACAAAGGTTTCTGTATAATCTTTTTAAATTCAAGGTGAAGGAGCTTTTCCTAATGGTCCTTGACATATTCTGAACTATTTAACTTTATAATCTTGAAATTCCAGAAGGTTTTCTTTTTAAATTAATTATGAATATATGAACTTTTAAAGTGAATTATTTTAACTTTGTTGAGTAGAATTTTTATATATACACAAAGATCCAATTTGGTGCTGTTTCTTACAATATTAAGCTCATTTGAATTTTGACAATTGCAAGATGGTACTCATACTATATAGAAGAAGGAAGGCAGGTAGGATGGAAGGAAGGATTATTAAACAATTCCAGATATTACTTCTACTCTATTTTCTATGCATTAAGTCCTTATTCAGATTCTGTCATAAAAATTGTTCCTAGTAAATGTCAGTAGAGGCAGTAATGCTTACTTAGAGATAGCCGCCATGTATCATCTTCTTTTTGAAAAGACATATGACAAAGAAAGAGTTAGATGTACTCATAAGAAGTAAGCAGCATTATTTCAGAGGCCCAGTACTGGGCATAATCTAAACATTCATTTACTTCTTCGTATGTTGGACCTGTAACTTTGTTAATTCCAAGCCAGAAATAAATGTGGAAGCTATCAGGTTGGGATAGGCTGCATTAAATCACAATAATTATCACAATAAGGACAATTTTATCCTGATCAAATTACTGATATTGAATTTTCAAAGAAATTTGTGACATTTGATTGTAAAAGATCTAGGAGCAATAGTAACCTAAACTGGTTGAAAAAAGTTTAGCTGTGTAGATAGCTCCTTGTGTTACAAAAATGATTCAAAAATGACTCACAAGCAATATTTGAATGGACATTTTTTTGCCCATCTGTATTCTCATCTAGTAAAATGTTCTAGTACACAGCCTAAAGTTGTTTGTTTATTTGTTAGGTTCAAACAACCAGATCCACATATAAAAAGTTTGATTAGCTGTTTTATTGCTGAAGAGTATGGACAGGAATCTTCTCAAACTGACAGTTTGCATCTGGGTAGGTTAGGAAGTTTTGTGGCATTCAAGGGAAGGTCAGATATTGTCTTTTTGTGGTTGCATAGGGATTCCAAACTAATTCCTCATTTGACTCTTTCCTCTGGCTTGGCCAGTCTCTCTCCAACATTAAATTTATATGCCACCCACCTCACTATCCAAAGTAACTCTGGGTGGTTTACAATACAATAAATTCAATACCAAAAAACCAACTACAGTTTCTTAAACACACGCACACACACACACACACACACATGGGGGGAAGAACCCCTGTATAAATAAATGATAGAGTATTAAATAACATAAGCTTCCAGTAACTCAATTCTAGGAAATTAACCCCAGGGTGAAATGTTTGTACCTCTGGAGTTTTCATTGTCTGAAGAACTACAGTGAACAAAACATAATAGTCTTCCTGTACTTAATATATTCCTTGTCCTTTGACATGATTCCCTAGGGCATTCTTAGAAACCATTTTAAAAATTTCAAATAAACCCTCTCTAGAGGTTATTTCCCAATTTCATCACTTCATGTTGACCTAGTTCACATTTTGTGCTGAATAATCAGTGATTTCTTTAGTTTTTGTCAGAGTATATTATATGAATTCTTCTGTAGAATGAATAAGAAGTGTCTGTAACAACTGAATGTTGAAAAACAAAGTAGTTTAGAGTTCAAATCTTATTCTGATTATAGATTGGCATAAGATTAGAAAAATTATTCTCATTCCAATAATATTAAATTTATGAGATATAAAATGTGAAGAATCTAAAACAGCAATAGAAAAGGAAGTGGGACATGATGGTACTTGGCTTCTGTACTTATATAGTTTGTATTGAAAACATTATAAAAATGATAGGATTGAAAGAAATGCTGAAATCAAAATTCTATTAACAATCTGAGATAGTATGCAGATAATACCACCATTAATTACCAGCAAAGAAGAATTAAAAGCAACTCATTATGAAACTGGAAATTGAAAAAAAAATCCAAGTTCACATCAGCCTGCATGCTTAGTGATATAGAATTGATAAGAAATGATGATTGTAGAAAATTTTATTTCCTGGACCTCAAGAATAAAGTTGGAAGTGTGTTAGAGAATTAAAGAGGAGATTAATCTTAAGAAAGAAGGCAATAACAAGCTTAAACAATAACATAAAGGATATTTCACTGATCACAAGTTCAATATAGCTCATGCAGTGATAGTTATAGGAAAATTAAGTAATAAGATTGAGAGAATCTTGAATTATGGATCTGGAATTATGTTCTTAAACTATGGACCTGGAGATAGTTTTTAAGAATACCATGAACATCAAGGTGAATTAATCAGTCAGTTGTGGACCAAAGCGGGACTGATTGCTTCCCTGAAGCAAATAAAAGTCACATACATTAAGCACATAATGGTTTAGAGAAAAAATATTATGTTTGGCAAGATTAAGGATAGTAGGGACAGGAAATGAATAAGTTGAATATAAGGGATCAAAGATGTTATTGAAATATCCTTGGAGGAGCTATAGGCTATTGCTGTAGCAGATTGAAATGACAAATATTTGAGCATTTTTTAAGGTGTTAGGATTCAAATCAGATTAATGGTGCCTAACTATCTAAAGTTGAGTGGATTCAGCCATTGTGGTTGGTAAGCTATACTTATGATATGTCACATGAAGCCAGACAAGTGCAATTTTTGAAAAAAAAACATAGCTGAATATAAAATGCCAACTCTATTTATTTCTGAATTCAGTTGAGGTGGCCTAATGTGGAATAGTTTCTGGAAGACTTCAAATTTGAGTTGCAGTATTAGAATTATACAGCATAATCTTTAAAAATCCATTGTTTCGAGCTGGACCAATTAGGAGCATTCTATTTCAATCTAGAAAGCTGGACCATAAAAAAGGCTGAATGCCAAAGAATCAAGGCATTTGAACTACGGTGCTGGAGAAGGCTCCTGAGGGTCCTTTGGACTGCAAGGTGATCAAACCGGTCAGTCCTAGAAGAGATCAATCCTGACTATTCTTTAGAAGGCCAGACCCTGAAGATGATACTCAAATACTTTGGCCACCTAATGAGAAGGACTCACTGGAGAATAGCCTAATGCTGGGAAAGATTGAGGGCAAAAGAAGAAGAGAATGACAGAGAATGAAGTGGCTGGATGGAGTCACTGAAGCAGTAGGTGTAAGTAAGCTTAAATGGACTCCAGAGGATGGTAGATGACAGGAAGGCCCGGAGGCATGTTGTCCATGGGGCTGTGATGGGTTGGACATTTCAATCTAATGGAGGTATTGAACCTCCCTGGCCATGATGTTTAAGGATAAAAGTTGTTCTGTTCCCAGCAAATTGTGCCATCCAACTTCCTTCTGGTCATAATAATTTAAGCTGCCTTAGAGCAAGGGTATTGATGGTACTTGGAGCATGATGGTTAGCATCAGAGATTTTGTCATGAAACTACTCTTTCCATATTGAGTTCTAGAGTGCATTTGGCCATTTCCAGAATATTCCCATTAGCTGGAATTTCTATCAGTCCTATATAAGGCTGTTACCCAAAGCTTTATCACACAACCTGAATAGTCTATTCCCTATCAGCACCCCAGACTGTATAGACCGGAGGTTGCCAACCTTTTGGACCTCAGGGACCACCAAACTCATAATTTTAAATCCCAGGGACCTCTAACTGGTTCTGTGGGTGTGCCCTAATTTGTGGGTGTGGCTTGGTGGTCATGTGACTGGCTGAGCACAGCTTGTATGTAAATATTATAAATATTTGTAAAAATATTGATTTTTTTAATAAAAAAGAGCAACTTTGACCCAAAATCAGGCAAAACAGGAAGGCAGATTGAGTTGCTCACAGAATAATAGATTCATTCAGAGATCTACCTATCTGCCATTGGCTAGCTCAGTCTGTCACATAAAATTTGCTTGCTGTGAGTCTGCACTGAATAATAGAACTTTCAAACCTAAGGGAGGTTCGGCTGTGCTTAAAATCAGAGCCGAAGATCTAAAGACTAGCTAGAAAGCAAGAAAACCAACCATTTCCTGCTTCCTAGCTAATCTAAATCTCCTGGCACAGGAGACAGGACAGCTGATGGTCAGAAAAATAGCAATTTAGCAGGCAAGTTTGCCAGGTAAGGAGTGAGTGGGCGGGGAGGGTTCCCACGGGCCATGTGGGCAGCACAGCCTTGTGTTTCTGTGCAACCTGGATTAATTGCTTTTGGGGGTTGCTCTGGGGTGAGATTTCTCTGTGGCCCACCAAAATTTTCTTGCAGCCCACCAGTCGGCAGTGGCCCACCAGTTGGCAACCGCTGGTATAGACAACTAAAGGAAAAAGCACAGGTAGATAAAGATCATATCATGATAAAAACACATCCATTGTCTCCTGAAAAAAAGATTTATTATCTGCTTTTATTAATGTGTGCAGTTAACCAATGACAATAAGTTATACAGCAACAAAACACCCACTATCTTCTCTCGCTTTGCTATGTTACATTATCCCTTCCTCCCTCCCTCCCTCCCTCCCTCAGTAAAAATCATTGTCAAATTGAGATGAAGTAGGAGTCTTCCCTCTGGATTAAAAAAAAACATACATTGTTTCCTAAAGAAAAGGAAGGAAAAGATCCAATATTTTCATTTCATAATAAAAGTGGCAGCTCAACAAGAGGCCACAGAGAGGTGCTATAAACCTACTATCAGGGTTTGAAGCTGCGGCTGCAGAGACCAGATGGAGTTTCTCTGAATGCTTCTCGAATTGGGATTCCTGCTGACTTTTGTACTCTTCCTTTTATTTTCCTAATATCTCTCCTAGCACTCATCATGCCACAGCAGGAGTTCAGCAGTCTGAGCTTAAAATAATGAGATTGGCAACTGACAGTAACAAGTCAAGGGAGATTTACTTTACACAATGCTTTCAGACAGAAAATTTAAATAACCATCATCTCTCTTTTTCCTCTCCCTTTTGAAAGTAAATAACACATTTGTTTGAATAAATGAGTGTTTGCAGGACTCAATTTTTGAAATCAGTTTCAGAGGACTCAACCATGCAAACAGGCATACAGATATGATTTCCCATATTAACACTATTTCTTGGCTATATCACCCACCTGGATTGTTTAAAAACATTAATAATGTCATATGCCCTTGCAGGATTTGAAGTGAAATATGGATGATCATAAGGAAAAAAAGGCTATGAGTGGCATCCATCCTTAACAGCTCTGTGAACTTTCACCATGTAAAATCACATTGGCATTCTTAGCCAACTTGCCCTTTCCTGAGATGTGACTAAATTGCTTTGCATTTAGCCTACCTGGACTGAAAGAAATGAGATAATGGCCATAAAAACTCACATGCAGAGTTAGATGTGAAGGGAAAAAATGCTTCTGTTCAAAAATAGTGATGTACATCTCTCATCTTCCTCCTATTTTTGGCTCTTGGTTTAAGAAATAATGGTTGTCTTTGCACAAGCCACAAACTCGTCAAACATACTTTAGTTTACATATTACCCAAACCCAGCCCCATCAGTAGAGTCATAGGAGGTCCAGGGCAGTCAGATGGAAATGCTATTTTCACATAACTACATTGTTCAGTTGTGGACTTTGTTGCCAATAACTGCAATAATGTTTGTCAATTTGGTTTGTAAATGGACAGGTTTGTGGAGGATTTATCTGGCAATTGCTAAAATGTTATGGCTGTTCTTCACAGCAGTATGTCTTAAATACTGCCTGTTGGGAGATATTTTATGGGTGGATATAGTTTTCCAAGCCAGCTTTGTAAATTTCTCCAAAACATCCAGATGGCCACCATATGACATAGAAAACCAAAAATAGATGGACTAGTGCAGGGGTGTCAAATTTGTGATGTCACATCATCATGTGATGTATTATGACTTTTTTCCACTTTGCTAAGCCAGGGGGTGGTGGTGGCCAGCACATAACACATCTGGTCCACAGACCACAAGTTTGGCACTCCTGGACTAGTGGCTTGATTGGGTAAGAGTTTTTCTTAAATTCTTATGATTAACCTGTGACAAGTATATTGTGTGCATCCAGAAAACTGGGTTGAGTAAACTGGCTTAGATAACCATATGTGAGAATGTCACATATTACAGATAAAGTGGGCTTTTCTGTGATTATTGGTCATGACAATCATGTAGGATTTCCTTAGTTTTTAACAATGACGGGGAGCAGAGATCATTCAAAGGGCAAGTTGAATGGGATTTAAAAAAAAACAAAACATAGAGCAAAATCTAGTGAATGTTCAAGATGGAAGCTGTCTTGGATTTTTAAGGTTTCAAAACTAACACTGAAAATGAAGGAACTTCTGACTTGCAGAGCCTGAAAAATTAATATAAAACAGCCAGGTTCAAGGGAGTAACTCACTAAGTAAGCAAAGAGAGTAAGCAAGCAAGAGTTTGTTGGAAAAGTTTAAAAAGAAATCTCTATTTTTTTCTCCTCAAGAGTTGATAATTCAAATCTGAAAATCTGAGGCTTCATTTCTCTGTTTAATTCAACTTTAGCTTGTGAAAGTACATCAGCAGATGTAACTTGCAAGGCCTATAGTAAGTTTGTTTTCCTGTCTGAAAGTGATTTTGGGATATATTTATAATGAAATTTGTAGCAGTCCTTAAACAAAAATTCAAAGATTGGAGCAGCAAATAGATATACTTCAGCTGGTAAGAAAGAACAAAAGTTGATCAATTCAAACAAAGAAAGATCTATCACAGAAGCTGTTGGTAGACACAACTCTCTGTAGGGAAAACAGTCAGATAGAGCAGCAAGCCTAACAGTTGAGAGTAATAACTAGAAGCAAGAGGCATAGAAGATATTTTACATCCTTGGAACTGAAAAACAATTTTCAGACTCTGATAAAACTAGCTCTGAGTGCTCAGAGAAGAAAAAGAAATGCTGCTGAATGAAAAAGGACAATGGATTCCTACAGGGCAAAAGAATACAACTGAGTGCTGTAACGAACAAAAGGAAGAGTTATGATAATCCACAACTCACTTCTAAAAGGAACTGAAGCAAATGTATGCTGACCAGATTCATTGAGTGTTAAAATGAAAAAATAGGAGAAGGGATGTTGACATAATTTTCAAGATTTATCATGTCCTTTGACAATTATTCCTTCATTGCTAACACATATGAAACTAAAAATATTGGAAAGAACATCAATAACAATATCATTGTAGGCTTGAAAATCTTGACCTAATGTTCAATAACCTGGGAATACAGATAGGATTTTCATCCATCTTTCTAGTCCATGAAAGAGGACCTAAAAGGGAAATAAGAACACTGCTAATCAATGTCTTCCCACACAAATGGGGTCTATGGGAGAAATCTAGTTGCTGGGATCCTAGTTTATGTTATGTGATGAACTACTAAGAATCAAATGGGTTGTCCCTCACAAAGACTAAAAATGTTATGGGGCAAAAGGCTACAAGCTTGGTTAGGAGGGCTTTAAATTAAATCTGGGTGTACAGAAATGAAAATTTAAATAGGAACTCCAGTTATAAGACATGTATATGGAGGAAAATAGAAGGGTTGCTGAAATGGATCTGTTTAAATTATTCATTGATATTCAGGAAAGAAAAGGCTTATAAATTCCAGTTACACACTAATATTTAGAGGGTTCATAGGAGATCGAGGTAGTTTCTTTTGTGGATCCAAGTAAGCTGTTGCATATAAGTGTGTGGATACCTGTTTGATATTTATTTATGAAGGTGAATTCATGTGTTGGCTCTGTTTATATGTAAATGCAAGGCTGTACTCTATATGCATTGCATCTGTGTCTGTTTCTCCCCCTGCCTCCACTTCTCCATTGTCCCCAAACACCCCCATCCAGGGATGGGATTCAATTTTTTTAACAACTGGTTCTGTGGGCATGGCTTGGTGGTCATGTGACTGGCTGGGTGTGGCCAATTCAACACCGCTCACATCGAGGCACACATCTCCTTGCCTGGCGTCTCATGACTGTGGGGATGCTGCAACAGTCGTTAAGTGTGAAAAACAGTCATAAGTCACTGTTTTCAGTGCCACTGTAACTTTGGTCACTCCACACAAGCAAAGTACCAGCAAAGAAGGAAAAAAAAAAACTCCAGAGAAGTTCCAGAGACAGGAAGTCTTGTTCTGCCAAGAATGTAGTAAGGGTTAACAGAAAGGCAGTTTCTGTAAGCAACACCAGAATGTTTCCTTCCTGCTTTCCTTACAGAATTAGGCCAGTCATTTCTTCTAACAACTGGTTCTCTGAATTGCTTAGAATGTTAACAACTGGTTCTAGCGAATAGGTGAGAACCTGTAGAATCCCACCCCTGGTTGTATCTCTCTGATTTGAATATATCTGTATTCTGGAAAGTACAGAGTGAGCTGCATAGACTATTTCTGGGTGATCAGAAGAAAAGGGGACTTGAAATGATGGGAGTTGAGCTGCTTGCCCATTGTAGGAAAAAGGCACCGAGGGTCCCCCCTCCCCATATTTATTTTCCTAGTTTCCTCACTACCCCAATGTAGTCCTGTTCACTTATGGTGATAGATTGCCAGATAGACAAGTCCCAGCATGCTTTAAATAATTCCTTCCAAATTCCATTGAGCAGGAATGAAAAAAATTAAAAGAGGCACATACAGAAAATGAAAAAAGACTAGCTCAAAGAAGAGAACCAGGCAGCCAGGATGGAAGCATACCCTATTGTATGAATGGTCTTAGGTTAGTGAAGGATTATAAAAGCAGCAAGGAGAAGTAAAGGAAGAGGAAACCACTAAATATGTTCATAATAAAAAAAAATCAGTACACTGGCTGCTCTGTAAAAGAAGTAAAATACAGAGTTATACAAAATACAAATGCAGAGCTATTCAGTTCCTATTTGGGCTTAGCCTTCTCCAATAAAAGGAACTAAAAACAAACTAGGATATTATCAGGAACAAGATGAGGGGACAGGATTGCAGTTTAAGATTGTCAGAAACATTGCCAGAGAATTATCTCTTTTGAATGAGCTAAATTTCTAGAAGGAGATTAATTGCATCTGGGGATACTGAAGAAAGTAGCTGGTGATCTAGTTAAAATCTTACCTATTATCTCTGAGAAATTTAGAAGTGGTGAAGTGTGGATAGATTGGGGGAAAATGAAGATAGGGTGATCCTAAGAATTACATTCAAAACTGGAAAAAGGATGATCCTAAGAATTACACACCAATCAGTCAGACACAGATGCTTTAGGAGATTGTAGTTGAAACAAAAAGGGAACTTCTAGAGTGAGAGAAGTTCCCTGAAGATGGGCTTCAGCATGAATCTGAAAACTTGGAAGAATAAACCTTTGGTCCTGATGACCGATTGAGATTGTATCTTGTAACATTATACCAAGACCCTCACATTTGCCTTCATTCACAAGAAAGAGATCAGTTTATAAGCACCATAAAACAAAATAATAATTACCACCAGTCAACATAGATTTCTTAAGGTCATTTCCAGAATTATTTTTTTAAACCAAGGCATCTTCCTTAATAGATTGAGGAAATGCTGTGCAGATAATAACCCTTGACTTTAGCAAAGCATTTTACAACAGTACTCCATGATATACTGATTATCAAACCAGTTAAAGGTCTGGGTGGCATGATAATTAAGTGGATACCTAAGGGGCTTGAAAATCATACTCAAAGAATGTTTATCTGTGCTTCATCATCAATTTGGAGAGAGGAATCAAGTGTGCTTCTACAGGGCTCTTTCCTGGGTCTCTGCTTTTCAATATTTTTATTAATGACTTGGATCAAGAGGTGGAGGGGATGCTTATCAAGGCTGCAAATAACACAAATCTGGATGATGTAGCTAATACCGAGAGAACACAAATGAAATTCAAAGATACGTTAGAGAAATTCCAGAGAAAGATAGTGACAGAATTAATATTAATGGACACAAGGTGAACAGTCTTAGCTCAGGAAACTTCATCAATAAGGAAATACATCTGCAGAGGATGATAGAAATCTGTCCTGTGATAGTACTTTGTAAAAGATTTTTGAATAGCAGTTGATTGCTCACTGAATGTGGCAGTATGATATAGCTTCAAAGGAGGTAAATACACTTTTAGGCTGTCTCAACAGCTATAATTTCTAAATCATGGGAAGAAACTGTTTCAGTTTTTTTGGCTTTGGTCAGAACCTTTTTCAGAGTGTGATTCTGGGCACCATATTTCAAGAAAGATTTAGAAAAATAGGGAATTATTCAGAGAAGGCCAAGATATGTAGTTTTGATCAAAGAAGGAAGAACAATCCAGTGAAGGCACACTAAGGGAGATGTTTCATTTTATTCGATTGAAAGGAGAATGTGGTAACTGTCCCCAAATATCTGAAAGTATATAACCTTTTTTAAAAGCAAGGCAGAAAAAATTTTGTTTTGAAGTACAGGACCCAGATAATGATGTTGGAATCTTAAGCTCCTGTCCCACTGCACCAACGGATGCAAAGAGGATGTAAAACGTTAAAAAAAGCTTTCCATCTGTTGGAAAACGTGATGCATCCGTTGTGTACTCACTGCATACGTGTTTCATACGCTCTATCCCTCCAGCATCCATCCACTGAGATTTCATCTGCCCAAGAAGTTTTGAGCTGCACAAAACTTTTTGAATAGATGAACTTTCCGCCACGTACAATGTACATCCGTGACATATACGGGTAACAAACGTTCTACATCCATTATCATCCATTAAACGTCCGCTGTATCCTCTCGGCATCCTCTGGACATCCTCGCAACTCACTTCCACTGCAACTGAAAATGGAAAGAGGGAGGAAATGAAAGGTACACGGAATGTCCACACAGTGTTAGTAGCACGAAAATAGAAAGGATGTAAGCATATGCATCTTGTATATAAAGGATTAAAACAGACAAAACATTTGTATCTGGGATGTATCTCAGATATTTAGGATGTCTGCAATATGTCTAGAGTATGTAGAAGGACACCGAGCAGAAAACCGATATTTCCTATAAAAAGGGGGAGGAAATCACCTGGATCTCAGGATGAGTCCAGCAGCCATGGGGTACAGACCTCTTCAGCCTTGGCCTTGGTCTTCCACATCATCCATTGTTCTCCACCATGGATCACGACACAATCCGTATGGAAGCTGTGATCATTCATCACCAGAACCAAACCCTGTTCAGACCGTTTCACCTTTTATACACAAGGAGAAGAAGGAGACGTCCAAGAGCTGTGTGGGTCCGAGGATGGATTGGGAGAAGAATGGAGTTTGGACTCTATGACCAGTTGATGGTGGAGCTGAGGAATGAAGACCCTCGTACATTCCACCATTTCATGAGGATGCCACCATCCATGTTTGACGAACTTGTAGAGCATCTGAGACCCAGGTTGACCAAGCCAATCACCAACTTCCATCCCAGCCTGGACCCTGAACTGAAGGTGGCACTGACTCTGCACCACCTGGCCTCTGGAACCACATACAAAAACATGCAGTATGCGTGGAGGGTGCCACACAACACCATCAGCAAAGTGGTCAGAGAAGTGGTGCAGACCATCATCGAAGAATATGTGGAGGAGCTCCTCAAGTGCCCCACCATTGAACAAAGCTGGAGGAAAGTTGCAGAAGAGTGGGATCAGAGGTGGAACTTTCCCCACACCGTTGGAGCCATAGATGGGAAGCACGTGGCCTGCAAAGCTCCAGCCAACTCAGGGTCCACTTATTTCAACTACAAGGGCTTCTTCAGTATCATCCTCTTTGCCATGGTTGATGCTGACTACAAGTTCATGTACATTGATGCTTCAGGAAACGGGTCAGCTTCAGATAGCCAGGTATACAATGCCAGTGAACTCAAGGATGGGCTGGAACGCAACCTCATCATGGGTTTTCCAGATCCAGACCTCCTACCCAATGACACACAAGATGTGCCCTACTTCATCATTGGTGATGATGACTTCTCCCTCAGAACTTACCTCATCAAGCCGTACAGTTCAAGATACCTCACCCATGAAGAGAGGATCTTCAACTACAGGCTGTCCAGGGCAAGATGGGTGGTGGAGAATACCTTTGGCATTCTGGCCAACAGGTTCCAGATACTTCTCACCACCATGCGGCATGACCCACAGACTGTGAGGAGCATCGTGGAAGCTTGCTGCATCCTGCACAATCTCATGCGCACCTGCTACCCAGTGTTGCAGAACAGACTTGTGGACCGTCAACAAGGGAATGGGGACATGGAGCCTGGTGAATGGAGGCAAGGACGTAACCTGATAGACACTGTGGATGTACAAGGCCCCAACAGAGCTTCACATGATGGGAAGAAGCAGCGCAACCTACTGAGACACTGCTGAAACTCCCCAGCTGGAACAGTGGAGTGGCAAGACAGGATGATAGAGATTAATGGATGCTTCCTTGAAGCTGTCGCATCACACTGATGAGATTGTGCCATGTATGTTGAGTGGCCCTACAATGAATAGGGCATTAATAAAGAGCTTTGTTTATTTTGAAATGTGTTGATCAATGAATAAATAGTTATTGATAATAAAGGTCCATAGGTGTGGCAGCTGGGAGGGTGGACCATACAGTCCCACTATGCTTGCACTGGAGGTTTATCTATCCCACAACTATCCTTATCTATCCCACAACTATCCTTACCTATCCCACAAGCATGCAAAGGCTTAACCATTTTTTCAAAGTTTTCACCAACATTTTATTAAGTAAAAAAAAATTGAACCAAGTGTGTTAAGCAAAGATAACCTTTATTAATAACTGTCTTAAGTAAACTGTATGACTTTCTTAAAAAAGCAAAATGAACCAAGTAAAGTGTCTTAAGCAAAGATAAACTTAACAAGTAAACAACTCAGTCTCTGACACTATTCTCAGGCACTCTGAGTCATGTCCATGGTCTCAGCTGTTAAGCAGGCAGGGACTGTGTTGGTGGCTGTGGCTTGAGTGTTGGTCTGAGGCACCATTGGGGTGCTTGGCCCTGAGAGTACAACAGGAGATGGTGTGTTCAGGAAGCTCTCAGAGAGCTGACTCAGTCCTGTGAGGTTGAGAGGCCCTTCATCAAGTACCTGGGATGTCAGCCCCAATACTGATGACAGATTGTCCATTGACGGGGTTGGCTGTGGAGTGGAGGAAGGAGGAGTGTAGTGGGGCTGTTTGGTCTGCAGCTGGGTGAGGTGTGCCGTCTATGGAGTGCAATGAACCTGCGCCTGGACTGGGAAGGTCTGTTTGTGCTGTGGGAAGTCCAGGTAGTCGTAGCTTTGGTAGGTGAAGGGCTATTGAAAGCCGTGGAAGGGCTGTGACATTGCCTGGGGTGGAGGAGCAGACCTGGACTCAGTAGCAGCAGCTTCAGCTGAGCCTTAAGTGTTGTGCAGAAGTGCTGTGATCTTTTCCTTCACCACCTGGTACTGGGCCTCGGGCATATTCCTCAAGGTGTGGCTCACGTAGGTGATGGAAGTATGGCAGCTGGAGGATCCTCTATCCAAGTGGACTAGATGAGAGAGCAGTTCTGGTCTGGTCCTCATTGTGTCCCTGATCTTCAACAGGACAGTGTGGCTCTGGCCCTCCAGTCTGCCTCTCTGTCTGTATCCTGTGGAGCTGGGGGTGAGGGTGCGTTGGTCTCTGGTGACTGCCGCTTCTTCCTCCATTTGTGACAGCAGGGCGTCATCCTCCACGGGATTCTCCAAGTCCTCCAGCATGGGGAGTGCAGCTGTCGGGGGGTCTCTGCCATGGGGCCCTCTGAAGACACCTGCCTGCACAGGGCAGCTGGCTCCTGGCTGGAAGAGGACTGGCTGTCTGTGGGGTGTCTGAGGGAGTGGTGTGTCAGAGGGGCTGCTCCTCGGTGACGGACCTCACCCTGCACTTGGCCATGACGTACATCTCCCAGTCAGTGAGCTTGACAGCGGCCTGGCCAGATTTTTTGAGGTGTAGCTTGCCATACCAGGTGTGCATGTGCTTCCACCATCCCAGGAGTACATCTGCAGTGTAGCCCAGGCTCTCTGCCTTGTCTCTCCAAACTGCCTGCTTTTTTTTGGTGTCGCGATAGAGTCTGTGTCCCTTTCTCCACAGGTACTCGTTCTCCCTCAGCCATTCCAGCACCTCCTCCTCATGGTCCTCAGAAACGGTGTACTGTCCTCTCTCCCTTCTCCTTCCCTTGCCTCTTCCTTCCTCTGGCGGGGCCTTCAGCAGGGCCTTCAGGGGCTTGAGCAGCAGGGCTTTGAGGGCCTTGGGGCTGGTCCACCATGGCAGCAGCAGCAGCAGCAGCAGCAGCAGCAGCAGCACCAGCACCAGCACCAGCACCAGCACCAGCAGTAGCAGCACCACCACCACCACCAGCAGGAGAAGCACCAGCAGGAGAAGCAGCAGCAGCAGGAGAAGCAGCAGCAGCTTCAGAGTCAGTGCCAGGGGGTGGGATGCTGGTTCTGTCCTTTTTGGCAGGGCTGGCACAAGTAGGCACAGGCTTTCTCTTCTTCCCTGACTGATGAACCATGGTGTTCTTTGAATATGTATGTGGCAGCATGTCTTTCCTCTGAATGGTGACCTGCGTGTGAGCTGCATTCTTTTATATCCACGGAGCTGACACAATTCATACTCCCTGCATGCACAGTGAACACTTTGCATCCGATATACATCTGCTATGCATGCACTTTGCTTCCTATAGGCGTCCATGATGCATCCGCGTCATCCGCTATGCATCCGCCCCTTCCGCTATGCATCCACTTCGCTATTCTCCCCTGGAACCCCTGCAGATGTGTCATCTGCTTCCATCCGCTGTCATCCGTTAGGCCTCCTACGAACATCCGTTTAACATACCTGCTACATCCTACCCCTTCCGTTCTTTTCCGTTCTTTTCTGTTCTGTTTATGCAAATTTTCACCACTTTTTGGAGTGGATGACAATGGATAGAGCCACCCCCGAAATTTTGCTCATCCACTGTGTCCTTTATGCATAAGTTTTGCATCCGTCGGCCAGTGTGACAGGGCCTTTAGTTATCTTGCAGAAATTTCATTTCCAATATACTGTTCGTTACATTATAAATATATTGACATAAGGGAATAAAGTTGTTGGCTTTTGATGTGTCATCTTTACTGCCTTTTGTTATGTTCACTGAAAATTTTGCCCAGATTGGTAACAAAACATCTGCAAGAAGAAAATCATGGGTAGGAAGCACCAAGATTTCAACATCTCAACTCTGAGCTATGATTCTCTCCTCTAATACTACAGAATTCAATTACAGAAAATCAGATTCTCTTTTAAAAAAACTTCCAAACAGCAGGAACAATTTGACAGTGAGAACAATTACTCAGAGAAGTGGTGGCTGTGCTTCATTGAATGTATTGAATCAGTAGTTAAATAGCAATCTGTCTGAGATACTTTAGTTTGGATTTCACCATTGACAGTGAGATAGGATGTCGTGGCCCAAATGATTCTTCCATCTCTATGATTTATTGAAACTTATCCAAGCCAAGCCATGAGGCAGACATGAGTGCCCTAGTATAGTTTGTACCTTATCCAAAGACAGAATAAAGCTTACTCTATTAAAAGTACAGTTCCCCTCCCTACTTCCTTACACAGATAAGAGCTGTGGAACTCATAAGATATGGGTGGGGAATTATCACTGCTATTCTTTTCCAACATCTGTTGGAGGCAGTTAATTCACCATGTCTAATGATGGGACAGCTCTGAATTATAATAATGAAATTCAAGGTCATCTAGCAGGTCAAGATGAAAATTCATGGACAGGGAGAAGAATACCCGGCCTAAAGTCTTGGTTAACAACAACTACAACAGCAACAGTAAACAACCATGCAAAAAAAAAAAAAAGTATAAATTCCTCTATTTCATTCTGATAAAGAACTAACACTGGAGGGAGGGGATTTTCTTTATTCCATCACACTCATTACAGTAGATTTGTAGAACGTTTGGTAAATATGTTTGTTGTTCTTTACATTTCAGAGTCCCATCAGGGAGTGTGGATTCCAAGCCACTTGGTTTGTTTCATTGAGTTTGTGAACCAGCTGCTAATACTGTACATAGCTATGTCTGAGCTAGGACAGATTGTCCAGATGTTAACACAGTGGTATTCTCTTCAGAGAATGGAGATGAGAATGGAGATTGGCCCCCATTCTTTCTCTGCTGCCACTTATGGTCAAACAAGTTTGAATTCTTTGAACTATTTTCAATCCCTGGATGCACATTTTTTTTTTCCTAATGAGACAAATACTAGCTTCCCACAGTGCTTCACATTGCTTAACTAATGTTTCTGTGTGAAAGAGAGAGAGAGAGAGAGATTTCTCTTTCCCAAATCACAGTAGTCCCAATTTAATTTACACTATCCCCCATCCTTAAAAGAACACCTAATCAGATTTCATTATTCTGTCCAGAAAGAAGCGCGTGAGACCGGGTTCCAAACAACAACTATTTATTAAACTGGCAAGCTAAACGTATACGGAACAGTAGCCCAAGCCGCAGCAGCCCTTTTTATAGCAGCTTGCCTGCAGCTTGTAGCCAATGACACTCTTTTGACCGTTTGGTGAGCTTCCCGGATTGGTTCTTAAATAACCAATCCGTGAGTGGCCTTTTCAGCCAATCAGAAAGAACTCCCCCTTAGTGTGCTTGGAGCATTCTGTTCAGGTCAGAACAAGTCATCTGTTTGACATCTCTGGGTTTCGCCAGCACCTTCGCCATTTTAAAAATGGCTGGTCCACAGTGTGTAAGGAAGACAGCCCTCTTCCTTTGGTCTGAGATTTCTTCCATTTCGTTGCTTTCTGAGAACATAAGAAAGCGATCGATATACGATTCCCAATCCTCCTCATCAGGATTGAATGGTGCGGGCGGCGCATTGTTACCGGCCATCTCTCTTGCTCGGATCAGATCGCCGCGTGCTTCGGTCTCACCTTCTACAATGATCCCACCTTCGTCGCCAGTGTTCCATCCGTAAAGAAGCGCGTGAGACCGGGTTTCAAACAACAACAATTTATTAAACTTGCAAGCTAAACGGAACAGTAGCCTAAGCTGTGGCAGCCCTTTCTATAGTGGCTTGCCTGCGGCTTGTGGCCAATGACCCTCTTTTGACAGTTCCCACCATTTGCTGAGCTTCCCGGATTGGTTCTTAAATAACCAATCCGCGAGTGGTCTTTTCAGCCAATCAGAAAGAGGAACTTGGAATCTACCAAGTTCCATACAGAACAATTATCATACTTGTTTTAATTTTATTGCTATTTAATACATTATGAATAAAGCCCATGTCACACACTACCAACGGATGGAAAGAGGATGTAAAATGGAGAGAAACACTTTCCATCCATTGGTTAACGCGATGCATCCGTTCTGTACTCACTGCATATGTTTTTCATACTCTCTATCCATCCAGCATCCGTCTACTGAGATTTCATCTGCTCAAAAAGTTTTTAGCTGCACAAAACTTTTTGAGCAGATAAAGTATCCAACGTGTCCGTTATACATCCACTACGCATATGGGAATCATCCGTTATACGTCCGTCGTCATCCGTTACATGTCTGCTATATCCGCTAGGCATCTGCTGCGCATTCGTGCAACTCACATCCGCTCCAGCGGAAAACGGACACAGAGAGGAAGAGAAATGGATGCGGAACGGACACAAAGCATTAGTAGCACAGACGGAGAAAGGATGAAAGTGGATGCAGCTCACATACAAAGCATTAAAATGGAAAAAACGTTCGTATAGGGGACGTATCTCGGATATTTAGGATGTCTGGAGGATGCCTGGAGTATGTGGAAGGACACCTAGTGGAAAAATGATATTTCCTATAAAAAGGGGGAGAAATCACCTGGATCTCATTTTCAGTCCAGCAGCCCTGCTGTGCAGACCTCTTCAGCCTTGCTCTTGCTCTTGCTCTTCCACAGCATCCAGTCATCTCCACCATGGATCGTCTCACACTCCTTTTGTTTGTTTGTTTTTTTAAGAATTTTATTAATTTTTAACAAACAAACATGTACAAACAAACACAAAACATAAAAAACATAAAATATCTTTTTGGATGGCAGTTTGATCCCGAGTTACATCTTTTTGTACAGAGATAAATTCAAGTTCATGCTTACTTTTAAATAACATTCCATTTCTTATTTATTATTTTGCATTTTCTGTATAGCTTCTCCTCTCTTTTCACTCTCTTAATTCTATTATATTTATTTCATCTCAATTTAAATCATTATACTTATATCCTTTGTCTGTTCTATTTCAGCTAGCTATTTATCTTTTCTCATTAACACAAAGTTTCTTCTGTAATGACTGATTGGAGTATAATACCTTGTCATACTTATCCCTCCCCTAGTTTTAAAGCTTAACATGACACATAATTTTCATTCGAATTCTGCGTAGTACATTCTAAAGATAAACTCAATATTTTGAAACTATATTTAAAAAATATAATATAATTAAAACAACAATCCATAGCAATTAAAGTTATATCATTCAAATTAATATTCATTTAAGTCTTAAACATTTTACACAATCCTTTCTAAATAAGTATCATGCTTCTATGGGAACACTTATAGATTTTACTTAATTACTTCCCCCTATTTCACTTATATTTTAAAATATTAAACAATAACAATGTTCCCATTTTTCTTTAATTCAATTCTCTCATATTTGATTTCATTTATTTTTATTTAAAAAGAAAAAAATTCGCTAAATTACGTTAAATATTTTGTCACATTTTATAATCATATATTATTCCAATTTTCTAACATTATTTCAAATACAAATACAACAACACAATCTTATGTATCTTTGCAGAATCTCTTTTTCAGTTATGTTTACCCATTATCTCTAAATAAATTCTGTTTCTTTACATCTTGTTTCAAACCTTTGTAACTTCTCTTCCCTTCTTTCCTCCCTTGCTTCTCCACTCTACCCTTTTTACCCCCTTGTCTCTTAATCTCCACCTTCTTGTGTATTCCTCTTTTCTGTTGCTTTCTGATGTTGTGTCCACTTTTCACCTTGTTTTTCCCTTTTTTGGTTGTTTTTTTAAGTCTTAAATTCTCCTTTCTCTTTCTCCCCTTTCCCCTTTCTTCCCCAAATAAAGTTGCTTGTTCATTAAGGATGGTTTCTTCTTCATCCCAATCTTCTTGTTCTTGTAGTTTCTCATATGTAGAAATTGCCATTTCTAAAAAATTAAAAATAGAGCCAAAAGAATCCTTCCCTTCTTGTTTCTCTTGTTTATATTTTATAAATTCCATTTTCAGTTCATCCATAAGTAATGCCATTGTAAAATCCAAATGATTTTAATCATTCAGATAAGAGTTTCCAGAAGTCCCAAAGTCACCAAACAATCCAAATACACACAGTCTATTTCATTTCACACTTTCTTCTTTTTTTCCCCCCTTTTTCCCACTTTAATGCTTCAAAAAACTTCAAATTCTTTTAAACCTTCAGTCCATCTGATAGAGTAGCCAATTATGATCCAAAATGGAAAAATCCAATAATAAAAATGGCCCAAAGCCAAAGAAGAAAAAGGATAAAATAAATAAAAAAAATAAAAATATTACTAGAATTGAAATATACAAAAAGGCTGGCGAGTAGAGATTTCACAAGTGTATATATATATATATATATATATATATATATATATATATATATATATAGACTGCACACTGCACTTTGTTTATTTATCCAAGGCTCTTATTTTGACTCTCTTCTCCAGCAGCTTCAAAGCCAAGCCTCAAGTGTTGAAACATTGATAAGAGTCCAGGAAAACACCTGTAATAATATTTTTCTGTGCTCTCCCTCCATCTTATCACATTAAAATGTCCTTGAGAAGGAGTGTTTATACACTTCTCCCCAGTTCAAATAAAATATTTTCAAGCCTCTAGTTGGCAGTGTTGCACAGTCTCTTAATACTTTTTTCCCCCCTCAGCCAGAAAGAAAAGTAATGTATACAAAACTCAGAGGGAAAAAAAAAACAAAGGGGGCCTCTATCCTAAAGAAAATTAAAAAATCAAAAGAAGCATAAAAATATATATAAGAAAAAATTCAATCTGATTAATTACAAAATCACATTAAATTCCTCAGAGAAAAAAATAGTAAGGAAAGAATCCAAGCCTCAATTTGACATCACTTTAAAAAACGCCGCTCAAGGAGATTCCAGTCAAAGAAAAATAAAGGTTTCTTCTTTGTTCAGGATATCCTTTCAGGTCTCAGCCAATTTGCAATACAAAAGGAAGTTTCTCACCCAGCCGACACACCCTCTCTCCAGCCTCTTTCTTTTCGGAGCTGTCCCGACTTCAGCAGCTTTGGAGGCTGCCTTTCCACCGCCAGCAAAAGGGCTTCTCCCGGATCAAACCAGAGATTTTGCGATATCTCTGGGATCCTGGGACTGTGCCCTTCACAATCCCCGTTTCTACGGGACGGTTTAGGTCCGTTAGGACGGACCAGGGGTGAAAATATCAGCTGCGATCTCAGAGCCCCGAGATCGCAGCTGTAGCACCGAGACGAGGCTCCACCTTCTTCCCGTCTCACACTCCTTTTGGTAGTCGCCATCATTCTACAACAGTGCAAAGCCCTCTACAGGCTCTTTCACTTGTTCTACGGGAAGAAAAGGAGGCGGCCAATAAGTGTCTGGGTCCGAAGATGGATCACGAGAAGAGCCAAGTACGGACTGTATGACAAGCTGATGGTGGAGCTGAGGAACGAAGACACTTATGCATTCCAGAACTTCATGAGAATGCCAGCAGCCATGTTTGACGAAGTTGTGGAGTGGCTGAGATCCAGATTGACCAAGGCAAACACCAACTTCCGGCCCAGCCTGGACCCTGGGTTGAAGGTGGCACTGATTCTGTGCCACCTGGCCTCTGGGACCACGTACAGGAACATGCAATATGCCTGGAGGATGCCACACAACACCATCAGCATTGTGGTCAGAGAAGTGGTGCAGGCCATCATTGAAGAATACCTGCAGGAGCTCCTCCAGTGCCTCTCCACTGAAGAAGGCTGGAAGAAAGTTGAAGAGCAGTGGTATCAGAAGTGGAACTTCCCCCACACCGTTGGAGCCATAGATGGGAAGCACGTGGCCTTCAAAGCTCCAGCCAACTCAGGGTTCACTTACTTCAACTAAAAGAGCTTCTTTAGCATCATCCTCTTTGCCATGGTTGATGCTGACTACAAGTTCATGTACATCAATGCTTCAGGCAACGGGTCAGCTTCAGATGCCCAGGTATACAACGCCAGTCACCTCAAGGAGGGGCTGGAATGCAACCTCATCATGGGCTTCCCAGATCCAGACCCCCTGCCCAACGAAACACAAGATGTGCCCTACTTCATCATGGGGGATGACACCTTCTCCCTAAGAACCTACCTCATGAAGCCCTACACTTCCAGATGCCTCACCCGTGAAGAGAGGATCTTCAACTACAGGCTGTCCAGGGCAAGACAGGTGGTGGAGAACGCCTTTGGCATCCTGGCCAACAGGTTCCAGGTACTTCTCACCACCATGCAGCATTGCCCAGAGACCGTGAGGAACATTGTGGAAGCTTGCTGCATCCTGCACAATCTCATGCGCACCCGCTACCTAGTGTTGCAGAACAGGCTTGTGGACTGCCAACAAGGGAATGGGGACATGGAGCCTGGTGAATGGAGGCAAGGGCAAAACCTGATAGATACTGTGGATGTGCAAGGCCCCAACAGAGCCTCACGTGAAGGGAAGAAGCAGCACAACCTCCTCAAACACTGGTGCAACTCCACAGCTGGAGCAGTGGAGTGGCAAGACAGGATGATAGAGATTAATGGATGCTTCCTTGAAGCTGTCGCATAACACTGATGAGATTGTGCCATGTATGTTAAGTGGCCCTACAATGAACAGGGCATTTAATAAAGAGTTGTGTTTATGTTGAAATATGTTGATGAATGATTACATTGTTATTGATAATAAAGGGCCATCGGTGTGGCAGCTGGGAGGGTGGACCATACAGTCCCACTATGCTTGCACTGGAGGCTTATCTATCTCATTGTTATTACCCATCCCACAGGTATCCCTGCCCATCCCACTGCTATCCTTACCCATCCCACAAGCATGCAAAGGCTTAAACCATTTCTAAAAGTTTCCACCAAGATTTTATTTACTAAAAGAACTGAACCAAGTGTGTGAAGCAAAGATAAACTTTACTAATAACAAACTTTAAAAGCAAAATGACCCAAGTAAAGTGTCCCAAGCAAAGATAAAGTCAACAGGTAACAACCCAGTTTCTGGCACTCTTCTCAGTCACTCTGAGGCGTGCCCATAGTCTCAGGGGTGAAGGGTCCAGGTGCTGTGGAGGTGGCAGTGGCTTGAGTGCTGGTCTGAGGTGCCATTGGGGTGCCTGGCCCCGAGAGGACAACAGGGGATGGTGTGTGGAGGAATCTCTCAGAGAGCTAGTCAGTCCTGTGATGTTGAGAGCCCCTTCCTCCATGACATGGGGTGTCAGTCCCAAGACCAATGACAGATGTTCTGAGGCCGGGCTTGGCTGTGGGGTGGAGAAAGGAGGAGTGTAGTGGGGTTGTCTGGTCTGCAGGTGAGCAAGGTGAGGCGTCGGTGGCATCTGTGGCATGGGTGGCATCTGTGGCGTGGGTGGCATCTGTGGCGTGGGTGGCGTCGGTGGTGTCGGTGGCATCTGTGGCATCGGTGGCATCGGTGGCATTTGTGGAGTGCGATGAACCTGTGCCTGGACTGGGAATGGCTGCTTGTGCTGCTGGAACTCCTGGTAGCCGTAGCCTTGGTAGGTGAGGGCCTGTGGAAAGCCTTGGAAGGGCTATGACATCACCTGGGGTGGAGGAGCAGACCTGGACTGGGTCGGAGCAGGTTCAGCTGGGCCAGGAGAGTTGTGCAGAAGACCTGTGATCCTCTCCTTGATCACCTGGTACTGGGATTCGGACATGTCCATGAGGGTCTGGTTGATGTAGGTGAGGAAGGGCTTTCTGTTAGAGGATGGTATGTCGGTGTGTTCCAGCTGAGAGGAGATCTACGCTGCTTTTGATGGTGTCCCTGATCTCCAGCAGGACAGTGTGGCTCTGTCCCTCCGGTCTGGCTTTCTGCCTGCTTTCTGTGGAGGTGGAGCTGGAGGTGGGGGTGGGTTGGTCTCTGGTGGCAGTGGCCTCCTCTTGCTCCAACTGCATCAGGGGGTCCTCCATGCACCCCCACCACGGGGAGTGCAGCTGTCGGGGGGATCTCCGTCGTGGGGCACTCCACAGATACCTGCCTGGACACAGGAGCTGACTCTTGGCCCGAAGAGGACTGGCTCTCTGTGGGCTGCCTGAGAGAGAGTGTTGACAGAGGGGCTGCTCCTCGGTGGCAGACCTCACCCTCCAAGTAGCTGCACTTGGCCATCACGTAGGTCTCCCGGTCGGTGAACTTGACCGCGGCCTGGCCAGACTTCTTGAGGTGCAGCTTCCCGTACCAGGTGTGCACCACCCGAGGAGGACCTCTGAAGTGTAGCCCAGGCTCTCCACCTTCTCTCTCCATGGCACCTGCTTCCTCTTGGTGTCACCAAGAGGTACTCGCTCTCCCTTCGCCATTTGAGCACCTCATCCTCATGTTCCTCTTCAATGGAGTACTGTCTCCTCTCCCTATCACGCGATTGCCTCTTCCTCCCTCTGTCAGGGACTTCTGGGCCCTCATCAGTAGGACTTTGTGGTTCTAGGGACTGGTCCACCACACCACCACCACCACCAGCAGCACCAGCAGAAGCAGCACCAGCAGGACCAGTTGCACCAGGAGCACCAGGAGCACCAGCAGCACCAGCAGGACCAGGAGCAGCACCAGCAGAGTAAGCACCAGTAGAAGCATCAGCACCAGGAGCAGCACCAGCAGAGTAAGCACCAGGAGAAGCACCAGCTCCAGGAACAGCATCAGCAGAAGCACCAGCACCAGCAGAATCATCCCCAGCAGCAGAAGCCCCAGCAGAAGCAGAGTCAGCGCCAGGGGGTGGGATGGTGGCCCTGTCCTTCTTGCCAGGGCTTGCAGGAGTAGGCACAGGCTTCCTCTTCTTCCCCATGGTTGTTGGCTGGAGATGTGTCTGGCAGCAGGTCTTTCCTCTGAATGGTGACCTGCTTGCGAGCTGCATCCTTTTATATCTGTGGGGCTGATGCAATGCATCCTCCCCGCATGCGCAGTGAACACTTTGCATCAGCTATGCATCTGCTATGCATCCGCTAGGCGTCCGTGATGCATCTGCGTCATCCGCTAGGTATCAGCTCTGCATCCGCTCCTTCCGCTGCGTGTCCGCTTCATTGTGCTCCCCCGGAAGCCCTGCGGACGTGTCATCCGCTTCCATCCACTTCCATCCGCTAGGCTTCCGTTGAGCATCTGCTTAACATCCTCACTACGTCCTCTTCCTGTCCGTTCCTTTCTATTGTTGTCCGCTCTGTTTATGCAAATTTAGGGCACTTTTGAGAGCGGATAATAATGGATGGAACATTTTCTCATCGGCTGTTTCATTTTTACATACATTTTGCATCCATCAGTCGATGTGACTGGGCCTTAAATATGTGTGCATATCATTTTTGTAATATAATGTGTGTAGGATTTTTGCAGATATTTTTCCTCAGATAGTTCAGATTGATCTAGATATGATCTCTGGAGTGACCAGAGATATGATCTAGATACGATCTCCAGTGACCATCATGAAATATTATCTTTCACTTACTATTGTAGAACTTTGATCTGCCAGCCAATTACATGTAATGTGTATCATTTTTTGTAGCAGTACTCTATCAACAGTTTT
This sequence comes from Laticauda colubrina, assembly GCA_015471245.1. Lineage (NCBI taxonomy): Eukaryota > Metazoa > Chordata > Lepidosauria > Squamata > Elapidae > Laticauda > Laticauda colubrina. The sequence continues at coordinate 38,674,441 of BLBF01000005.1, read as the reverse complement.
CTTTCCAGATATATATCCTTCCATTGATGTACAGTATGTGATTCTTTGCTTTCATCTATAACATGTTTCATAGAATCACAAAAATCAAAGTTACACAGAATCATAGAATCATAAAACTGGAAGGGACCTTGAATATCTTCTGGTGCAATTCTCTGCCTAAGGCAGGAATCCTTATACCATCTGGGACAATTGGTTGTCCTTTATTTTTAATCTTCAGCAATGGAGCATCAAGAACTTTGGGAGTCAAGCTGTTCCACTGCTTAATACCTCTTACTGTCAAAAAATTCCTCTTCATTTCCAGGTTGAATCTACCTCTAATAAGCTTCTACCTATTATTCTCAGTAGCTATGGAGAACAAATTAATACTCTGTAGCAGACCTTGAAGTAATGAGAGACTGCTATCATATCTTCCCTCAGCTTTCTTTTTATTAAGCTAAATATATCTAGTTCTGCTCCTCATAGGTTTTAGTCTTCATACCCCTCATTGTTTTTGGTGTCTTCTCTGTGCTTTTTCTAGGCCCTCAGCATCTTTCTGTACTGTGATGAAATGGTTGCCAAATATGGTCTCACCAGTGTGGTACAGAGCACTACGATCATTCCCCATGATCTTGACTCTGTCCTTTACTGCCCCTTGATATTATTCCTTTCATATGGCTTAGATATGTCCAGACCCAATTCTCTCCTTTCCTGTCTCTTTGAATGCTGGGTGTGTGATACTGTAGCAGCTCATCAGATCTTATGTGTCCTTGAGATATGGGGTAGTTTTGGGTGGCACCATGCCGTTTATGCCAACATTTTATAATATTGGCAAATCATAAATATGGTTTTATGGCAAGAACTGACCATCTTGAAAAAGAATTCCCTGAAGTGGTTAAGTTGGAAAAGGAAGCAGGAGTTGTGTTTGTGTTGTCCTCTTGATTATTTTTATGGACTGTTGTATATGTGTGCTATATGGGGCTTACCTGGAAGAATGAATTGCTTAGGCTGTTTGGACTGGAGATTTGGAAAAGAGGATGATCACATTTGATTTTTGTCATTTTCATTGTTTTGTACTGTTTTGCAATGTTAGTGGAATTTGATGGCGTTTGCTTGCTGTACTACTGAGCTGCTCTGGATTGGCCTGTGGATTAGTTTTCTGACCACACTGCTTGCAGAGAACTGGTCTGTAGTTGGAAGTCAGGAGTGGCTGAGATGGGCCATCTGCAACAATGAGGACCTGAATAAGCTGCTGGGCAAAGTTACCATCACCCAGGAGGGATTTTGTCCAAAATCCAGATCACCATGCAGCCTAGGAACACACAGAATCATAAGGCAAAAAGCAAGTAGGCAACTGTGGGTGGCTACAGGATATTTGGGAATTTCCTTTTCTATATCATATTCTCTATTTTTTGGTGAGACACTGAGGCCTAGAAGGCAAGAGCAGTGGCTTGTGGGGAAGAGCAACAGAATAAAACTGCAGGCAAGAGTATTTCTTTCTATGACAACCCAATGCTCTGGGTAGCACTGAGAAGGAAGGAAGAAAGGAAGGAAGGAAGGAAGAAAGGAAGGAAGGAAGGCAGGAAGGAAGGAAGGAAGGAAGAGGGAGGGAGGGAAGGAAGGAAGGAAGGAATCTGTCTCTGTTGTGTGGCTTGAGGAATGATCTGATTCCTCCCTCTGGGTGACAGCCAGAGGGAGGAATTAGTGAGGGATGACCGGGGAGAGCCCTTCTCTTGCTGGTGGGAGTGGCAGAGAGGGAGGTTTTGAATAGGTTTTAATGTGTATGTGGTACTACTACATGTGTGGTAGTGAGTGAGGAAGTGAAAGCTGGGTGCCTTGTTGATGCTAAGAGTCACTGGACCAAAACTGTTTAGGGTGTTTAATGTTCCCTCTCTACATGCACAGTTAGGACATAGAACATTCTGAATCCCACATCTTGGCAAATTTGGTGTGAATGGGACTATAATTGTTGGGTGGTACCAAGCTATAACCTAATGGTTATATCAAACACAGGGAGATATGGCAAGAGTCAGGGAATAGACTGCTTTAAGGACCACAGAGTCATTGTCTCATGTTTTGTAATAGTTCTGAGTTCCAGCTCCTTGATTTCAGCCCCAACACCAGCAGACTTTTAATAGCCAAAGACCAGGGCTGCTACTGAATGCCAGATCATCTGTAATAAAATCTCCATCAGCCATGATTTGATCATAAACAAGATAGCCAACCAGGCATGTATTACTAAGATGTGGTTGAGAGCTAAAATTGGGAGTGTGGCCCTTTCTGAAATTTACTCAGCTGGTTTCAAATAGGGCATCTGTCAAGATTCTGAGAGCAGGAGTGGAGGTGTGGTGATTGTCATCAGAGAACCTCTGATAGCTTTCAGGGGTTCTACACCATAGGTCATCAGATGTAAGATCATGTTCAGTAAGTTGAGATCTAGTGATTAATTGAGATTGTTGCTGTTGTACCAGCCCCCCTGCTACATAGCAGCCTCCCTGATCCTCCAGAACTCAATTTTTTGGGTTGGTAGTAGAGTTCTCTAGAATCATGGTTCTGTGGGCCTTTAAATTGCCTTTCCTAGTAATGGGAACTGAGGTGTTTTAGGAGTTCATGACTTTCAGAACAGCCTTGGGTCTATCTCTATCCCAGGTCATCCAGAGCCCAATTGAGGAAAGTGGTCACACAATTTGGTGTTCCTGTTAAGCCGGTGGCAATATGATCTGAAATTGGGGAAGGTTTAAGTGTCCCCTTTATCATGGTCAGATCACACCCCAATTTCTATAGAATTTTCTTATGTCACTGTTCATTTCAGGAAGGCTGTGCCCATTAGATTGGCCCACTCCTGGCAACTGATGATCCCACAAGAATTTTAAAGGGAATGGAGGTTGTCCTTGTTGGCCTGCTGCATAGTTTATCCAAAGCCACCTGGTATAAGAAGGCAGCTGAGTCCTTGGATCAGATCACACCCATGTGATCTCTCCTATCTCAGGAATCTTGCCAATGTCCATGGTTCACATAGTTGCTGAGACAGATGAAAAGACAGAAGAGATAACATCATTGTGTTTATCAAAATATTAACCCATGAGTTATAGCTTCTATTAAGGCCTAATATGTGGAGGTAGGGTTGGTGAAGCAGTAGTACTTCTTTGCTCTTACTGCATCCACAGATTGCCACCTGAAAGCTGTATCTTGGGTGATGCAAGCCCTCTTAGCTAATGGGTGTGTGTAGGATCTCTTACAGGGACATGCAAAGACATTTGTGCAGCATCTTCTGGATAAAGTTATTCAGATGCATTCTTGGATGCTGGCCTTGTTTGTAGATTTGGAGAAGATACTTACGGAGGAGTCTAGGAGGGCTATCTGTGAAAGTTTTGAACTTGCTGGACCAGAAGAAGTGAAGTGGTGCCTTAGGACTGTGAACTCAGCCACCTATTCTTTAGATCCATGCTCTGCCTGGCTGGTTGAAGTGGCTCAGGGATTATCATGTGAGCAGGTTATAGCAGTTGGCAATTCTTTTTTGAGTGAGGAGATTGTTCCACTTCTTCAAGAGACTTACTTCACTCCTTCTTCAAGAAGTCATTACTGGACCCCATCACACTGGACAATGATTATCCAGTATCGAATCTTCCTTTTTTGGAAAAGTGATAGAGAAGATGGTTGTATAACCAAGGGCTTTGGAGGAAGCAGATTTTCTGATCCTTTCCAATCAGAGTATAGGCCCAGGTATGGGATAGAAATTGCATTAGTCATGTTTTTGGATGACCTCTGGCTTGAGCAAGAAGTAGATAGGGCATCCTTGCCCTACTTGACTTATTGGCAGCTTTCAGTACCATTGACCATGGTATTCTTCTGGATCAGTTCAGAGAATTGGGGATAAGTAGCAGGGTGCTAGGCTGGTTCACTTCCTTTCTTTAGAATTGATTCCATTTAGTAATGATTGAAGATATTTCTCACCCTTGGCCTCAGCTTTGTGACATACCACAGAATTTGGTGCTTTTTTCTCACCTCTATCACTAGGGGGTAAGTTATTATTACTATGCTGATGATTATATATTTCTATCCCTAGTGAATTAAACAATGCCATGAAAAATGTATTCTGGTGTCTAGATATTATGACGGTGTGAATGGGGAACAATAGGCTTCAGCTGAACCCTGGCAAGAATAAATGACTCTAGGTAGACCCACTGCACAATCTAGTCATGATTCCTGCTTGATGAACTGATGTCAGTCATGGATCACAGCAGCTTTATGAACTTTGTCTTGTGCTTAGTCTTGTGCACCAGTTGCACCTGTTCCTGGATCTGTGGGCCTTGCTTACAGTCACTTATACATGCCCAAATCCCTTCAAGAGTGGAAAACTGCAAAGTGCTTTACATGGGGCTCAAGAAACATTATTCTTCCATAGATTATAAAATTAAGCAGTTCTACAGAATTATAGCCACAAACATAAAGGAGAATAGGAAAAGGGATAGGTTGATTATTTGTAAGAAAAGTTGTTGCTGTGTAGAGCAAATAGAGGTAGTGATAGAATCAATGATTTTTAGAAGAAGGAAGAGGGCAGTACTACAGAAGCAAAGATTTATTTTCTTCCAGGCATAGGGAGTAAGAGATGATGGATTAATTTTGGTTTTTCCTGTTTTGCAGTTTAGGTGGCCTTAAGCTTTATTACATTCTTTTCCCCTGCCACATTTTTTTAACCTACCTCTAGCTGGTTGGTGTAGTTTCTAATAAAATGAACAGAGTAGATTGAGCAAGGCTGCAGTCCACCAACCCCAGGTTTAATGGAGGCAACTCATTCCATGCCTGATAAGTTTGTGACAACTGCAAAATGGACCGCAGAGAAGAGAAGCCTTCTCTGACACCAAAGCACTCAGGCTTTAAGACACCATCTACATAGCAATGCTTTGTGCAGGTAATTCCACAATCCTAGTCATATTTGGCTAGGATGACCTTATCATCATCATATCTATCCCTTATGTTCTGCTTCACCTATTGAGGTTCACTATCATTTTTTTTAATGTCCCTGTGATATTAGCTAATTGAAAGAAGTGTACTCGGCTGAAATGAGAAGTTACTGTTTGTCTAAGGCTGCAGTAGAAAGATGGCTCATCAGCATTCAGCACCAGTTCTGTAGCACAAAGAAAGAGAGATGGGGGAAAAAGGGAGGGGGAAAGAGAGGGGAAAAATACCCTCAGAATCACAAGAGAAGATAAAAGAACAGCAGAAAGCATTAAAAAAAAGCAACACCAGCAACAGCAGCACCCATCTCATTCTGGACTTGGACTCTCTTCTTAATGGATCATCCAGTCACACTAAAACTATCAGGTGATGCATTCAGCAAATAGACCAGAAATGTCATGTTGAAAATAGCATATCTCTACAATAGAAGGTTTAGAGACAGTCTATAACTGAGCTGCTAGAAGAGATGTGTTGCAGGAGGAGAATGTGTTAGATGTAATAGAGCAGCAATTACAATAAAAAAAGATGGAAAAATGTTCTGCCTTGCTGTAGTGCTTATTACTTCCATCACTCCACCCACTACCAAAATACACCTTGTTAAATTTGAGAGTTGGAGCTGGGCTTATTTATTGTTCTTTCCCCTCGTTCTTGGCTGACAGGAGTTGCTCTTAGTGATTTCAAGATTTCTGTGACTTTGAGCAGGGATTAATGAGCAACAGTAAGGAGCTTCATCGAACCATTTGCTGGAGATGGAGGGGAAAAAAGGCAACAAAACTCATTAAGAGGACACAGTGTTATTGATCCGACCAGTCCTTTCCACGAATGGGTATTCTCTTCCTCTTCCTCTTCCTCTTTGTTTCCCCATACAATGACTGCAGCATGATAAACATGCATAGTAAGTTCCCCAGCTTGACTGGAATATATGGAATATGAAGGGAAATTTATAGCCTTCCAGTGCTGTGCAGAACTAAAATACCACTATAAAGTGTTGAATTGTCTTCTGCCTTCCTTGAGTTAGGAACGGAACAGAGCTGTGTTCTTCTTTTGTGTGCAAACAGATAGGTGTCAAACTGGGTAAGCGGCTTTATGGCAAATTGAATAGCAGCCATCTGGATGTTTTGCCAGACTTTTCCTTAAACAGACTTTCTGCAGCATTTCCCATTGTAATGGGACGTGGCTCCATTTCAAATATATACCAATATATTTATTCTATATAATGAATATATTCATTTTTCACTTCCCGTGCAGTGTGTATTCTTTTGTGCAATCTCTGGTGGACTGCATTTAAGTACCACCAGCATTTTGTGCCCCATCTTCATTCTTTATCACATGAATACTTCTAGGTTTTATTTGTTTTGGGAAACAATCCCAACTGGCTTTGGGTGCTGGATCGGAATGAGGATGCACATAGCTCAGTCAGAAGTCATCCTCCTACAATCCAAACACCCTACCAAGCAAGCACTGCTTTAGACACAAATGTACACAGCTTTACATGCAGGATGGATATACAAAATATTTTCAGATATAGATGGTGTTATGTGTAATTTTTGTGCCGATGTGACAGCCACTTATGCAACATATGCATTATAGCCACAACTGCTGAAACAAAGTACTAACGGATTACACCATGGTGGATTTCTTTTACATGACTATTGGGATTACTATGTATGAGTTTCACTATCAGATAACATTATGAATCTGATCTTTCACCTTCCTGCTGATCTCTTGTAAAGAATTTATCTCCCTCCTTTGTCTCCTTGTGTTTTGAGGAACAGTAGGTCTCTAACATTGCCATCAGAAGTGACAACTCTACAGTATCCTTGACCTTTAGGTTAACATTTACTTTTCTATCCTGATACCCAAGGGAATATGTTTCCTAGTTTCTTCTTTGTGCATGGCCAGTTTGAAACAAGGAGATCATCTGCAACTCAGAGCACTCTGGATCAAAGTGGTTTTGATTATTTAAAGCTTTAAAATCAGTGCAATAAGCCTCTGCAAGTGTACCACATATATTGTTAAACTTTATGCTTCTTCTTAAAAGAAAAAACCCTGACTATTCTATCCTTCTCAAACTCTTTTAAAATATATTTCCTTTATGGCCTATTTTTCTGTTGAAGTAAGAAGTCAAATAAATTCTTGCTTCTGGTGTTCTGTCCTGGAAGGCTCCAACTTTGGCTCTTACCTGGAAAAATCCATGATGGTGGTTCTATTTTAGTTTGTTTTTCCTGAGGTAAAATAATTTCAGAAATGTTAAGATATAAACAGTGTGATGATTCCTTAATACATAGTTAATATAGTCAGACTTAGATTTGTAGACTTAGACCAAATACAGCTGAGAGTCCAGATTAGACATTGTTCTAAGTCCTAGAATACCAAGTAGGTTATGATAGAATGACGAATGAACTTGTAAAGTCACTAAATAATACTAAATTAAAAAGGTATATAGAAAAGGAGGAAAGGGATACCTACAATCACACCTTTTGGGTAAGTCTTTGAGTTTTCCTTTCTGTGAAATTTGCTATGCTTGTCAACATTAGCTTACACAAATTAGAACATTATGCAAAGTCTAAGAATGACATCTGTGATTGATTGCTTCATAAAAAGCTTACTCTGTAACATTAATTGCGTTCCAGCAGAAAGCTTGATCATAACCACATTCCCTGGCTCTTCCTTTGGAACTTCCTACCAAAGGATTACTTTTTCTAGTCTTAGGGTCTGAATTATATTAATTAGTTCATTCATTTATTTGTATACTGCTTTTCTTCCAGAAACATGTTGTTATCCTTCTCTATTCTTAAAATAATTATTCCACTCTGTAATTATTTACTGTACAGAATAGGTTGAACTCAGTTTAAGGAAAGTGTGATACAAAGATAAATAAATATAAATAAAGCTCAAGGGGAAAATGTTTACTATAACATATGCTAACATTTACAACATCCATTTTTTATAAAGTTCCAGATAATAGTTACCAAGCTAGAATAAACATGTCCCTGATTTTTATAAATTATTATCCACAATTCTGCTTTTGTGTTCCCTTTTAGAAAAAAAGTACATATTTCCTTCTGTTATTTGCTTTTGTCGAGATAAACCTGAACATCACAATGTTTCTCTAATTTAATAGCAGAAAATGCTATTGTCCAAAATTCAAACACAAAACTGACCACATATGGTTAAAAGAAAAATAAAAGCTTTTATCACCTGCACAATTTCTGCAGCTGCTGTTATTAACTTCCATAGTTGCCATGGAGATAAAATGCTGCTGCATTATTTCTTTATTTAAAGCATTTTACCATGTTCTTCAGCAAAACAGGCTCTTGGAGTAGCTTGTGTATAAGAATAATATTGATCTAATTGAGTATTATAACCTGCCCTTCAAACAAAATATGTTCTAGGCTAGCCTACAAAATATTTTCTATGCCCCTATCCATCAGAATTGCCTCAGTAGATGGCAGTACCTGACTAAGTTTGCTATTGTTGGGAAGCTAAGCAGGAGCAAATATGGTAGCTTCTTGGATGGGAGATACTTGTGCTATAAGTTAGAAATGGACAATAAAAACAAGGGGACAAGAAAAAACAGTGCCTATACTTTTGCCAATAATAACGCAAAAAACATAAGACACCCAAGCTGATAAAGTCTCACAGCATAATGACAAATTGTCAGTACTTTTAAAAAAACACTGGAGACTCAGACCTGCAAGTTGGGCATTCATACAGTACCTGACTTCTCACTTACAAAACCAAGTTTATCTGAACTATCTTAAACTGAGACAGTTCCTCAGAAAATTTGCAAAATTTAGGAATTTATTCCCAATTGAAAGAATCCCACAAAAATGAACTGCAAAGCTTTTGTTGCAATACTGTCCTCTGGCTGACACAGTAACAGTGTGATTGTGTTTTGTGTAAATGAAGGTTTAACCATGAAGAACCAAAGCAAACCTATTTAATTTTAAAGTCTGCTTATAAAACCAGCAATGTTAACTTGACACGTTAAAATGTTATGATATGCCAAAAACAAATTTCAGTCTGCAAAACCTAGCCATAGGCTTTAGTTTGACAACTCAGTTTAGAAATTTGATTAAATAAAATACTGCAATATAGTTTTAGAAAAGAATAGGAACTCAACCCACATTATTCCCAAGATTATTTTCTTACCCATCTCTTATATCCAATCTAAGACTACTCCTAATTAATATTTAGAATTCATACAAAAAATCTATAAGAAGGAAATGTAAGATTTAAATGACAGGGACCACAAGAAAAATGTTAACAGTACCTAAGTTGCAGAGAAGTAGACTCCCAAGTACAGGGTCTATGCAAGCCTGGCAGTTGGACAGAAGGCCAGGGAATTTGGCCTTCTGATACCTTATGAAATTGGTCTTTATAAATAAATAATAAATAAATAAACATTACTAAATAACCATAGGCATATAGTTAGGTAGCCAGCACAGTTATCAAGTACAATGTATCAAACATTGCACTGTTTCTTGACAGAAGTCATAGCTGTTGATTGATACTCTTGGCTCTTAGAAAATAAATTTGTTCCATTAAGTTTAGAGAAGTTCACAGAAAAAGATGCTTATGAAAAAGATCTTTGGGGATGAGTTAGTAGCGCTCAACTATGTCTGATATCTTTGAAGTCACAGACAATGAAATTCTCAGGAAATCACTTCAAGAAAGAAGCAAAGGATCTCTTAGGAATGACCAAATTCTTTAAGAATTTTCTACATTAAAGATATACCTCAAGGTGAAGAAGTTTCTGATTCAATTGTTACAGAGACAGATAAATCTGGGTGAGGATCGTTCAACCACATGGCCTTTGTCTAAAAGATTAAAGTTTGTGCATATCACAAATTGTTTGGCAGTGTGATAAATAGGGTAGGAAATGTAGTTCCAGTGCCCAGTGCCATTAGTAAAATAAGGAAAAGTTTAGGTAGGCCTAGGAGCCAACTTTATTTGATTTTTTTTCTTCCATTCAATTATGTCTGATTCTTGGAACTGCCTGAGAGCAAGCTGACATGTAAGACTGCAAGATGATTTTCTAAGAATACCATCTTGCAATCTGGCCAATTGGACAAATCTTGAAAGTCTAATTGAACCATGCCTCCTCCCTTTCTTACACTCATGTGAATTAGGAAGGTGTATGAATCACTTACACATACTTTCCAGTTGGCTTAACTCATGCTTCCTCCCCCCTCCCATTCCTTCGGCTTCTGCCAAGGTGATTTTCTTCACTTTCTCCATCATCTCCAATGTCAGTCTCTATCCCCCTTCCTCATGTCCAGTAAATTCTGAGTTATGGATCATGGGAAAAGGACTTCTACAGAGCACGCATAGGGCTTCCTAAAAATTGTGCTGTACTAATTGTCCTATCTCTAGCCCATATGTATTGTTTGTGCCATTCCCTGAATTTTGCTTTAATGATATTTCCCCAATGAATACTAATTCCCCAATTATTGCTACTTTCCCCTTAATTGCCATTTCCCATTGACAGTTACTTCCCCCACTGAGTGCTTTGTGAATGCTGTTCATGTTTTTTTATTGCTATTCTATCCACACTATTTATTGTTTTAAAGGCTATTTTCTCACCGAATTCTATTTTCCTCAATGCTGTTTCCCATCAATATCTTTTCATCCTCAATAAAATCCAAGCTGCTTTTTAGAGGCATATGTGGCCACCATTTCATAGAGCTATACTTGTTCTGAAATTTATAGTTTTAAATATTCTTCAGTTAACAGATTTCATACATATACCTTTCCCTTCTAAACAGCTTGTATTGAACAATAATTCCTCTCTATTTTTCATGAAAGCAGCCATTCTTACCCTGGAGATATCTTTATGATCTTGAAAAAAAGTGTCTGTTCTTTAAAGTGGAGACTCTGAAAGTACCCGTGTTTCTCCTCAGGATTATGCATTGGTCTGAAAAGAGGGACTGCTTTAATGAATACAAGCAGTGGTGGGATTCAAATGACTTAACAACCTGTTCTCTGCCCTAATGACTGGCTGGGTGGGTATGGCTAGGTGGGCATGGCTGGGTATGCATGGCCAGGGGCATGACAGCACTCAGCCTCCTGCAGCACTCTGCCAGCCAAAATGGGGCATGTGGGTTAATTACAAAATGTGTGCTTTGCTTTGTGACATCCAGATCTAGCGAGCAAGGGGTGTGTGAACTGCACAGACTATTGTTTTTTTATGAAGAAATATCCCCAAAGTCAGATGTACACTAAATGTAGATTGACTTTTAGCTACACATCTTCCCAGCAAACAGCAAATTTTGAAGTTCCAGCTAAAGAGGATTCATTTTAGGATGAGTAACCACAGTTTGCATGTTGGAGGTTCCTAAAGGAATTCTGAGAAACTCTGTATTTTAAAGAATATTTGAGGCGGGGGGGGGGGGGGGAGAATAGTCCTTCTCTGCCTGAGGCTGTAAAGACCTGGCACCAATCAAAACACTATTTGTAAAGCAACTGATCAGCACTGACAGGGTAAGCCACTAGTATATGAAAATAAGAAAAAACTCCACTCCATTCTAGTACTGATGATATTACCTAGTTTGGTAATGAAACATCTGCAAGAAAACCATCAAGCTTAGAGAGCACCTACGACCCCACAATTCAACACTGAAGCTAAAAGTATTCTCTTCTATTGATAAACACTTCGGTTAGAGGGACTTAGATCCTGCCTTATATGAGATGGCTCCCAGTGGATTTCATTCTAAATTTTGATATGATTTCTGAAAATTAGGAATGTAGAATTGTAATGGCTGAGTATTTGTACCTTCATACATTAAAAAAAATACAAAAGCTAAGGGATAAACAAATAAAAAACATTTGAAAATAGAAAAGGTTCAGGAAAGAAAAAGAGTGAAAGAAAGAGGAAAAGAAGGAAAACCAAAAAAGAGTGGCTTCCAACTTTCTTTGGTACAGATATAAGTAAAAATATATATCAAACTATTACTCTAAGATTAACATTTATCTGCATTATTTCCATAATCCCATTATTTCTAATCATCAAAGCCCAGATCAACTATTAATTTCAGTTTCTCACAAAAAGTCCAGTAATGGTTTATATCTCATTAATCACTATTTGTTAAGGAAACCACAACTGACTTACATAATTGCATCAAACTCTAAAAAAAAATAGGAATGGAAAATCCTAAACTCTAGTGTAGACCCATGCTTCTTAACTTTGGCAACTTTATGGTGTACAGACTTCAATTCTCAGAATTTCCCAAACAGCATGAAGTTCACGCATCTTAAACTTACCAAGACTGAAAAACGATTATTTACAGACAGGAATTTTGCTATTACTCTTTTACAGGTTCTTACTTACTTATAAGCAATCATAATGCAAAATCCTCACTTCCGCCCGATCCCAAAGCAATGATAATACAAAATCCTCACTTTCACCCCATCCCAGAGCAAAGATAATGCAAAATCCTCACTTCCACCCCATCCCAAAGCAATGATAATGCAAAATCCTCACTTCCACCCCATCCCAGAGCAAAGATAAAGCAAAATCCTCACTTTCACCATTCCAGAACCATTATAATGCAAAATCCTCACTTCTATCACATTCCAAAACCACCATTCCCCCACTAACCTGATTTCCAGCTCTATTCACCTCCTTGCATGGCAACAAAAGAAGACCATGTGACTACCAGTTTTAAAAACGTTCAGTCAGACTTCCAACTTCTTGGAGAAAAGAAGATCTTGTGAAGTTGGAAGGTTTGACTGAATTGACTGATCAGTAGCACCGACAAGGCTGGAACACCTCCCAGCTGATCAGCACAGCTCCTAGTCATACCTCTGCAGCCTCCCTACCCTGATTGGTAACCCTGGTGGGCAGGGTGGAGCCAGCCAGTGGTCGGAACAACTGATTAGCCAAACTATGCAAAAAAATTAACAAGCAGCACGAACTGGCTGAATTTCACCATTGAATACAAGAGATTAGTTCTGTATATGCTGGTATAAGGTTCAAAATTTTTTAATTATGCTCATCCATAACCTGCATATCTTTAATATAATACCCCCCCATCTTACAACAAACAAAAAAGTTATGATTAAAATAACAGTTTGAAAGTATTACTTTGATTTCAGCATGGCTTTAACCCTTAATCCAATATTCTTCCTTCTTTCCTTTTACTTATTAAAGTCTTATTATTGATTCAGACACAAAATATAATGTCTCTCTACCTTCTGGGCACACAGTGATAGAATTGTATAGAGTTTTGAAATCAGAGAAGTATGGGTTAAATATTGCTGTTCTAGTAAGAATGAGTAAAACCCTTTACCAATTCCTCTATTGGTTTAGAAAAAAAATGGAAACATCTATTTTTTAAACCAAATGTCTTCTTCAGATGACTATAGACTGACCATCATCTCTTTCTAGAACATGTCTTTGTTCACTTCCCGATGAAGTGCTGCCCGAGAAACCAGGTAACTGAGTTCTAGTCCCACCTTAGGCAAGAATGCTGGCTTGGAGACCTTGGGCCATTTTCTTATTCCATTTCACAGATTGTTTTTGTTTAAAAAAATTACAATATGTATGTTTGATGCCTTGAGCTATTTATAAAAACAATAAAGGTAGCATAAAAATTGAATAAATAAATAAATAAAAATAAATAGTTTGTAGTCCTGAGATTTTGTGATGGCTTCCTTGGTCATTCTTTTTAAGTCCCTGTCACACTGCCCAACGGATGCAAAACGGACACAACGGATGAGCAAAATGTTCCATCCGTTGTTATCCGCTCTCAAAAGGGGCAAAAATTTGCATAACCGGAGCGGATAACACGGACGGGGGGAGGACGCAGGGCGGATGGAAAGTGGATGCGGAACAGAAGCCCAGGGGATGGAAGCGGATGGGAGCGGTTGGCATATCCGCTAGGCTTCCGGGGGACCTCAGCAAAGTGGACGCGGAACAGATGAAGCGGATGCAGAGCGGATGCACAACAGATGAAACGGATGCAGAGCGGAAGCCTAGCAGATGCACAGTGGAAGCCTAGCGGATGCCGAGCATTAAGTGCACATGCAGGGAGGATGCATTGCGTCAGCCTCGCGGATATAACGGAAGCAGCTCGGAAGCAGGTCACCATTCAGAGGAAAGACCTGCTTCCAGAAACATCGACTGCCTTGCCTGTCCTGCCTGCAAGCCTCGCTGCCAGTCTTGCTGCCAGCCTCCCTGCCAGCCTTGCTGCCAGCCTTGCTGCCAGCCTCCCTGCCAGCCTCCCTGCCAGCCTTGCTGTCTGCCTGCCTGCCAGCCTTGCTGCTAGCCTCTAGCCAGCCTTGCTGTCTGCCTGCCTGCCAGCCTTGGTGCCTGCCTGCCTACAAGCCTTGGTTCATGCCTGCCTGCCAGCCTTGGTGCCTGCCTCCCTGCCAGCCTTCCTGCCAGCCTTGGTGCCTGCCTGCCTGCTAGCCTTGGTGACTGCCTGCCTGCCAGCCTTCCTGCCAGCCTTGGTGCCTGCCTCCCTGCCAGCCTTCCTGCCAGCCTTGATTCCTGCCAGCCTCCCTGCCAGCCAGCAACCCCACAACCATGCGGAAGCACAGCAAGCCTCAGCCATCTGCTGCCAGCCCTTGCAAGAGGGACAGGGCTACCATCCCGCCCCCTGGCCCTCACTCTGGTTCTGCTGGGGCTTCTGCAGCACGGGCTCACTCTTCTGGGGCTGGGGCTTCTGCTGCTTCTGTTTCTGGAGGAGCTGATGACAAGCACTCCAGCACCAGCCACCTCCACAGCACCTGGACCCTTCACCCCTGAAACTGAGCGACCAAGAGGAGTGCCAGAGACTCATTTTTGTTTTATAGCTTCTTATTAATAAGTCTATTTTTTTTAAAAAAAAAGTCTTGCTGGAAACTTTTAGAAATGGTTTAAGCCTTTGCATGCTTGTGGGGTGGGTTAAGATAGCAGTGGGATGGGTTGAGATAGCTGTGGAATGGGCAGGGATACCTTTGGCATGGGTAATAGCTGTGGGATAGATAAACCCCCAGTGCAAGCATAGTGGGACTGTATGGTCCACCCTCCTAGGTGCCACACCTATGGCCCTTTATTATCAATAACAAAAAATCAATCATCCACACATGTCAACGTAAACACAACTCTTTATTAAATGCCCTGTTCATCGTAGGGCCACTCAACATACATGGCCCAATCTCATCAGTGTGATGAGACAGGCTGAAGGAAGCATCCATTAAGCATCTATCATCCTGTCTTGCCACTCCACTGCTCCAGCTGGGGAGTTGCACCAGTGTTTCAGGAGGTAGCACTGCTTCTTCCCTTCACGTGAGGCTCTGTTGGGGCCTTGCACATCCTCAGTGTCTATCAGGTTTCGCTCTTGCCTCCATTCCCCAGGCTCCATGTCCCCATTGCCTGGCTGGAGGTCCATGAACCTGTTCTGCAAGACTGGGTAGCGGGTGCGCATGAGATTGTGCAGGACGCAGCAAGCTTTCATGATCCTCCTCATGGTCTCTGGGCGATGCTGCATGGTGGTGAGAAGTACCTGGAACCTGTTGGACAGCATGCCAAAGGCATTCTCCACCACCCGCCTTGCCCTGAACAGCCTGTAGTTGAAGATCCTCTCTTCACGGGTGAGGAGTCTGGAAGTGTAGGGCTTCATGAGGTAGGTTGTGAGGGAGAAGGCGTCATCCCCCATGATGAATTAGGGCACATCTTATGTGTCGTTGGGCAGGGGTTCTGGATCTGGGAAGCCCACGATGAGGTTGTGTTCCAGCTCCTCCTTGAGGTGACTGGCGTTTTATACCTGGGCATCTGAAGATGAGCCGTTGCCTGAAGCATCGATGTACATGAACTTGTAGTCAGCATCGACCGTGGTGAAGAGGATGATGCTGAAGAAGCCCTTGTAGTTGAAATAAGTGGACCCTGACTTGACTGGTGCTTTGCAGGCCACGTGCTTGCCATCGATGGCTCCAACGGTGTGTGGGAAGTTCCACCTCTGATACCACTGCTCTGCAACTTTCTTCCATCCTTCTTCAGTGGAGGGGCACTGGAGGAGCTCCTCCTTGTATTCTTCGATGATGGCCTGCACCACTTCTCTGACCACAATGCTGATGGTATTGTATGGCACCCTCCAGCCGTACTGCATGCTCCTGTAGGTGGTTCGTGAGGCCAGGTGGCGCAGCGTGAGTGCCACCTTGAGCCCAGGTTCCAGGCTGGGCCGGAAGTTGGTGTTTGCCTTGGTCAACCTGGGTGTCAGCCGCTGCACAACTTTGTCAAACATGGCTGGAGGCATCCTCATGATGTTCTGGAATGCCCGATTGTCTTCTTTCCATAGCTCCACCATCAGCTTGTTGTACAGTCCATCCTCTGCTCTTCTGGTGAACCATCTTCATACCCAGACGCTTCTTCGCCGCCCCTTTTTCTTCCCGTAGTAGAGTTCACAGAGCCTGTAGATGGCTTCGCACTGTTGCAGAAGGATGGTGGCTGCCAAAAGGACCATGTTATGATCCACGGTGGACATGACTGGATGCTGTGGAAGAGGAAGAGGCAGATGAAGGCTGCAGAGGTCTGCACCGCAGGGCTGCTGTTCTGAAAGTGAGATCCAGATGTGTTGTTCCCCCTTTTTATAGGCAGTATAGGTGTCCCTTTGCATCCTCTAGGCATCCTCTAGGTATCCTGTAGACATCCTTAATATCCGAGATAGGTCCCCTCTGTGAACGTTTTTTCCATTTTAAATTCTTTGTTTCCATGCTGCATCCGTTCTGCGTCCGTTCCGCTTCCTCCCTGCGTCCGAGCAGATGCGAGTTGCGTGGATGCGCAGCGGATGCCTAGCGGATATAGCGGATGCATAACGGATGCATAACGGATGCGTAGCGGATGCGTAGCGGATGCAGAACGGACGAATTGGATACATTTTCCGCGCAAAAGTTTTGGGCAGCTCAAAACTTTCTGAGCGGATGAAACATCAATTGACGGATGCTGGACGGATAGAGAGGAAGCAAAATGGAGGCAGTGAGTACATCGCGTTAACCAACAGATGGCAAACCTTTTTGTCCGTTTTACATCCTCTTTGCATCCGTTGGTGCAGTGTGACAGGGGCTTTAGCTTTTTAAAGATCAACCAAAGTGAGCTGAGTGTTTCTGCTTACTACCAAAGGACTGTAAATTAGGTCTCAGATAATTTGTATTTTTCTTTTCCATTGTAAACCTCTAGCAGAACTATTCACAGACTGCCTAGTTGAATTCATGGTGCTCATACTAATTTATAAAGTTAGATACAGTGAAGGGAAAAATCCTCCTTCTTGGACAATGTAATTTGGCGCTTCTGAATATTTACTTCTGATTAGACAAGGAACATGCCAAAATTAATGCTTTTTCAGATTTTGTTTTCTCAGCCTTTAAGAACTTCATAAATTAGTGTTAGTATTTTTGATTAACTGGCAGTCAGTAAATAGTCCTGCTTGTGTTTTCAATCTGCAAAATATAATACAAATGGAAAAGAAATTGGAAGGTTATAAAATAAAGAAAGTAAACTTGAATGCTAATTTTTTATTAGAATTCTAACTATCTGCATGGTTTTCTTTTAAGAATTAATTGTAATTTGTTTATGTCTTGAGGGGAGCAAATCTGTATTTAATGGATATTTAATGAATAAAGGAAAACATTTTCAAAAGGAGTCATGATTCCTGAGATTTTATATTACTGTGATGAATATTACAAGGAACAATCTCATTTCCTACCTGGATTATCTCCTAGAATGCCAACGATATAGGCAATCCTTGAAATTATAATGATACTGAATGAAGGTACTTAAGACCTGTGCCTGAAGTTACAGTGGTTGCAGTGTCCCTGAGGTCATGTGATAAAAATTTGGTTGCTTGGCAGACCACCCACATTTATGACAACAAGGATACTGCAAGACCTCCATTTTCCTATGTGTCCTCTGCACCCAATTCAAGCTATCCTGAATAGAGGCCTCGGGCCTAAAGCAGTCTCCGACAGCTGCTACAACCTTAAGGCCTTGACTTCAGCCCTAGCGTTTTTGATGCTACTGTGTTCCAAAGCACATGAGGCTTGGATAATAGCATGATTTCCGTGCTGCCCAGTGTTTCCCAGAATTTGGAGGTCGCCATTCACCTTCACAGCCCTGCCAACTCTCACGGTTCTGCCGTGAGTCTCACGATTTTTTGTCATTTCTCACGGTCTCACGACAAGGCTCCTCAATCTCACGCCAAATTTAAAACACTTTTTTTTTTTCCAAATTTGGGGGTCGGCTTATATGCGAGTATATACGGTAATCATTTTTCTTCGTGTCTGTCCGTCATTTTGAAAGGGGAGTAGGCCCTGGGAACGAGGCTAGTTTCCCGGTAGTCTTTGTAAGTTCAGTGGAGGAAAGCGATCACAATCGTATAAACATGGCGAAAAGAGGTGGTGATTTTTCAATAGAAGAAAGAAAGCTGCATCTTCTTACAACAGGGAACACAAATAAAACATTTAAATAAACTGTTAATGACTTTCCTCGATGGAAAAGGGGTTTGTTTAATCTTGACTGGGAAAAAAATAAAATCTCACTATTTTTTATAGAATCTCCAGATTTTTTTTCATGGGTCTCCAGATTTTCCTTTATCAGGGGTTGGCAGGTCTGCCTTCATCCAGCTTTGTCTTACTGGTGAGAAGATTGTGTAGCCAAACCAAGACAGATCTTCACCACTCTAGGCCTTCTTTCCCAAAGCTGCCTCATGCCAGTTGCCAAGCCTTATGCAATTTGGAGAATAAGGCTTCTGAAGTACTAGACTAGGCTCCTTTCCCATTTGGCGGCATCCACTTACCCACCTGGTGAAGGAAGGAAGGAAGGAAGGAAGGAAGGAAGGAAGGAAGGAAGGAA
>BLBF01000005.1:38620923-38655662 GCA_015471245.1 Laticauda colubrina | reverse complement strand
GAAGGAAGGAAGGAAGGAAGGAAGGAAGGAAGGAAGGAAGGAAGGAAGGAAGGAAGGGGGGATGGATGGTGGAAGGTAAATAGGTGGGAAGGAAGTCTTAACAACTTCAACTGGGAGAACCAGGATTTCAGTCATTGAGCAAAGCATTCATCTTGCTTAATGACTGCTTCTCTAAATGAACAAGATCCCAAGCCCAACTGTCATTTGTAGAAACTATCCATATTTTCATGGTGTCATAATAACACAAACTAGACAAGCATGTAAAAAAGTATAAAATATGATACTTGCATGAGTACATCATCTTTCCTGAGTTCAAGATGTCTATCACCACACATAATTTTTTTCCAGAGACTATTATGCAACCCATGGTGGACTACAATAGCCCAAATAGCCCAGATTTTTTTTTCAAAAAAAAAAAAACACATTTAAAAATGCCTCTTGTTTATTTTCCCAGGATTCCTAACTGCAGATGAGAGAAGAACTTGAAAAAGAAGGCATTTCTGAGCAGAATAAGCTGTAATAAGGAGAAATAGAAGCATTTTTACATGAAATGGGAAGCAGAAAGGCTCATGAAAACTGCTCAGGGGTAAAGGACTTGTTTCAACTGGACCGAACTCTATTGTGAAACTCTTAGCAAATTGAAGCTGCAGTAGCCTTTAAATCTGATTCATATGACCTTTGAAGATCTTGGAAACTGCAGGTCTAGTGAGTCCAGGCAGACATCCACTCATGTCAGATTGAGTTAAAGGTATAAGGAGAACTGCCTCTGTAATCTAAATTAGTCTTGAGTATAGATTTCAATAGGAAAGCTCTGACAATGAAGTTTTCTCAGCCTTTCTGATCACAACATTTAACCACTCGTCCTCAATTCTTCTTTGACTTTTTGATGACCAGAGTGATATGTTTCAGACCGTGATGTGAATGATCTACTAAACTGAGTCCAGATGGTATTTGATAAAAACATTGATGTCTCACATATGGTATTTTAAAATAGTCATTAACAAGCTACAGTACTTTCACAGTTTCCAACAGTTTCCAACTAACAAATTTCACCATAGTTATAGGAGAAAATGTAAAGTTTGTTGGCTGTA
Organism: Laticauda colubrina; assembly: GCA_015471245.1. Lineage (NCBI taxonomy): Eukaryota > Metazoa > Chordata > Lepidosauria > Squamata > Elapidae > Laticauda > Laticauda colubrina. The sequence continues at coordinate 38,654,571 of BLBF01000005.1, read as the reverse complement.
ACTGGGCCATCAAGCCACCAATGACATTCTGGAAAGTCCTCCAATCCAAGAGAAATTTCAGGATTACCTGAAATATTAAATATTTTTCTTTTCTACTTTATCTGCTTAGCAGAAATTGGAAATATTTCAATTTTATTCTGTGAAAATTATGTTCTGCCCTAATCTGTTGATATCAACAAATATACTGGCTTTAATTTACCATAAAGTCATGATTACCCTGCTTTAAAAGCACACACAGTTTTTTTTAAAAAAAAATATCCCAAAGATCCTTTTTCAAGAGACAATTGGACTTTCTGGTTTTTCTTTAAAGACATTTCGCTTCTCAGCCAAGAAGCAGTACCATTTTTTGACTTCAGTGTTGATCGAATATAATGTGAGTTTTAGATGGCTGATACATGAAAGAATACTAGTTACCTGGGAGGAAAAAAGTTATAGACTAGACTCATTAGGTAAAGCAATGGAATTTTATGATTACCATTTTAATATGGAAGAGGAGCAGGAAACAAGAGGAGAGACAGTGCATAAAGGCCAAGAAGTACCATTGATGTAAGAATAACAGCCACAACAAGATGAGAGTGAAAAGGAGAAAATAGAACAAGCAGAGCAAGAAGGAGCAATAACAAAAGAACCCAGAGAAATAAAAGTGACAAGGAGTATAAGACCTATATATAAGTAAAACAATGCAGGAAGAAACAAAGATGTTTCTTTGTCTCACATAAATGGACTGAACTCTCCTATGAAAAGAAAAAAAATATTTTCAAAATTACAAAGATTAAAACAACATAGTATCACTCCAAAAAATACATATTAAAAGAACACCATTATAAATTATTGGAGAACCCCAACTGGGAAAACTATTCACTATCGCAACAACAAAGGTATAACTATACATTAAAGTATATGCCTTATAGGTGGAACTGTATGTTAAAGAAAAAATAAATGCTAAAGAAATCTTTAAAGATGAAAAAGGGAGAATTTTGATGGTGGAAATGATTTCAAATCAAAACCAGATACTTTTGGTCACTATATATGCACCAAATAATGGTCAAGAAGAATTTTACAAAAAGTTCACAAGAGGATACATGACACAGAATATGAAAATCTTTGCTTATAGGAGATTTCAATGCAATAGTTGTACAAAACTTGATTACAAAAGCAGTAAAATAAACAAAAAACCAAAAAAAGGGCTCTACCTAGAACCTTTGTAAAAATGATAGAAGAATTATTGATACAAGATATATGGAGATAAATGAATCCAGGGAAAAACCAATACACATTTTGTTCCAATGTGCATCCATCTTGGTCTATAATAGATATGATTTGGATGACTCCAGAATTGAGTATAAATGTGCAAGAGATAAAAATAGAGGCAAACCTATGGGCCGATCACAATCCAGTTAAAATCAGTTGGAAAGGACAAAAGAGAAAAGCAAGATGAACTCTAAATCAATCTTTAATAAAAGACAAAGAATGTATACAGATGATGGAAAGAGAACTGGGATTTTTCTTTAAAGAGAACAAGAAAGAAGAAACCTCATTACAAAATGCACGGGACACTGCGAAAGCATATATCAGAGGATTAGCTATTAACTGTATAGTGAAGAAAAACAAGAAAAGGAAACACATCAAAAGACCTTGGATGAAGAATATAAAAGACTTGAAATAGAGCTACAAAAGAACACAAAAGAACTTAAAAAATCAAATGGAGATGATTAAGCATAAGTTAAATATAATGGAAAAAGATGAACTGGCACAGCAAATAAAAAGAGCGAAACAATTTTTTTTGAAAATGCTAATAAACTTGGAAGGTGGCTAGCCTATAAACTGAAGAAGGAGAAAGAGAAGAAATGGATAAGCAAATTGCAGGATGAGGATGGTACATTATACTTTCAAATGGAAAAGAAAAAAGATCTAATACAGGAGTTTTACAAGAAGCTATATGACTGTGAAAAAAATACCAAAGGATAAAATAATATAGTACTCAGAAAAAACTAATTTACCAAAAGTTCCAGAAATGGTGAAAAATATGCTGAATGAAAGAATTACAATGGCAGAACTAGTAGAAGCAATCAAAAGACCAAAAAACAAACAAATAAACAAACAAACACCAGACCCAGATGGTTTACCAGCAGAAATTTATAAAGACTTACAAGATACACTAAGCTTGTCCATGTTAGAGATGTACAATGAGGTTTTATCTGAAACCAAGGTACCAGACATGTGGACAGAAGCTAACACCACTTTGCTCCCAAAAGAAGATCCAGACCTAACACAAATAAAGAACTATAGGCCAATATCTCTCTTAAATGCAGACTATAAAATATTTGCTTCAATATTTGCTGAAAGATTTAAAAGATTTTTGATTGAGTCTATATATTCTAATCAAAATGGGTTTTTACCCAAAAGGCAAATGAGAAACAATGTAAGAATAATTTTAGATACATTGGAGTATTATGAAGTACATAGTGAAAAACAATTAGCATTGGGTTTTTTTGGATGCCCAGAAAGCGTTTGATAACGTAAATTGGCAATTTATGTTGCAACTGTATGGATTTTGGCAAAAAGTTTATAAATATGATAAAGGCAATCTATACACACCAGAGAGCAAAAGTGTTGGTGAATGGAGACATGACAGAAAATTTCTACATAAAAAAAGGCATGAGACAAGGCTGTCCACTATCCCCATTATTATTTATATAAACATTAGGAGTTTTGATTAGAAATATTAAACAAGACCCAGAAACAAAAGGAATGGAGATTAAAAAAGAAAAATACAAATTACAAGGATTTTCAGATGATCTAGTTTTAGAATAACCACTGGAAACTGGTCCTAAATTGATAAGGAAAATCGAGAAATATGGAGATGTAGCAAGGTTGAAAATAAATAAAGAAAAAACAAAACTGATTGTTAAAAATCTTACAGATAAACAGAAAAAAGAACTGACAGAGAAAATAGATCTCCAGATAGGAAAGAAAGTTAAATACCTAGGCATCCAGTTAACAGCAAGTTATCATTAAAGATAACTATACAAAACTAATGCAACAAATTAAGTTGGACTTGGAAAAATGGAAGAACCTACAACTACTGTTGATAGGGAGAATAGCTATATAAAAATGAATATATTACCGGAACTACTCATTTTATACCAAATGATACTGATAAGAATAGAGAAAAAATATTTTGAGGAACTGGGGGAATAGAGGAATTAAGGTGTGGGGCAAAGTTAAATAAGCTATCTTCCTTATTGACTGTCCTAATAATTACTAGCAGTGAAGAAATGGCACTTCTGTTTTCTTTTGAAGTAAGATCCTTTGTGTAAAATATGTGGGTGTTGTGTGTGTATACATACATACATATACATACAGTCAGGAGTGGGATTCAAAAATCTCAACAACTGGTTCTCTGCCCAGTGGCTGGGTGGGTGTGGCCGTGGTGGCCGTGGCTTACTGGAACTTCAGGGAGGGCCATTTTTTACCTTCTCCAGAGTCTGGAGGCTTTCTTGGACCTCTGAGAAGGGGAAAACGGCCTCCCCTGGGCTCTGGAGGACCTCTGGAAGCCAGAAACAGGCCTGTTTCCGGACTTCTGGAACTTCCAGGAGGGCTGTTTTTCACCTTCCCAGAACCTCCACGTGGACCCTACACTTACCTTCATCCAAAATAGGCTGCGTGGAGACTCAGGGGAGGGGAGGAGAGAGGTGGGTGGGGCCAGCTGGTTGGTTCAACTACTGGTTCAGCGAATCATATGTAAATTTAACATCCAGTTTGCCCAAACAGGCCCGAACCGGCTTAATCCCACTCCTGCATATAGTATATGCAGTAGGAAGATCACACAGGTTGACTGCAAACAATGACATAACAAAGAAGCAACAATGGTGCATTGGAAAATCTGCAGGAAAAACCATTTGCCTGCAAGCAAGAATTGGTGGGATGATAAAATTGAGAAAGTAATTGAAAATGAAGATTTAGAATTCAAACTGACAAACATTTGCCACATAACAACCCAGACTTAACAATTTCCAACAAGAAAGACAAAAAAAGTCCAGATAGTGGATATAGCAATATCAGGAGACAGCAGAATAGAAGAGAAAGAACTGGAGAAAACACAATAAAAAGACCTGCAAATAAAAATAGAACAACTATATCAAAAGAAAACAAAGGATAGTACTAATTGTACAAGGTCTCTTGAGTGCAATCAAAACACAAATGGAGAACCATTTGAATGTTTCCTGCATTGACAAATTCACCATCAGTCAATGGCAAAGGACAGCTTAACTCAGAACAACTTACATCCTGCAACAATACTGTTAATACCATCAAACTTCCATATCTGCCTATCTCTGGTCCTTGGGACAGACTAAATAGGTGAATGAAAATGCCAAGTCCGGTATGAACATCTGGCTGACTGTGTGACAAACCATAATAATAAGCAAAGGAAAGAAAAAGTGGTGTAGAGGGATGGCATTGGAAAGTCAGTCGAACATGCCGCAGAACTGTTGAGAATGGCAGCAATGTACAATAAGGCGGATGAAATTTTTACACCTTTACATCAACTGCAAACACACACATGCACACACACAAATTTTCTTTCCATTTTCCTTATGCATTTTTTCATTTTTGTTTTCCCTCTGAAGAGTACCAACTATTTCATTTAAACACTAGCCATAAGAGGGAGGTGAGGCATGTATACCATTCGGATAGTATATATAGTATATGCATTGTGTATGTGTGCATAAATGTTGAACGAGTCAGGTAAAAATAAAAAGGGAGTAAATCTGATCATTGCGTATGTGACTTGTATCTCTCCTTTGAAAGTCCAAGGCTAGGGAGCACATGCAGGTCTATCCTGCTTTCACAGCACAACAAAGGTAAATTGGGCTGAGAGAGATTAACTAAATCGGAATAATTCAGTGTGTTGCACGCTGAAATCCTGTGCCAAACTTGTGGTGTCACGTTGTCACATGATGTATTGTGACTTTTTCCCTTTTGCTAAAATGGGGAGTGGCCAGCATATAATGCATCTGTGTCTTGGGCCATGAGTTTGATATCTCCTGCTCTACATGATATAGCAGATAGCAAAAGAATAGAATAACATAGCCAGATAAAGCCCTTGTTTGGCAATATAAGAATTGCCACTGTCAAATGCAAACTTTTTGCTGACTTGTGGGTAAAATGTGATATTCTAGCATTGTGCATATACATGTGGAGGGAGATGAATGCTGTGTCTAAATGCATTTGTCAAGAGCATAATATATTTAACTCAGGATCTACTTGCATGCATAATGACCAGGCATAGATGACAGTAGCTGAATTTAGTTCATAGAAATGCACTTTCAGCCAATATTACATTTCAGTCTTGTAAATGTACCAAGAGGGTAATGCTTATGTAATGAGATGGACACAAGAGAGATTGAATTGGTAGGTTAGATGCAGGGACGAGCTCTGTAAATAATTCAGAATGGAAAACTTAAATCTAAATGCCATACAGGCAACCTCAATACAAAGTCATAACTTATACTATGGCTTCTGCCAAGATAATAAACTCTGGCAGTACAGTCTGAGTTGTTTATGAGTGATTGATCAGCTTCAGGAGTAAATTATTTATAACATTATATTCACTTGGTGACCAAAAATCACCTGCGTTTCTGACAAAATGAGAAAACTTTGTAAGTGTTTGCTCAGGAGGAAGAATACTGGTCTAACCAAATAAAATATAGTTTCTAGAAAAAAGGCCAAGGCTGGGATTTGATTACCCCAACAAATGTTTCAAAACATTAGCCAGTGACCCTGTAAACATGAGATCAATCCTATAAATGTTTGCTCAGAAAGAAATGTACATAGATGGAGATATTACCTTCTCTGAATTAATTTGAATTTCCTAATTTATTACATAAGTAAGAACATAACAATCGGTATAATTTTATTTCTGTATTTTGCAACATAATTTCTACTCAAATGTGTACTTCATGGAACGTTATATATAAGAATACAAATATTAAAGAAAATTGCATTCAAAACTATACATCATGAAAAATGCATACAGAAAGTATTGTTCTTCTAGCAGGAATATTTTTTTCACACAAATTCATGATAATCCATTTTTTCAAAAACCTGCAGTAAAATCAAACACTTTAAAATTGATTCAATTCCTGACTTAATGAAAATTATACACAAGAAAAAATATTTTGGGACAAACCATAGTGGGTATGTATGTAGGAGGGAATACCATTACCTTGAACATCTGCTTTATTGCACAGAAATATTTGGCCACCTGTAGTTGAAAACAGGTTAGTCTAATTTAGTTCTTATATTCTAATCTAGTTTTTACATTCTTAAACAGCTAAAAGCTGGCAGTGACTTTGGTCTGTTTTACTTAACTTTGTGGAAATCTTAATAAATTACCTTTTTTAAAAAAATGCTGAGTTGATCTTTTCTTTTTCCTTTTCTTCTTCCTTCTAAGATCTCAGATCAGTCTTGACCAAACCTTTTACTGTCCAATTATGGGAAATCAATGCTTAAAAATTTCCATCCAGTGAAATTTAGTATATCTGGGGACACTACACTAGAGAAGGCTGCCTAAGATTGTGAACTGCTATCTTTTTGATTCAAAAGCTTAGACACCCGTGCCTATCTTTTGAGTCAATATCTTTTTGGTTCAATATATTTTATGACTAATTTTATGGGACATAATAATAGTAAGTCACAGATGAGAGCCCCACTTATCTATGAAATTCAAAATTTTTATCCAATGCCATGAGATCCTCGGAGGAAAGATAAAATTATCAATATAATCAGTAACCCGTATAATGTTTATTTACACTCAAACTCTTGAAAATTCATTTTAATTGATGAAATAATGTACACAATGCTGCACATACATATATGAATATCTTTTTTAAAATATTCACTTCTTTGAGTCAGTCAAGGCTGACTTCATTGCCTTTAGTGTTCAGCATATCATACTAAAACAGCAAGGTGAACTAGAAAGAATTTAAACATTACTACTAGCATGTAATACTTCCTATGTTGGCTATATGGTATTGTCAATACTGCTCTTCAGCATCATATTTATAAAATGTAATATAGCTTTAGTAGTATAGAACTGAGCTGTATTTTTTATTTAAAAAGTCACATGATATATAACATTACTCTCTCATTAAAGATTTTACCATGTTAGTGTATTTATTTCCATATGACAATACTGTTCCTTCTGGAAAAACGCGAGGTAGACCGGGTTCCAACAACAAAGTCTTTATTTTATAACACAGTTGAAAAACGGAACATTGGCTCAAGTTGCGGCAGCCTTTTATAGGTTTTTCTCTGCTGGCTTGTAGCCAATGACAGGTATTTAATATTTGCCGCCTTTGAGCAGCTATGTGGATTGGTTCCTTTGAACCAATCCCCATTCAAGTTCTTTAGCCAATCAGAACCCTGTATTTGGAGTCTACTATTCTTTATACAGAACACCCCTCCCCTCTTGGCTTAGTCCTACATGGTGACGTAGTCGCGCAGGTAGGTGGGGCTTCTTTTGACTCGACTGGACTTGCATGGTTCATTCCTGTTGAAGACTTCGATCGGTTCGGATGGGGTTGCTGTCTCTCTTGTTCTTTCCCATGGAACCGCCTGGAAAGGTGAGTCAGCCATTTTACTGCCGCCTAGATTCCTTAGGCTGGTGGTGTTGCTGCTCCCTCCTGGTCTCTCCAGGCAGGTCGAGCTGGCCTGGCTGGCCCCTTCGTCTGGACTTTCTCCACGATTATCTTCTAACTTTTATGCTCTTTTTGATTGCTATTGTATTCTGTATTTAATTTTAACGGTTCTTTATTCTTTTCTCGTATTTCCCCCCCCCTTTGGTTTGGTTTTCGTCGTTTTTTAATATTTGTGGTTTTGTGTTTGTACTTCTTTCGATGTTTTGGGAATGAAGCTGGTCTATGTGCCGCTTCCATTCCCTGCCATCGTCTATGGTTAGTCGGGAGGACCGGGGGCCTGTATTTTGTATGATTGTTCCTGGTAGCCATAATGGGTCCCCCGGTAAAATTTTTTGCATAGACTAGGTCGCCTACTTCAAATGTCCTGAAACGGGTGGAGGAGTCGGGGGGGGGGGTTTCTGGTGTATAGTTTGGGTGCAATCTGTCTAGTTGCGACCTTAGTTTTCTCCCCATTAGTAGTTCCGCTGGACTTTTGTTTGTTATGGTACTGGGTGTGATATGCTAGAGGGTGAGCAGGAGATTTATTTTATCTTGGACATCCCCAATGTCCATTCTTTCTAACCCTTCTTTTGTAAATCTAACCATTCTCTCTGCCCTGCCGTTCGCAGCCGGATGGGCCGGCGCGGTTAGGGCATGTCTGATACCTAGGGAGGCTAGGTATTGTTCAAATTGAATGCTCGTTAACTGTGGCCCGTTGTCAGACACTAGGACGTCCGGCAGGCCATGGGTCGCAAAGAGTTTGTCCAGTTGTTTAATAAGGGTTTCAGTTGTCGTAGATGGCATAATTTTAACCTCTAGCCAATTTGAGTATGCATCTATGACAATGAGGAAAGTATGTCCCTTAGTCGGACCCGCAAAGTCGATGTGGATTCGTGACCAGGGGCCTTGTGGGGTTTCCCAGTCCCTTATGGGTGCTTATGGCGGGGAAGGCCTGGTTCTTTGGCATTTGTTACATGAATTTACCCAGTATTCGATGTCCCTATCTATACCCGGCCACCAGACATAGCTTCTAGCAAGGCTTTTCATTTTAACAATTCCCGGGTGGCCTTTGTGAAGCATATTGAGCACCCTCGTTTGTAATTTGGAGGGGATAACAACCCGATCACCCCATAACAAACAACCCTTTTGAATTGAAAGTTCAGTTTGTCTGGTCCGGAAAGGCTTAAAGTTGTCAGTTTTTTGGTTTTCCGGCCAGCCTTTACCTACCCAGTTCAGTACACGGGCAGTCAATGGGTCCTTTGCGGTGGCTCTGGCGACATCATTTGCAGACATGGGCAGATTTGGGCATGTCTCTATCTGCAAGGTGATCATCGTTGGTGCCGGGTCTTCCTCTATAATTGGTAGCGGAGTTCTGCTCAAAGCGTCTGCGTGGGAGATTTGTTTCCCAGGGCGATGTGTCAGAGTATACGAGTAGGCTGCTAGGAATTCTGACCATCTAGTTATTCATGGAGATAAAATGTTCGGTGTTGGTTTGTTTCCCGTCAAAATTCCAAGTAGCGGTTTATGGTCCGTTACTATTACAAATGTTCTTCCATATAGATATTCATGGAAGCGTTTTACTCCGGCGATGATTGCCAAGGCTTCCCTGTCCAGCTGACTATAATTTCGGCTTTAGACAGAGTCTTTGAATAGTATGTGATGGGTGCCTCTCTTCCGTCTGGCAATTGGTGACTCAGGATGGCACCGACTCCAAATGGTGAGGCGTTGCAGATTACCGTCAATGGCAGTGTGTTGCTAAACTGGATGAGAACGGTGTTTGATGTTAACAAGTTTTTTATTCTTTGGAAAGCTTTCTTTTCTCTATACCCCCAAGTCCAAATTGTTTTCTTATCCAGTAATCGGTGTAATGGTTCCGCTATTGTTGCTTTGTGGGGTAGGAATACGTTATAAAAATTTATTAGTCCCAAAAATGCCTGCAGTTCAGTTTTATTCCTTGGTTCTGGTGCATCTTTAATAGCTCTGACTTTTTTTCGGTAGGGTGTATACCCTCTCCATCTATCAAATATCCCAAAAATTCGACGCGATCAGTCATTAGACAGCATTTTTCTTTCTTTACTTTAAGGCCAGATTCTCTGAATTTATTTAGGACATCTTTAAGTCTTTTTTTAAGCTGTGTTGCATCTTTGGCTGAAATTAGGACGTCGTCAAAGTATGGCACGACCCCTTTTATACCATTTAACAGGCGTTCCATGAGACTCTGGAAAACGCCTGGGGCTACGCTTACTCCAAATTGGAGTCTGTTGCATTTGAATGCCCCTTTGTGAGTCACTATTGTTTGTGCTTCAGCCGTTAAGGGGTCTACTGGGAGCTGTTGGTAAGCTTGTGCTAGGTCTAGTTTAGCGAAAACTTTTCCTCCCCCAAAAGAGTGTAATAGGTGTTGCACGACTGGCACCGGGTATGCGCTTTGTTGCAGCACATGGTTCAGGGTAGCCTTGTAGTCGCCACAGATTCAAACCGACCCGTCTGATTTAATCGGCATTACAATTGGTGTTTCCCATTTCCCATTTAGCATGGTCGACCAGTTCTAAAACCCCTTGATCTATTAATTTATTTAGTTGTTCCTCTATTTTTGCTTTTAGAGCAAAAGGAACTCATTTGGCCTTTAGTCTTTTAAGGGCTACCTGGGGGTCTAGACTAAAAGAAATTGGGGTCCTCCGATACCTGCCCAGGGAGCCATCGAAAATGTCCTGGAATTCTTGGATCAGGTCTTCTTTCCAGTCAGTTGCGTCCACCCGGTCTACTCCGGTCATCCCAATGCCCAATGGTGCGAACCATTCGATGCCCAGGAGGCTTGGTCGATCTCGGTCGACTATCGTTAATGGTAGTACTGCGACATGTTGTCTGTAGGCGACTCGGAAATGTCCTAGGCCTACTACAGGAATTCGGTTTCCTTGATCGTCCTTGAGGGTTAGTTTTTGTCTCTGGAGTTCCTTGATCTTGATGTCTGGGACCAGTTTTTTGATGGTGTCCCATGACACCATTGATAGGAAAGATCCAGAGTCAACCTCCATTTCGCAGGGGTTGTCTTCAATTTTTATAATTATTTTTACCTTCTTCCCGCTTTCCATCTGAGTGCTTCCGATAGTGAAAGTCTGGTATGCTTTCTCTCGGTTAGTGGCTTGCTTGTTTCGCTGCCACTCTCTCTTGGATAGTTTTGGCTCAGTCTTTGCCGGGGAGTTGCTGCGTCTTTTTGGGCTATAATTCTTTTTGTTCCTGCAGACTCTCTCAATATGCCCCCTTTTCTTGCATGCTCTGCAAATGGCATCGAGGAATCTGCAGTCGGCTCGAGGATGGTTTCCCCCACAGCCAGCGTATTCCCGCCAATTTCTGTTTTCGCGCCCTTTCTTGTTGGCGTATCGGCGGTGGATTTTGTCGTCTTCCTCCCCGGATTCTGACGTCTCGCCGAATTCTTCATAATGAGTGGTGGTGGGAGATTGTTTTTTTCCTCTGGCCGGGCTTGTTTCGTCGTTGTTCACGTTCATTTGTTTCATTTTATCCACTGATTTTTTCGCGGCTTCAGCGGCCGAGGCTTCTGCGATAGCTTCGGCTACTGATATGTTGGGATTATTCAGTAGCTTGCTCTGTATATTAGAGTCTCTTAACCCCAATATTACTCGATCCCGCATTGCTTCATCTAAGTTCAGAAACTCACATGCTCCCCCTATTTGTCGGAGGGCTGCCACAAAATCAGCGATGGTTTCGCCTTCTTTCTGGTCTCTCCGATAAAACCCATGCTGCTTTATTAAATTTGACACCACCGGTGCATAGTGGGCCTTTAATGTTCTTTGGAGCTCTATCCAAGTCAATTGTTTTACATCTCGGGGCTTCGCCAAAGCCTTGACCATTTTGAAGATTGTGGGCCCACAGTGTGTCAAGAAAACAGCTCTCTTGCACTGGTCTGAGATTTCCTCCATCTCATTGTTCTCCAGGTACATCTGGAAATGGTCTACGTAGGATTCCCAATCCTCTTCATTGGGATTGAAGGGTGCGGGCGGCGCGTTGTTTCCAGCCATTGTTCTTTGTCTGGTTTTATCTGTCACCACATGCTCAGTCTCGCATTTAGGACGATCCCATCCTCATCGCCAGTGTTCCGTCCAGAAAAAACGCGAGGTAGACCGGGTTCCAACAACAAAGTCTTTATTTTATAACACAGTTGAAAAACGGAACATTGGCTCAAGTTGCGGCAGCCTTTTATAGGTTTTTCTCTGCCAGCTTGTAGCCAATGACAGGTATTTAATATTTGCCACTTTTGAGCAGCTATGTGGATTGGTTCCTTTGAACCAATCCCCATTCAAGTTCTTTAGCCAATCAGAACCCTGTATTTGGAGTCTACTATTCTTTATACAGAACAAATACATAAAGGGCTTTTGTCCACATCAAAGGGGTTCCAAGAAGCCCTATGTCTAGTAGGATTTTCAAATTGAGTCATATTGCACAGGCTTATTGTCATGGCCTCATTGGAGCCTCAGTCTTCAGAGGAAGATGAGCTGGAGCTGGGGTTGATGGAAGTTGAGGGGGTAGTCTCATTGGCTCTGGAGGAACACAGGGAGGAGCAGGTCAAGGCAGCCCCAGGTCCTTCAGGCTTGAGATGATTTGCCAGCAGAGAAGAACGGGGGGCAGGATGACTGAGGGGAGGGAAGAGAGGGAAGGCAATGGAGATGAGGAGCGACTGAGCTCAGGTGATGAGCAAGGACCGCCACTTCCTGATCCCAAAGCACAGAGAGTGGAGAGGAGGTTGGAGCAGTGCAGGCCAACCTGACAACTCGGGAGGAGAGCATCCCAACCCTCTTCACAGGGCACACCTGGGGACTGAGACTTAAGGAGACACTGTGGGGAGGGGAACTTGTTGGGAAAAAGGACTGAATTTGTGGAGTTTTGTGTGCCATTGCCAACATTTGGATTGAGCTAGATTTCTTGCCTTATTGCTGCTTTGTTTCTTTGCCTTGCTGGACTTCTCGCCTTGAAGCCATTGTGCTAGCAGTGTTTTACTGGACTATTCACAGTCAGAGGCTGCTGGAGGTATGTGTGTGAATGCTTTACTCTGGGACTTGCCATAAATGTGGGAGCATTTGGGGGACAAATGGAGCAATAAAGGGGAGTTCGAACTATAAGCTGACTGTGTTGCCTCCGTGCCTTGCCCTGGTTCATTACATTTATGGGAAAGGAACTACAGTAAAAAAAAATTGGTCTAGACAAAATAGAAACAGTATAAAAATTTATTCTGAGTTTTATCCCCCCCAATACCCCCCCCCCCCCATTCCCTGGTCTATGTTGTAGACACCTGGGAGGATAATATACTCTGTGTATTATATGGTATATTTCATAATATACTCTGAATATTAAATACTCTGTGGTGCTTTTATTATTAACAGTGCTGTTTATTCCTTGCCCAGCTATCATTTTTTAAATTCCAGGTGAAACAAATTTATTTGCTGTTTTTAGAAAGTAGCAACATCCCAAAATTGAGAAACATTGTTCTTTAACATTACTTAACCTGTGTCACAAAATATATTTATTTCCACATATATCTTTTTGTTGATTTAAATACATTGCAATAAAATGCACAATCAAATCTATGAATTAAAATGTCAGAATTATGGCAGTCGTGCAAGTTGCTTATTATGGGTTTCAAAATGGATTATACTTCCTTATGGGACCATCACCTCAATGGAAAGGATAGACCTTCCATGGGTTTGCAAAATTAAACCAATTAAACCAATTTAAAAAAAAAATAGAGAAAATAAACCAAGACTTTTCTCCTCTCACTTCATTACCAAATGTCCATTTTTATGATGAAGAAAGCAATAAGAAATGGGATGCCTGGTATGAATGGTTTAAGAATAAAAAGAAATCAAAATGACAATTAAATAAAGAATAAGAAACTTTATAAATACTTATATCTATATTCATATCTATATATATATATATTTATATATTAAGTTGAAATTGTATACTGAAAGAAATGTGTATATAGAAAGATGATAAGGAAATGTAAAAGATGTATTGATGTTCATATAATGATGTATTAAGTTTTATTTTATGGTTTTAAATTTTTAAAACTAAATAAAATTTAATTTAAAAAAGTGGAGACACAATCATCTATTTAGATTACAAGATTTTGTTATTAACAGAACAAAATAAAAATTTTACGAAATAATTCTCTTACACACTTGTTTAGTTTCAGTAGTCTCAATTAAGCAGTGCATCAACAAAAGAATTAAAGAAATATGGGGGAATATTAAAAGGTTTGTCTGAATTTGCAGATCTTATAACTGAACGTTGAACATTTACAGTATACAGTTCAGAATTCAGAATCTGTGACTCAGAAACTGAACAATCAAAAACTATATCATTAAATGGATGCAAAATTTGAATACAGTTACATGGAAAGGTGGGAACGTCAGTACAAAAAGAATATTACATTACCTAAAGAAAAGTGGTATAAGATGTTACATCACAGCTACATTATTCCAGTCATGATTGCTAAAACTCCTTTCTTGCAATTTGTGGGAAATGTAGTGAATAGATTGAATATTTTTTTCCATATGGAGTGGCAGTGTTACAGAGCTCAACAATATTGGAAACTAATTTATCATAGAACGGAACAAATTTCAAGAGTTGTATTTCCATTTCAACCTTCAATATTTTTGTTAAATTTCACTAAACCATGTATTTCTTCAAAATACCCTGAACTGACATTATATATGACAACTGTCAAGATTGTAAATGCTTTTTACTAGAAAAGATCTCTGATCATATCTATAGAAAAAGGATTATAATTAAACTGTGGGAATATGCCTAGATGTCCTTGAATAACTTTATATCTAGAAATTAACGTTGATATTCAGTTTTATTTTCATACCATTTCTTGGACTACGGTTCTATACATGAAATTGTGTCACATCCCAAATATGGATTCTAAAGTTTAAAATTTGATCTGCTATATAATCTACATATTATTTTAAATATTTTTCAGTGCATTGTTTAGTATTTATAGCTTTTTCCTTTTTTCCTGTTTCAGTTTTCCTAATCAAATATTTTAACAGCTTCAGAGAGACATGTCTTGATTAGAAATTTGGTATGTCTAATGAAATGTCTAATATCTCTCTAAGTTGTTAATGGTGAATTGGAATATATATAAGCCATATGGTATTTTAGATCTGTTGGTTATTCAAAATTTGTTTGATTAATTGTCCATATTTTAGGGACTTCCCCTCTCTTTTTATTTACACTTTATATAATTGTTTAAATCTATACCAGCATTATTCTTTTCCTTTTTTATTTGAAATTACAACAATGCATTTAAAAGACTGTAAAATATTATACCCAATATACAGTGACATTATGGAGAATTTGATTACTTTGGTTCAGTAGCATGATGCACCTGTAATAACTCTGATGTAATGGTTCAATGCCATAAAGGAATAGCATTTTGCCAGTTCTTTTCCCATCATGCTTTCTAATCCTTCTAAACCTTGGCTCTCATCTTCCCTTGGCTTTGTTACGAAAGGGCATGTGGTTACTTTGCAATTCTCCCTACTCAATGCCTCTCTAAAAGACCTGGGGAAAATCCAGGAACACATCAGGTTCTTAAACAGCTGAGGAACAGAGAAGTCACCATGTTGCCACATGCACTTCTCTCTCCTGGCATCAGGGAAACATCGTCATAGTGTAATATGAGCATCTCCTGTGCTCACAATTTTTCTTCCCACCAATACTGAATTTGGATAGTGCCTCTGACACTCAATTCAGTTACTTAACAACATATTGACAGTCTTGCTGCCCAGCCATGAGTTCAAAGAGAGGTGGAATCAATGACAGATGCTCTCTGCAAAGTCTGCCTGGAGCCACAGAAAGACAGCAGACAATTAGTCAAATGTCATTACAGTCCAAGGACTTCCCAGCTTTTGCATCTTCCAGCACCTTACAAAAGAGGATTAAATGAAAGACAAAGGTGCCAGCATTATGCAAATGATGCTGAAATCTGCTCACCAGATGATCCCTTGAATTCTTTAAACCCTTGCCTTTCTTGAACATCAATAGCTAGTTTGTTTCTGGCACACTGTTTTTGGTGTCTCAAGAGATAACATAGCACATGAATGCTTTCCCTTCTGTCAAAAGGAACCATCAAGTCTAACACATGAAAATCCTTTAACTTGCAAACTGGAATGTCACACAAAAATATGAAGTAATAAACAGAAGCTTGACTCGAGCAGCTAACAAAGAGTCAAAACAAAGGTTTTCCTTTTCATGCATATGGGATTAATTTAATATTTTGATACACATTAACTTCACATTCTTCTTTTTCTTCCCCATCCAAGATTTGATTGTATAAGTTGTATAAAATTACAGCATTCTCTCTTCCTGCCAGGTAATAAAGTTGATTTTTCCACAGTTTACTAAAACAGACAGAGCTTGTTCACATGAGGGATAAAAAAGATTACTTACCAGAAAAGGATCTGGATAATTTATTCAGAAAATATCCAGAGCCCACTATAACAATATTGCCAAAAAGGCATTAAGAGTTGTAAACCTAATCCTGCATAGCTTTTTCTCCAGTAATATTGTACTACTAACTACATCATACGAAAGATTTACTAGACCAATTCTTGAATACAGCACATCTGTCTGGAAACCACACTGCATATTGGACATTAATATAATTAAGAGAGTCTAGATATATTTTACAAGAAGAGTCCTCCACTCCTCTACTTGCAACAGAATACCTTATGCACCCAGACTTAAAATTGTAGGCTTAGACAACTTAGAACTATGCCTCCTTCGGTCTGATTTAAGTGTAGTACATAAACTTATGTATTTCAATGTGCTATCCATCAATGACTACTTCAGCTTCAACCACAACAATACGAGAGCACACAGTAGATATAAAGTTAAGGTAAACTGCACCAAACTCAATTGTAGGAAATAAGACTTCAGCAACAGAGTTGTCAATGCCTGGAATACACTACCTGACTGTGGTTTTTTTTCTCCAAACCCCCAAAACTTTAACCTTAGACTGTCTACTGTTGACCTCAACCCATTTCTAAGAGGTCTGTAAGTAGGCATGCTGATGCATAAGCACCCCAGCATAAGCACCCCAGCATGCCTACTGTCCCTGTCCAAATGTTCCCTTTTATTTGTATCCATTTCATGTATTAATAATCATGTTTATATTTATATCTGTTATCTAACACATGCTTGACAAAATAAATATAAATAAACAAACAAATAAATAAATAAAAACTCAACTGACCTCAATGGGACTTGTTATCAAGTAAACAGTTTTTATAATCTTTAGGGTTGTAGCTATCATATAAAGTAATGTTATTCAATTCACTGCACAACATACACATTCATGCAAATATGAATTCTAATGCAAAACTATTGTTAATCAATGAAGGAGGCACAAACATATTGATTGAAGTTCCAGGGATAATTAGACTCATTTGTAAAATGCTGAATATTCATACAGTTATGTGAAAGAGCATAAAGTTAGAGAGTATCTATTGTTTAATTTAATTTAATTTAGCAGTCACAATCCAATTGCTCAAATATATGTAAGCAATATAAATCTGTCTTGGATTGTCCTTTCTTGGTTTGATTTGAAACATCCTGCACCTAATAACAGAGAGATTTTCAGATTCTACACTGTTATAAATTTTAAAATCTTTAGGTATCTACTTCCAAAATAATCCATATTGTTTCATAGCTGCTTAAATCAACAAAGAAGTTTTAGCACTTCTACAAAATAAACAGAAACATCCACAACTTCAAAAAAAACAAATCAACAGTACTTTTCTTCATGACCTTGTAGTTTAATTCATTGAATCTATGGGGACCTTAATTATCTATCTAAGAAAATATATGAATGTTTGAAATATTTTTTTAAAAAATGTTCAAAAGCAGTAGTTTCTATGGCAGCCTTCCCCAAAGAGGCATTCTTCATATACATTATTTAGTGGAAATCTGGTCAATGTAGCCTCAAAGTGTAAACTTCTAAGGTAAAGCCAACTATGGGCCATTATGACAAACTTTATGCTCTGAAATTTTCATTATTTCATTTGCTTGAGAGATGCATTTGGAAATACACTAGATTGGAGGAACAAACAGCATTCAAGGGCACAAAATTACTATTGTAATAAGGTTTTTTCTCATGACCTTGCAGTTTAATGTGTTGAATCTATGGGGCATTTCACAGAAATATCAATAGATGTTAGTTTTGGAAGCCATATTAGCACCAGTTTCCACGCTGCCACATTTCTGTTCCTGGGAAATTGGGAGGGAGCATTTGTTACAGTGTTATGTAGATACACATAAAAGCATTCTTCTTTACAGTCAAGGTCATGTCATCCTGCACCTGGACAAGGGAATGGTTAGAGAATGTCTCAAGCTGGAATGGATGGTGATTGGGCCATGTGATGGACTGAGGGGTGCAGGGGGAAAATCTTTGATTTTCAATTCCTGAGGGAAAATATGGAACTCTCAGATTCGGGTTTTCCCAGATGTCCCAATATGACAACTCTAATAAAATGGAACTTTGATAAGATGTCTGTCTCAGAGTTTTTGAGTTGGAGGTTGTTGTGTTTTTGGAATGCTGACATTAACAGAATCTCTAAATCATCAAGCAGCATCCCGATTTAGAGGGCTGTCCATGGTACTGAGCCCCAAGCACTGACTTGTTGATCAGGCAGTGCAAAGACTCAGGGAAGATAGAGGAGAAAGAAGTGACCAAAGAGGGAGCTGTGGGGGGAGATACCGGGGAACTTGTTGAGACCTGGTATTCTCTGTCCAAAGAAGTGGTGCGAGCCATTGAAGCTGACAATAGCATTTAGACTTCACAGTGCTTTACAGCCCTCTCTAAGCGGTTTACAGAGTCAGCATATTGCTCCGAACAATCTGGGTCTTCATTTTACCAACCTTGGAAGGATGGAAGGCTGAGACCCAAACTGCCAAACTGCTGGCAGACAGCGATCAGCAGAAGTAGCCTGCAATATTACATTCTAATCACTGTGCCACTGTGACTATTTAATTATTTGGTTAAGAAATTATATGAATGTTAGAAATATTTTAAAAATGTTGGAAAGTGGTTTATGGAAGAATTCCAGTAATTGCTTTGTTAAATCTCCTTCTCCTGTAACTCCCTGTTGAGTAGGACAAACAACTTCTACCAGTTTCTTCTCCTGGTAGTAGATGTTCTAGTTTCTGGCTTCTTGCCTTGGAGATTGTGAGAACTGGTTGCCACACAAATACTAGCTCCACTTTATTGTGCCTTGATCAGATGATGCTTTAAGTATTGTATTTTGAGTACCACACTTCAAGAAGGATTCAGGGAAATTGGAATAGGTTTCAAAGAATGAAAGTAAGCAAACCATGTTTTAAAAAAAAATAAAGAAGAGAGGAAGGCATATTCTGATTGAATATTGGAAATTCTTCAGATGTGATATTCAGCAGGTTCTGAGCAGTTCTGGAGCACCAGTAGCGGAAATTTTGTGTAGTTTGGAGAACCAGCAAATACCACCTCTGACTGGCCCTGCCCCCATCTATTCTCTGCCTCCTGTTTCCCAGCTGATTGGCTGGGTTTTCTTTTGTTGTCCTGCACAGGAGAACGGAGCTGAAAAGGTTAGTGGTGTGGGGAAGGAATGATAATTTTGCAGTAACTTTCACCCAGGAGTGGGGAGGGAATGGAGATTTTATGGTATCCTTCCCCTGCCATGCCCACCAAGCCATGCCCACCAATTGTACTTTCAGTGGTGGGTTTCAATTGTTGAAACCCACCACTGAAAGTACTCTTACTTCCTAAGAATAATAATTGTTTGGCAATGCAACAAACAATCTACAGAAGTGGTGGCCATTGTTCTTTACAAGTGCTCAAACAGAATCTGGTAAGCCAACTGTCTTGAGGTTGTTTTATTTAGCTTTCTGTCTTGAGAGACTGAATGGTCAAACTGACCTTCATAATTTAAATAAAAAAGGTAGCTACTCTCCTTTTGGTTATAAATGCTGCAATTAACATATACACTTTTCTTTCTATCTAACTCAGTCTTTTTTTTTTTTTTTTTTGGATACTTGTCACTTTATTCACCAATTTTAGATACCCTTCAATAGTAAAAGTATCTCTGGTTTATTTATCTTTCCTTTAACAAGCTTAAGATAATATTTATTTAATTCTGGATGGCTTAATATTCCTACCATCCATTTTTAATGTGTTATTAAAATACATATACACATACACTCTTTTGTTTGAATGTGTTCATTTATAAACTTCTTTGTTTATCGCTGCTATTTTTTTTTTGCCTTAGTAGATTCATTAACTTTTTATAACTTGCATTTTTTTCTTTGTTTTTAATAAGGGATTGCATTTTAGTGGAGTTTTTTCTAGCACTTGTGAAAAAAATCTTAAAAGCATTATTATACAATTACTGTTTTATTCTTTAAACAAAATTGGATAGTATAAATAATTAAATAAAAATAATTTTATCTGCACCATTTTCCATACTTGAACAAATTATTCTTTCTCTACTTTTACCTTATTCCACAGAGTTTAATTTGCCTCAGGCCTATAAAACATATATGCATTTAATTTTTATTACCTTCTACAGTGAATTTTGATTCTAACTTTTTTCATTTATGCTAATTTAACATTTTCATTGTGCCTAATATATTTAAATGTGTTAAACTACATTGTTTTGGCAAACTGTACCACTGTCCTTTAAAAGGCTTCCTTTTAAAGAGGAATATTTTAAACAGGAATATTTAATTTTACATTTTGAAAATTACACAGAATAATTCTGGGAACAGTAAATCTATATTTAATTCCAGAAATACCTAAGAATAGAATGAAATACTACTCAATAACAAATATGATGAATTTCCTCATTTATTCTGGAATAAATTAATTAAAGTTAGAAATATCTTTCCAACTAGCTTTAAGCTTTTTAAAAAATTGCTAAGTATTTTAGACTATTTTATTTATTTATTTATTTATTTTTGTCAATTGCTTACAAGATAATAGGTGTAAGTAAAAACATAGTAATGAATACATGGATACATATAAGAAAAATAAAAAAATAAAAGAAACTATAGGACAGGGATGGTAGGCACATTGGTGCGCTTATGCACGTCCCCTACAGACCTCTTAGGAAAGGGGTGAGGTCAATAGTAGACAGTCCAAGGTTAAAGTTTTTGGGGTTTGGGGAAGAAACCACAGAGTCAAGTAGAGTATTCCAGACATTGACCACTCTGTTGCTAAAGTTGTATTTCTTGCAATCAAGTTTGGTGCGATTAACCTTGAGTTTGTATCTATTATTTGCTCTAGTATTGTTATGGTAGAAGCTGAAGTATTCATTGACAGGTAGGACATACTTTTGCCCCCTCTTCCATTCATTCACGTCTGATTCAGGGAGACTGCCTAGACAAGTCCCTGCAATGTACTTGGAATTATTTTTCAGAAATGGTTAGTCATTGCATTTTCCTTCCTAGGGCTGAAAGAGAATGACTGGCTCAAGATCACTTTCTGGCTTTGTGGCTAAGCTGGGTGTAGAATTCTTGGTTTCCCATTTTCTAACTTGATGCTTGAACTACTGGATAACACTGGCTCTCAATATATGTATACTTAGAATCAAGTCTTACTTCTGGGTATAAACCATAGCATATGTCTATAGAATTATAACTTTAATCTCTTCATTCATTTATTCATTCAAATCAATAAAATATTTTGAAAAGTAAAAGCAATAGGAATAACTCAACTGCTCGGGTGAATTCCTTAGGCTTTATGGAAGCAGAAATCTAGGTACAAAAGCCAACAAATGCCATCATTATTATGACTATTGTGAAATAACTTGCATTTTATGCATTTATCCACTAAATTAAAAGAAGCTTGTTGTGCTTAATATAAACAGAATTCCTTGTCTATTCAGTGAAATTGGACTAATAAACTTGATGATTTCATTGAAAGGTAGGCCAAAATTGTAATTTTGAAAACCTTTTTTCTTCCATGCAAAAAAGACTTGTATTTTTGACTTTATTTTCTAGCATATTTCTTATTTCTTTTCTTTTTAAAGTGGAGTTTTTAAGACTTTGGTTGTTGGAAGCCATTGTTGGTGTTTTTTTCAGTACTTTCTGGTTACTCACAACTTTCCACTTCAGAACAGAAGATGTTCTTTTATGTCTTCCTTGAGGATTTGCAGGCGGATAGGAGAAGTCAAGGAAGATAAAAATGGCTGAATGATACATTTGTGTAAGATAGAACACTGTACCTCCCTTGACTCTCTTATCACTTAATAATTCAAGTGTAACATCACATGCTACTCAGTAGAATTTCCAGTATATGTTCCTCTCCCTTGAAACAAAAATTGAAAGCAATTCACCTTCATCCAGTTAAATGGGAACTGGTAGAAAGATGCAAAATATTTTTTCTGCATAATCCTTGCTTCATTAATAGAAAGTTATTACGATAAGATCTGGGGAGAGGGAGGAGCTTTTAAAGGAGGAGGAATCTCTATTAAATCCCAAAATGATATTTATTACTGTTTTTGGCTTTACATATTGGCTATAATTTTTAATGATGCAAGATTTCTAAAAGTGTTGCATAGTATTTTTTTTTTAAATCTATTTCTCTGACTCATTTTTATGTATGAAAGTTTATTTTTACTACTTCAGAAATAATTTGCATTCAGCACCTAAAATCTCATTATTGTCCAATTGTTCCCTCAAGATTTCTTTGTTTGCATATTGTAATTATGGATAGCATTAATTGTTTACTAAACTACTTTTCCTAATTATATTTATTTTCCTATATTTCAAATGTCTATTATGTATTTTTCATTTAGGGTATATAATCTTATTTCACTGTAACATCTCCATGGGTTCATTATTATTATTTTTAGTGCTATAAAATGTATACATAACATTCATTGCAGGGGCTCACAGCTGTATAAGGAGAAGTAAAACTTAATATGGGACATTAATAATAGAACAATAAAATAATATTTTAATGATCAGTCTGTATAATATACCTTCTATATTTGTACGCAATCTCTATTATCTTTTGTTATATAAAGAAAACTAGATAAAATAAGGTCAATTGATGAAGGAGAAGATTTCTGGCTAGGGAGAGTTGTTAATAACAGCTAAAAGATTGGTACAGCAGAAGAAAAAATCACCACTATTGCTGCTCCATCAGTGGTACTCTGCAAGAGCTAAAGCCAGTTGAGAAATGATATAATTCAGTAGAACCCTAATCCCGCTTTATAATTTCTGCAAGTCACTCTCGAAAGGAACTCAGAATTATAGGTAGTCCTTGACTTATTTCTTTAGTGACTGTTCTAAGTTACAATAGCATTGAAAAAAATGACTTGGGACTCATCCTCTCATGTACTACTGTTGCAGCATTTCCATAGTTACATGATCAAAATTTGAGTGCTTTGCAATTGGCAAAGCATCCCAAGGTCATTCAGTCACCATTTGCAACCTTCCCAGATGGATTCTGACAAGCAAAGTCAATGCAACACAAAGTCAATGCTTTTAACAACTGTGGCAAAAAAGACCATAAAGTCAGGTATGACTCAGTTAACAATTGCCTTGTTTTCCAGTGGAAATTCTGGTCCCAATTGTAATTGTAAATCAAGGACCACCTGTGCAGGAGTCCTGGAATCTTCACTTTTGGTCCATGAGAGGAGAGGAAGAGTTGGGGAAAATGTATTTAAAGCAGAGATAGGCCAACTTTTCTAGGTGAAACCAAAAACATTTGGTTTTTGGTTGATACTCTGAGAGTTGGTAGTGCCAGATCATTCCCTGTTGTTCTTTCAATTATTCACTATTAATTAATTTTCCTTGTTCTACTATCTTACTTACATATAATTTTCACTATTAATGTTTCAGTCCAAATCCTAATGTATAATGGAACAAGATTTTTCAGTCTTATTAATATTGTTAGTTCTTCCAGCATTCCCAGTCTGTCTTTGATTTGTTTCTCTACGTGCAAAATATGGAAATTCAGAGGACAGGATGTTACCGTGACTTCAGAATGCAGGCGGCTCATGTCTGATGCTTGTCCATCAAATATTTGCTTAATCCTAGGCAAAAAGGCATGTAGCTTAAGCACTGGATCCTTACCACCAGTGGTGGGATTCAATTTTTTTTTACTACCGGTTCTGTGGGCATGGCTTAGTGGGCATGGCAGGGGAAGGATACTGTAAAATCTCCAGTCAGAGGTGGTATTTGCTGGTTCTCCAAACTACTCAAAATTTCCACTACTGTTCTCCAGAACAGAACCTGCTGAATACATCCTCTGCTTACCACCACTTTTTTTTTTTTTTTTACTTCTTCACTTTTTGGTTCCTTCTGACTTTCAACTGTTTCCTCACCCTGCCCACACCTTTACACCTTTTGAATTTTCCTCTTAATTCACTTTCTTTTCTTTCTACTGCTTACAGTATTTAATTGCCACAGTGAAATAAAGATTCCTTATTCTTTGCACCACTGGTTAATGCCAAGTTATTAATAGTGCAAATTGGAATCCTCACATAAATAGGTAATGTGATAGCTAAACTACATTTTATATCAAACATGTAGGCAATAGTTACCCTGCTATGTTTATTTAATTCTAAAGAAAGTGTACAATGTGTAATCTAGATGAGGAATTTTTATAGACCTATTTTTTCTTCTTCAGACCAATTGTTTTGCAAAATGTTAAAAAATAATCCAGTGGAATATGTGCGGAAGTCCTTTTATACATATATATATTATCATTACAAGAGTAATTTTTGAAAACAAGTTGGTTGAAAAAGATTAGATCTTCTTTCCTCCATATATGGGCTTCTTGAACCAAACAAGAAAACTCACTTTAAAGGATAATTAGATGCGTGCTATTTATACAATCTGACATTTGTTATCTCTGTGTATGTAACTGCTTAGAAGTAGGTATACAGAGAGACCTTATAAAAGAATAAGGAAGTTTAAATAATCCTCCTGTGCTATAAATGAATGGGCAGATTGCATGCATTAAGCCCCTGTCATATTGGCCGACGGATGCAAAACATTTGTAAAAAGGACACAACGGACGAGAAAAATGTTCCATCCGTTGTTATCCGCTCTCAAAAGGGGCAAAAATTTGCATAACCAGAGTGGACAACACGGAAATTGGGGGAGGAGGTAGGGCGGATGGAAAGACCTGCTTTCCTGCGGATGGAGGTAGGGCGGATGGAAAGCCATCCACGGAAGCCTAGCGGATGGAAGTGGATGGAAGCAAGGCTTCCGGGGGAGCGCAGCAAAGCGGACGTGGAACGGAAAGAGCGGATGCAGAGCAGACGCCGAGCGGATGAAGCGGATGCACAGCGGATGCCAAGCGGAAGCCTAGCGGATGCCTAGCGGAAGCCTAGCAGATGCCTAGCGTTCACTGCGCACATGGGGAGGATGCATTGCGTCAGCCCAGCGGATATAAAGGGAAGCAGCTCCCAAGCAGGTCACCATTCAGAGGAAAGACCTGCTTCCAGACACAGCTTGCCAGCCAGCCAGCCAGCCAATCAGCAAGCCAACAACCATGGGGAAGAAGATAAAGCCTCAGCCATCTGCTGCCAGCCCTAGCAAGAGGGACAGGGCCACCCTCCCTCCCCCTGGCTCTCACTCTGCTTCTGCTGGGACTTCTGCAGCCCGGGCTTGCTCTTCTGGGGCTGGGGCTTCTGCCGATGCTGCTTCTGGAGGAGCTGCTGATGCTGCTTATGGCGGTGGTGCTTCTGCTGGTGCTTACTCTGCTGGCACTGCTCCTGGTGCTGGTGCTGGTGCTTCTGCTGGTGCTTACTCTGCTGGCGCTGCTCCTGGTGCTGGTGCTTCTGCTGGTGCTTACTCTGCTGGCGCTGCTCCTCATCCTGCTGGTCCTGCTGGTGCTCCTGGTCCTGCTGGTGCTCCTGGTCCTGCTGGTGCTCCTGGTCCTGCTCGTGCTCCTGGTCCTGCTGGTCCTGCTGGTGCTACTGGCTCTGATGGTGCTTACTCTGCTGCTGCTGATCCTGGTCCTGCTGGTGCTGCTGCTGCTGGTGGTCCTACTGGTCCTGCTTTTGCTGCTACTGTTGCTGCTGCTGGTGGTGGTGGTGGTGTGGAGGAGCAGCCCCTACAACCTGGAAGCCCCTCTGATGAGGACCCATATGGTCCTGCCAAAGGGAGGAAGAGGCAGACGCAAGAATGGGAGAGGAGGCAATACAACATAGAAGAGGAACATGAGGATGAGGTGCTGGAGTGGCTGAGAGAGAACGAGTATCTATGGCGGAAGGGACACAGGCTCTATAGGGACACCAAAAGGAAGCAGGCTGCTTGGAGAGAGAAGGCGGAGAGCCTGAGCTACACTTCGGAGGTGCTCCTCGGCTGGTGGAAGCACATGCACACCTTGTACAGGAAGCTGCACCTCAAGAAATCTGGCCAGGCCACAGTCAAGCTGACGGAGAGAGAGAGACCTACGTCATGGCCAAGTGCAGCTTCCTGGAGGGTGAGATCTGCCACTGAGGAGCAGCCCCTCTCACAACCCTCTCTGTCAGGCAGCTTGCTGAGAGCCAGTCCTCTTCCGGCAGAGAGTCAGCTCCTGTCTCCAGGCAGGTATCTGTGGACCGTGCCACGATGGAGACCCCCCCAACAGCTGTACTACCCATGGCGGAGCACATGGAGGACCCCCTGATGCAGTGGGAGAAAGGAGATGGCACTTCCACCACAGCCCAACCCACATCCACCCCCAGCTCCGCCTCCACAGAAAAGCAGAGAGGCAAACCGGAGGGTCAGAGCCACACTGTCCTTCTGGAGATAAGAGACACCATCAGGAGCAGCATAGATCACCTCTCTCAGCTGGTACACACCAACTCCTCATCCTCCAATTGCAAGCCCTTCCTTACCTATGTGAACCAGACCCTCATGGACATGGCAGAAGCCAGTACCAGGTGGTGAAGGATAGGATCACTGATCTGCTTCACAATCCTCCAGACCCCGAGGAACCTGCTCCCACCCAGTCCAGGTCTGCTCCTCCACCCCAGGTGATGTCACTCCCCTTCCAAGGCTTTCCACAGGCCCTCACCTTCCAAGGCTACGGCTACCAGGAGGTCCAGCAGCACAGGCAGCAGCCCTTCCCAGTCCAGGCACATGTACATCGGACGCCACCACTGCCACTGATGCCACCGATGCCACCGATGCCACAGATGCCAGTCCTCACCCAGCTGCAGACCAGACAGTCCCACTACACTGCTCCTTCCTCTATCCCACAGCTAAGCCCAGCCTCAGTACATCTGTCATCGGTACTGGGGCTGACACTCCCATGTCATGGAGGAAGGGGCTCTCAACATCACGGGGCTGAGCCAGCTGTCTGAGAGCTTCCTCAACACACCGTCCCCTGTTGCCCTCTCAGGGCCAGGCACCCCAGTGGCACTTCAGACCAGCACTCCAGCAGCAGCCACCTCCACAGCACCTGGACCCTTCATTCCTCAGACTGGGCATGCCTCCAAGTGACCAAGAAGACTGCCAGAGACTGGGTGGCTACCTGTTGACTTTATTTTTGCTTTGGACACTTGACTTGGGTCATTTTTCTTTTACAGCTTGTTATTAATAAAGATTATTTTTGCTTCACACACTTGCTTCACTTATTTTATTAAATAAAGTCTTGGTGGAAACTTTTAGAAATGGTTTAAGCCTTTGCATGCTTGAGGGATGGGTTAAGGTAGCAGTGGGATGGGCAGGGATACCTTTGGTATGGGTAATAGCTGTGGGATATCTAAACCTCCAGTGCAAACATAGTGGGACTGTATGGTCCACCCTCCCAGGTGCCACACCTATGGCCCTTTATTATCAATAACAATGTCAGCATTGATCCACACATTTGAACATAAACAGAACTCTTTATTAAATGCCCTGTTCATTGTAGGCCCACCCAACATACATGGCCCAATCTCATCAATGTGATGAGACAGGCTGAAGGAAGCATCCATTAATCATCTATCATCCTGTTTTGCCACTCCACTGCTCCAGCTGTGGAGTTGCACCAGTGTTTCAGGAGGTTGCGCTGCTTCTTCCCTTCACGTGAGGTTCTGTTGGGGCCTTGCACATCCTCAGTGTCTATCAGGTTTCGCCCTTGCCTCCATTCCCCAGGCCCCATGCCCCCATTGCCTTGTTGGAGGTCCACAAGCCTGTTCTGCAAGACTGGGTAGCGGGTGCGCATGAGATTGTGCAGGATGCAGCAAGCTTCCACGATCCTCCTCACGGTCTCTGGGCGATGCTGCATGGTGGTGAGAAGTACCTGGAACCTGTTGGCCAGGATGCCAAAGGCATTCTCCACCACCCGCCTTGCCCTGGACAGCCTGTAGTTGAAGATCCTCTCTTCACGGGTGAGGTATTTGGAGGTGTAGGGCTTCATGAGGTAGGTTGTGAGGGAGAAGGCGTCATCCCCCACGATGAAGTTGGGCACATTTTGCGTGTCATTAGGCAGGGGGTCTGGATCTGGGAAGCCCATGATGAGGTTGCGTTCCAGACCCTCCTTGAGGTCACTGGCGTTGTATACCTGGGCATCTGAAGCTGACCTTTTTCCTGAAGCATCGATGTACATGAACTTGTAGTCAGCATCGACCATGGCGAAGAGGATGATGCTGAAGAAGCCCTTGTAGTTGAAATAAGTGGACCCCGACTTGGCTGGCGCTTTGCAGGCCATGTGCTTGCCATCTATGGTTCCAACGGTGTGGGGGAAGTTCCACTTCTGATACCACTGCTCTGCAACTTTCTTCCATCCTTCTTCAGAGGAGGGGCACTGGAGGAGCTCCTCCAAGTATTCTTTGATGATGGCCTGCACCACTTCTCTGACCACAATGTTGATGGTGTTGTGTGGCACCCTCCAGCCGTACTGCATGCTCCTGTAGGTGGTCCTTGACGCCAGGTGGCGCAGGGTCAGTGCCACCTTGAGCCCAGGGTCCAGGCTGGGCCGGAAGTTGGTGTTTGCCTTGGTCAACCTGGGTGTCAGCCGCTCCACAACTTCATCAAACATGGCTGGTGGCATCCTCATGAAGTTCTGGAATGCATGAGTGTCTTCATTCCTCAGCTCCACCATCAGCTTGTTGTACAGTCCGTACTCTGCTCTTCTCCCGATCCATCTTCGGACCCAGACACTTCTTGGCCACCTCCTTTTCTTCCCGTAGAACAGGTGAAAGAGCCTGTAGATGGTTTCGCACTGTTGCAGAACGATGGTGGCTACCAAAAGGACTATGTTATGATCCATGGTGGACATCAATGGATGCTGTGGAAGAGCAAGAGCCAGATGAAGGCTGCAGAGGTCTGCACAGCAGGGCTACTGGACTGAAATTGAGATCCAGGTGAGTTTCTCCCCCTTTTTATAGGCAATATAGGTTTTCCACTATGTGTCCTTTTGCATCCTCTAGGCATCCTGTAGACATCCTTAATATGGGAGATAGGTCCCCTCTGCAAATGTTTTTTCCGTTTTAAATGCTTTGTATGCGAGCTGCATCTGCTTTCATCCTTTCTCTGTCCGTGCTACTAATGCTGCGTGTCCGTTCCGCGTCCGTTTCGCTTACTCCCTGTGTCCGCTTTCTGCTGGAGTGGATTTGAGTTGCGCGAATGCGTAGCGGATGCCTAGCGGATGTAGCAGACGTGTAACGGATGACGACGGATGCAGAACGGATGTTCACCATATGTGTTGCCGATGCAGAACAGACGCGTTGGATACATTTTCTGCTCAAAAAGTTTTGAGCAGCTCAAAACTTTTTGAGTGGATGGAACCTCAGTAGAGGGATGCTGGACGGATAGAGAGGAAGAAAAACGGACGCAGTGTGTACAGAACGGATGAATCACATTAACCAATGGATAGCAAGTGTTTCCCTCCATTTTACATCCTCTTTCCATCCATTGGTGCAATGTGACATGGGCTATAGATGCTTGCTCAAGATCTGTCCCACTACCATCACAGTAGCATTATTCTGTCTACTTTTATATAAAATAGTGACTATATACTGGGAAAGTAATGAAGATCAGATAATTAACATGATAGAAATATGAAATAATATTGTTCCTTAAATGCAAGGGCTTTTCCAAGCAGGCTTTGGGGGAAAGTCCAGCCAGAACACATCAAGCAAATTCTATAGTCTGCCCTGTATGGCCTCCGATCTCCATTTAATCAGCACCCATGCAGGTGAAAGACTGGGACAGACAGAACTCAGCTTCTTTGACTTATTTTTGTTTTCTTAGCCTTGTTTGAAGTTTCTGCACATTTAATCACAATAGGGGCTTATTGCCTTTTGGTTTGATATTAGATTTAGTTTAGTGAGCTATTTTTGAGTGCTTTGTTCAATATTTTGACACAAATACAGAAAGGAATACTTATTTCTCAGGCAAGTTAGAATGATTTTCAACTCATTCTAAA
The DNA here is from genome assembly GCA_015471245.1 of Laticauda colubrina. NCBI lineage: Eukaryota > Metazoa > Chordata > Lepidosauria > Squamata > Elapidae > Laticauda > Laticauda colubrina. Next base: position 38,624,478 of record BLBF01000005.1, on the reverse strand, counting down.
AGGCATACACTCCAACTGTAACTAGGGGTAAATAATACATTAGTGGTACTTTGTCACACTTAATCCTAATGTGTAATGAAACATTATTTGATATGGACCATCAGGAAACTGGGGGTGGATTTCTACTCCAATCCCAAATGTTTGCTGGAATAACCAGGTCTTCATGGACTTCTTCAGTTCAAAAGTGTTAAAGGTATTTCAAATTTGGAGGAAATGCTATTCTATTCATGTTAGAGCAATAAACCAAAAGGACCTCCAGTTTACAGACCAGTTTGGAACAAGATCATAGTATCCATCCTTGCACTCAAATGGTCTCCAAATCCAGTCTTGTTTGGATTGGGATGGGGAAGTCTGTTCTTTCCCATCAGGTTCCAATAATCTGTAAGTCTTTAGAACATCACTTCAGCCACTATTTTCATATGACTCAAGGTTGAGATGTACACCTGAGCACTCGTTGTGTATTATCTAATACTATGTGGATACAAAATCTCCCATATTCAAATCCTGATGCATCTTCTCTGAGAATCAGGATCCTGATGATCACAAATGGCCATGCTATAGTGATCTAATTATGCACTACATTGTTTTTTGGGTGCATGGGAAGCAGGGTATTTATCATTTGGTAGAAAAAAATATCATTGCAAGCAAACTGACTTTAAGTTGTATTTTGCAAATATAATAATACTTGATAGTTGCTCCTACCTCCAGGTCTCACCTTCACCAATTTGAACAGCTGAACTTAAATGCTGAACTGAAAAACATATACTACTGCCAGGCTACTGTATATCAAGATACAGCTTTTCATGTCTTTAATTGGCCTCTATCAAAGAATAAATAGAAATGTGCATCTTTTTCAGAAAGAAACAATTCCTAAATATGGATGAGAAGCTCTTGGTAAAGAGACCTATACTCTGTTAACAGAATACAGTAAGCATTAAAGATAGAGAGATATTTTATGTTTACTGGGATAAAAATTAGTATTTGAATGACCAATCGACAAGACAACCAATCAACTGCTCAGAATTTAAATATAGCTCCGAATGAACAACCAACTTATGATCAACTGATCACACTGGCACACAAGACATTTATAAGCTAAGAAGAATAGGACAAGAAAATTCTGCTGATGTTGTTACCTAGTCTGGTAACAAAATTGTAACAAACTTGGAGAACAAACCACTGTCAGAATGAAAATTAGTATTTCTGATTTTTGAAAAAAAAACAGTGATAGGTGAGAATGTTTTTTGTAAATATCAAGGCACCATTAATTATATCCCTTGAAATCGATAAATTAGAAAATCAGTTAAAAGATGTGCCATAGATTGGAGCTTAAATGACAAAGGGTATGGCATCCTACACTGAAATTTTTTCTCATGGATTCATTGTAAATCTAAATGCGGTTAACCATCCTAATAAACATCCAAAAAAGAAACAAAGAAATGTATGGATGAATGCTATTGTTACTGAAGAAGTTAACAATATTGATGGTTTTCAAGCGAATGCTCTTCTTGTTTCTCATAATGAATAAGGGTGAGGAGAAAGAACACTTCTGCTTCCCATGGAAAGGGAATACTGGGGTTTAATCTAAGCATCAGGGAACACTGAATCTCTGTACAAGTAAAGGATAACTTTATTCCAGCAAGTAAAGAGGATCCAACATGGTGTTAATAAGGTAAAAGAGTTTGGTGTTAATAGTAACCCTTTATCTAGCACAGGACTGTCAAACTCCTGGCCCATGGGCTGGATGCATCACGTGCTGGCCACGCCCATGCCCGGTTTAGTAAAGGGGGGGAAAGTCCTGATATGTCATGTGACACCAAGGTGACAATGTGAGTGACACCCCTGATCTAGCAGGTCAGTTGAACCCACTCATTTTTTAGAAGATCCTAGTACAGAAAAGAATATCTGTATGCTTTTTTTTTTTTTTTTTGCTGGAGGGGGATGAGTACAGTTGGAAGGCATGTTTTCTGTCTGGGTTCACAATAGCGTAATAAGCAATTTCTAAAATACTGAAAGTTCCTACGTATTAGCAAACAGATAATAATATGAAATGCCATTCAACTGTAAAAAAGCCATCAGAAATCAAATACCAGATATCACATCTCAAATAATGTGAATTATCAAATGCCAAACTCCTCCGCTTCTTGAATGTCACACACTGTATAATGGATAGTGGCTATTTAATGCACATTAACATGTAACTTTGTAAAAGCAGATTTTAGGAATAATGAAGGGAGGAATTTGTTTTTCATTTAATTAGTACAATGATCTGAAGCTTTGTCTTGCAGAAGCTGACTGATAGTGCAGTATGAGCAGTATGAGATGTTGAAATGTAGATATATATGATACAATTAATTTTTCTGAACTGAAATTAATAAGAGATGGCCATATTTTTGCAGTAATGATTTAACTCTACAGAGAAATTCAATTGGCTATAGTCTTGTTCTTCATTAAAGCCTTCTGGGTTTGTTCAGGATGCAAAAAAAAGGCAGCAAGATTTTCATTTTAATGGTATAATTTATTTCATTTATTTCCTTTCTTTTCTGTCTTCTTTTTTTAGCTTTATTCCATGCAAAATAACAATGAGGACAAAACAGTAAAATTACTTTGGCTGATAATTCCCTTTAATTTGATAAATTCTTTATATCCTTTCTTTTGAGCTACAATTCCCTCCTCCATTTCACTTGTTTAGTTTCTCTTAGATTTCCGAGCTAAGCACTTAATAGTTTATATAAGCTAACCTGCTTTTTATTCAACACACATGTTTTCCTACATACTGTCAAAATAATTAAGTACGTTGTATAAATTTGGACACTTAATATGACAAAAATGTTGCCAGCAAGAATAATGGAAGAAACAGAAAAGCAGTGGGAAAATTACAAGGATAATTCGAACAGATTCAACTGTAAATAATGAGGATTTAATGAGGCTGATATTCAAAAAGTCTCCCATTTCTTAGTGTATAAAACATTCATTTTTCATATTAATTGTCTTCCTGCTAGAGGTCTTTTAGCAGTATGGAGAAAGGAAACATTACAAACTTTTTGTATAAACTATGCAGACGAGAGACTTTCATCTCAAGTACTGTTTTCAAAAAGAAAAATCAATCCCTTCTATGGCACAATAATGCCCACAAAGAAAAGAAGAAAGCCTCTCTTTGTTTACTGATAGGATCTCAGGAGAGCCTTAGATAGGAACTTTGATCTTGAAACACACCATTGCTTCACAACTAAAGAGAGGGTGAGCAAAGAAATGGCATATTGAAGCACCAGAGAGATGTTAAAAGTCAACACTGGGAGAGGAGCAGGAGATAAAAAGATCAGCACAGTACATGCTATCTTCCCCATGAGTGAAACATTCACCCAGATGCAAACAGGTTCTTCCAAAGTTCACAAGATTTATGCCATTCGAATGAAAGCCTTACTGTTTTTCATTGCAATCCTGGAAATGCTTAGAAGGCTTGTGTTGTAGAAAAATATCAAAAAATAAAGTCAAAAAATAAAGTCAAAAAATAAAGTCAAAAAATAAAGTCAAAAAATAAAGTCAAAAAATAAA